>JAWWES010000006.1:29802315-29856271 GCA_035583135.1 Lophotriccus pileatus | reverse complement strand
TGACTGCAGCGTGCAACACCAGCACAGCCCCACAAGTGGGAAGGTGATCTTTTAACCTGCATCAGCTGCATCAGATGTTCTACATCTTCTAGATGTAGAACAAACAGCTCCAGCTCCCACTGGCTATCCTGACAGCTTCGGTGGCTACGTCAGTTCAGCAGCTCATGCCGTCTGTGAGCCACTGTAGGCACTTCTGAACATCACACACACACACACACAGATATACCGAGCACTGCCACACTTGACATCCCACCAGAGAGAAAAATACTTCTTCAGGGTCAAGAAAGGCAAAAGCACTGCTAGTTGTGGTCTCTGATGAGGCAGGGTCCTTGGAACACACTGCACGAAGTGCACAATGGCAAGAGTTGATACTTGGAAGTAAGTCATTCCGTAAATGACTACTGTCAGTTCAAGGGGACAGCAGCATAATACATTGTGGCATTCTGCATTAAGCCAACCCTGATAAGCCACAGCAAGGCATGAGCTAGACCTGCACTTGAATCTGAGTGTTCTTGCCATGCTCAAGAATATCTGCACGCTCTTCTCTGCTGAAAATCCCAGGAGAACAAAGGGTCCTCTGAGGGCAATGTTTTTAAACTGAAATGTGATGCAGTATGAAAATTTCCTTCTATAAACACTAAAGGAAAATATGAAATTCTCAAAGAGATAGGCTGGTGCTGCCACTCTTGTTAGTTCTAGGATATACTGTTTCTCTCCCATTCATGAATAATTTTCTGTGAAACCTGTGTCTGAGTAAGTCCTCTCGTACATTAAATGTCAGCAGCCCTGGATCCAACACCCGCCCCAAGTTGTACCAACCTGAACAGTTCCGAGCTCGGTACCATCCACCCACAGAGATAGTCTGGAAAGTAGAGTAGGTGCATTGGCTTTTCAAGGCCATGGATATTCTTCCAGGAGCAGCAGCTGGGGCCACCTGCCCCAGAGATGGATCTCACCAGTCCACAGAGGTTTTCTGCTCCAGGACCATGGGTCACCCCTGGTGGCAGCTGACAGCAGGCACGCTGGGTGGGACTGACAGCCTTGGACAACACACACAAACACGCTGCTCCCAGGGGCTGTCCCATCCCTGTACGGCTGACTGGAGTTGAGGTCTCAAGGTGAGAGCTGCCCTTCCCACCAGCCTTGCTCCAGTTTGGTCCCTGGACAAACCAACATGTCCACACGGACGAAAGGCTGTCTGAAACTTGGCTCACATTAAACTGAGCTTGTATACTCCTGGCCTACCAGCAATGCTGTGATCAACTGGGTGAAACCAGGGCAAACCAGCCCTCCCTGTGTGGCTCTCCACTGACATTTGCATTGCCACTTGTTTCTGCAAGACCTGAACGAGAACCAATATGGGAGGTGCTGATGACCAGGATCTGGAAGCATCTGAAATTTCCTTGAAGAGACCTGAGCCTTGTCCCCCCTGCACATGGTCTCCCCATGGAGCAGCAATAGTACTGATGCTGGAGGGAGGTTCTTACAGGTGCTTACCTTTGCCTGCTGAGAGCCAAGAGCAACTGGCAATCAGTGACACCACCAAGCTGGGGCAGCAGACAGAAATCCAGATGGAGGAGAGCCCACTGCTCACAGCAATTCACAAATGAAAAGCAAACTGGGTTCTTTAAAATGTATTTATTCCTGAAAGTGTACAAGCAGAATATAACAATATTCCTTGGTAAAAGCAAAATAGAAAATGGTAGGAAATGAAGGTCAAGGGAAAAACATTTGCGCGTTCCAAGGGAAGAAGCCTCCAGAGACAGAATTTGGAGACTCCTCAAGCTTGGAAGTTAAGGTCGTATTTCTATACCACAGAAATTTCCTATAGCAGATCCATAACTTATGTATCTCATAGTCACTCATAACTTGATGGAATGGGTTTCTAGTTTGTTCTCTTTGAGAGCCCAATTATTTCAAGTGCATCACACCAGTAAATGAAAGTGGTGCACTGCTTTATTTATTATTAGGCATTTGTTTTTCTTTATCATGACTGCAATTATAGCTGCCACAAATACTCAAACCAGCTGAATTGAAACAGCATACTTTCTTGAATATTTCCAATCCCTCTAAGCCTTGGTACTTTACATGTTCTCCAATACTTGGATTTTTCTGACTAATGAACTCTTCCATTTGCTGGAAAATATTGAATGCAATTAGTACTTCAGTGCACAGCCTCAGTGTATGCTGTGCCTAGCAGCTGAGCGCTGTAAAAGAGCACAGTGCTTGGCAGAAGAATCCCAAAGATAAAAGGGAGATTTATGCACACTCCCACCAAGGCCTGATGCAGAATTTAATTGGCAAGGTTAGCAATAAAGGGGCTGCAAAGAGAGCCACAAAGGTTATGGCCTCAGTGCAAGTCACAAAGCAGTAACAAGTTATGATTCCCAGGCTAAAAAATTAGAAATAACATTTGGTTCCTCACCTCGCACTCCCCCATGCCAGGCTGCACAACGTGTTTTGATCCAGTCAGCCTATTCCCTTGCTCTCCTCAGACCAGCTTTAATCTCCTCAAGGGGAGATACAAATCACTCCATCCAACCCTTCCGCAATTGCATCCAGCCTGTGCCGGCACTCCTCCCGCAGCTGCTCCAGCTCTCTCTGCAGGCTGGCCTCTCTCATCCGCAGCTCTCTGATCACCTCTGTAGCACTGACAGCTGAAAAAGGCTTCTTGGATGCACACTGGCCAAAGCCCGTTTTGCTGGCAGGGTGTTTGCTCCTCAAAGCCAGCCTGCACAAACCGTGCATTTTATTTTTTTTTGGAGCACAAAGGCGTGTAAGATCCAGCAGTTTAAGTTCAACGCTTTCCTGTATCTTTCTAGCAGTGGCAGAGAACTCTTCTCTCTCTAGTTCTTTCTTTCTTGCCTTCACCTGTAGAGAGAAGAAAAAAAAACACCTGGAGGAGAAGAGTATGGTGCATTTCTGTGAAAAAAAAAAAATCCTCCCACTAGGAAACAACACAAAATGTCATGTTTGGACTAGGATGTACCAAAAAGAAGAGCCAACTGTGAGTACAAACTAAAGCGTGTGGCAGTGAAAACTGAATTAAGCTAACATGTGCTTTCTATCAGGCAGCAGCCTCAGTGACCAAAAAGCTGCCTGCAGTTATTTGTTTGCAGATCCACAGTCCACCAGCCCCTCCACTGATGACTAATACACACAAGGGCTCTGCAGGCTTCCCTCTTACTGAGGAGTGGGTGGTTTGGCTTCAGAGCAAAACACACGGAGCAAAAAGGGGGACCCAGCAGAGCAACCTTCATCACTGTTATGCTTTAAGCCACCAGGCTGTCATAACAGATTAATTACCTCATGAATAACAGCATTATTTCAGTTTGCAAATGCTTTCTGCATTTGGCAATGCTAAAAAGTAGGGACGACAACTGTAAATTAGCAATTCCTTAAATTCTCAATTCTCATTATGGGGTAACAATTAGGAAAAGGAAAATCATGGAGCAGAGACAAAGAAGTAGAGGCCAAGACCAGGCAGCATACTTTCACTGAAGACAGACCCCAATAAAGCAAAAGCTTTTCTTGTGACAGAATCACAGTCTGGATGACAGAAGCCACGGTATATACTGGGATTTCTCCAAAGCATTTGGTTTAATGTTCTCTAACAATTTGATTCAAAGAACTTGCAAGATGGTAATTGCCTTGCCAATTTTACTAGTGGATTAAATATGAATTCAGTGACTCATCTCAAAGTGCACTTGTCAGTGGGGAAACATCAGTAAGAAGAGGCACCCTACTCAGGCCTTCAGGGAAACAGTTCTTGGTCCAATGGGATTTTCTGTTTCTGCCGCGGCAACAAGCTGCCAGATCAGTTCAGCCAAAAGCGGCAAAGTTTCAGAAATGCGATGCCGCCTCTGCAACCTGCACAAATCCCAGAGCTCTCCTGAGACTTGTGAGCAGTTCTGGAGTTCGTGCTTCAAAAAACCACAGGGAAACAGAGAGCAGGATTCAAAGGCAGGTCACCCAATGACCCACAGCTCGGCAAACAAGCCTCAGAGTACGAAACGCCAGGAGTTCAAAATATTCCATTCATGGAGACAGACATATAATTTGTTTTAGTTCCCAAAAAGAAAGTGGAAAAGAAGGTGGTGAGAGACCAGACTGCTGACAAAGCCATATGAAGATCAAATGGATGAAAATTCAAGTTAGATATTCAGCTTCAGAGTAAGACATTGTTTCCTACTGTGAGGATAATGAACCATGAAATGCTTCATTGCAGCTCCAGGGACGAATCCTTTGGCCAAAGCTCAGTTCAGGTCAAGCTCAGTGCTAATGATACCCCTTCCAGCCCTGAAATTGCTCTGCAACCCCTCCCATTCCTGCCCCGGGTGAAGCTGAACAGCTCCTTGGGGTTTTAAATCTGCAGATCTGCATTAAGATATCAGTACCTCACACATTAGGGCTTTGACAAGTTCCCTGTAAAGTCAGGGATATTTTGGCAGCTCTCTGAAGCATCAGAGATCAAGCAGAGCTCAAAGCAGCCACAGCTGCAAGGACAAGAGTCCTAAGGTAGAAAAGCCCCCTCGCCTTTGACACCATCAAGCTACAGCTGCTCAGAGTCAAACCAGCTGCTGTATCTGGAGGAAAAGGGCTTCTTTCCATAGATCAGTGGGGAAGGTTTTACTACTGACACAAGTTCAGAAGCTTATGAAATACAGGGGATCAGTCTACACTCTCTTACAGGTGCAAGTGCAGGTGCAAGGGCTGCAGTCACAGTCAAATTTCCCCACTGACAACAACTTCATCAGGGCTTCGCTCACTCATCCCCCATCTTCCTTCAGAGTATCTTCATGAGTTTTGCAGCCAAGTAATTAATCCTCTCCATAGTCTTCTGATGAGTTATTCTCACCCCTCAGCCTCCGCTTAAAAAAGATTAAGAAAATCAATCAAATCAGAAAGGGAGTAAATTTCTCTGAATTTTTGCTAACACATTAAAGGCTTTATCGATGCAGAACCATCTGTTAAAGGAGACCTCTGTTGATTAAGGCATTTGAATAGAGAATTGAAGCTGAGAGAAGTCTATCTTTGTCCTTGTCCAAGAACCAGGGGTCCCTCTTTATCATAATCCCCAAGGAATCCCACGACATCTCTTGCTGTTGGCTAAAAGAATATCTGAGGTCCAATTCTCTAACACCACTTTCGAAGAATAAATTCAATGTTATCTGGTCTCTCCACAGCCAATGAATAAATGAAAAATTATGTTTGCACAAAGTGGATTTAACACTGGCATCCAGGATGGGAAAAATTTCCCGTTACTTACAAATAACAACATCACTCAGCAAACAGAGCCCACAAAATGTTATTTATTTCTCGCATTAAACTCAAGCAGAAATGAAGTAGGGCTGTATAAAAGCATTCTTATTGAAACATAGGTTTTCATGCTTTCCACTGGTCAAAACTGGAGAATTTTAATATCATACACAAGATACATTATGGGGGAGCAGCATGCTCCTCTCAGCACTAAGTGCATTGAGTTCTAACTCACAGCAATAGTAGGGATAAGAATTACTGTACAGAAGCAGGAGAAGCTGTAAGGACAGGGAAAATAGCCTTACAGTCAGGGAAGTGTAATAAATTCCTACATCCGAGGATCAGAAGGGTGTTGCACATCTTACATTCTATAAAGAGGACCAGTATTTCCTGGGACATTAGATAAATTTAGGAGGGAAAATTCTCAAAATAATGAATATGAAATAAGAGAACAAGTTCAGCAAAGCACTATTTATTTCCTATCAGCACAATCTGGAGTTGGAAAGCTCCCTCCAATTCTTTTCTACGCTGTTCTTCCTGGCAGGCTCTGCAGCCATATGTATGGCCACAAATACTCTTGTTGCAGTTTATAGATTTCAGTTGCTAAAAATCTCTGAGGGTTACCTTCAAGCAATACCCTTTATTCTTCCCATCCTGAATGTTTGTGAAAATACTCAATAATCTCCTCCTGTATGGTTAATTGATGCTCTCTAACAGCTTGCTGTCTCCCATTAGTCAGCACACAATGATTATTCTCCTCTGCAACACAGTCTCAATAGGCCACTTTGTATTAAACAAACATATTGTAAAAGATTAGGAGCCTCAGCATTTTGTGCCTGCCCATTTCTATCCCACAGCTCTGCTTTTCAGTCTCGATCTACCAGCCGGAATTTGAATTCCCAATTAGGTGCATAGTGCTGTCTGACAACTGCTGCACATCCTCTCCAAATAAATACAACAACATGATAATCATCATTTCCACTTTTACAGAATCAACCTCATCCCAAAGGGAGTTGCTGCACTTTCAGAAAATCCACTCCAAATGTAGAGGGAATCAACTGATGAAGAACCAGCATCTTCAAAATGGCACATACCCTGCTCTGCGGTGGGCACTGACCCGGTTAGCTGTTCACAGCAGAGCAGCCACTCACAGACACTGAGTCCATGGCAGCGTGCTGTCCCTCTGTGCACTCCAGCATCAGCGTATTCTACAAGATTTCACTCTCTAAAGACCACAACAAGTAAGCAGGAACCTCCCACGGCACACAGGCATCCTCACCAGATCTACAAGGGCTGTAGGGGGAGAGATGCCATGAGCGCACACTGAGGCAAATACTCCTGCTGGGCTCCTTCCAGCTCTTCACCTCACCCTGTCACCAACGACTGTTTGGGACAGCATAGTGGCCAAACTGCCCCAAGTGCTCCTAAATGTTTTCTTTTCAATAACTTCAGTCTTCAAAAGGTATTAGAAACTAAAAGCTAATGGGAGAACTAAAATAACTTCCATGTTCTAAGGAGAAGCCAACGAGCCAGTGGAGTTGCAGATAGCAGTACTGCTTCTTAGATCAGACTGAAAAGGGACTAAAATTACAAACAGCCTGTGCTGCCCTTCCCAACCAAACCTGGCAGTGCAAAGGGTTGCAGTGTGCACATGCACAGATACTGCTAGCAGATTCTCCCACAGGAATATGCAAAGGAATAAGCACTATAATAAAACAGATCTCTTCAACATTAGCTGGAGGGTGGGCAGAGACAGCTGCCTTCTCATTCCTGACAGGGTGGGATCAAGCCAGGCAAGACATCCATCAAGTGTGGAAAGGATTTACCATCTCCCCAGGACATCATTATGACAGATGCTGAGTTTCCAAAAACATTCAGGCTGACTGAGGAAAATGGCCAAGCCAAACCAGAAAAGGATGGGCCCAGTAGAATTGGAAAGGGGAACATCCAAAGGTGAGGCACATCCAAAAAACAAGCTGAGCAGGCAGCTTGGCTCAATCCCCACCACAGTGGATTAACTTTTGCACCAATGCACATAGGGGACTTCAAGTCTGCAAACACTAACAAAAATGATGAACTTCCCCATCCCCTCTTCATCCCTACCTTCTCTGAAATGTCTTCTAATCAAAGATACCAGTGGCTGTCCTTTTCATCTAGACAGCTATCCCAGCTATTTTCAGTCCTGGGAATCCTCTGGCTTTGAATAAATCTTACAACAATGACTTCAGTGGGCAAATCATGGAAAAGGTAACACGACACACATTTTAAGTGAGCTGCCTTCCAGTTTCTTTGCATGTTCCACTGTTTTGAGGCCAGAACACTAATATCCAGATTTACCTTCCCTGGACATGTGATAATTTGTCACAAGGACAGCCCCGGTCTTTCCACTGCCCATCTTGTGAAGCTTCACTTCCATCAACGGCTTAAGATGCTCTACACTTTTAGCTCACTTGATCTCAAAGAGAAGAACTTCCAGCCCCTCAGCTCCCTCATATTTGCCTGCACCTTTCTGGTCATGAGCTTCCCAGAGCTTTGTGTTTCATTCCATAGGGCTTGGAAGCATCCCAGAGGGCCTGATCTCTCTCACAGTTTTAATAACTCACAGCTGAAAAGTGCAGCAAAAGTTACGTACAAAATGGTTCTCTTTCTGCCAAGAAGCAAGCTGACCTTGAAACTCACTTGGAGGGAATTTTACCAACACTCAAGACATGCTAAGACATCTAGATAACCACATCATGTTACTTAAATAATTTCCAGTAATGACCTAGCAAAAGTGACCATCTTCCAAATGCTGAAAGTGAACGTTTCAGCTTGTTAAAACTTCACAAGGCAGCCTGAAAGCCTCAGAAAGCAAATTGAATGCTCTGCCTCGCAGATACAACCCTGAAGAAAGCCAGTACCTAGAGATGGAGGTTTAAAAAGCAGCAGCAAGGAAAGATCCAAACAGGTATTTTCAGGAAAAGAGTGGGGAGAGGCACAGGAGCATTTCCATTTTATGATCACGTCATTCGTTGCCAGCTTCAAAGAAGGAATAGAGAACCAAATGGCTGGAGTTCCTTTTGAAGTGGATGATAAAGACCAGAATCATGTCATTATTTTTAAGTCACAATCTCTTCATATTATTCTAAGAGTTTTGCAGAAACGGCTATAAGAGCATTTTTCAGAAAAACACACTGAAAAAGCCTAGAAATGGCCCATTTTCTGTTTCCAGTCCTATCTGTGCAGTCCTCTCATATTTCTCTCATGAACAGGGAGAAAACCTCACATGCATACAGGGTGGAACACAAATTAACCTTGCCATGCTGTACAAACTGCAGTGCCTGCCTCTGCCAGAAAACACAGTGCAGCTTGCTCTTTTGTGCTTCTAGTCACAAGGAACAAACAGGAAAATCTCAGATCTTGTCCTTTTGAGTTGGAGAATGAAAGGAAATTGGGAAATATAAATGGATGCAATATCCAAGCCACCAAGTCATGCTCCTTTGCTATCAGGGCATAATAACCCAACACATTTCATAAACTCATCTAGTTCCTCTGAAAACGCTACAGAGCATTTTGACTTGCAGAGTTTTTTTACTCCTAAAGGAAGCTCATTTCCAAGCTTTATTTTAAAGCTATCACATCTAGGACGGCCCCTGAAGTGAAATATTACATGCTTGGAAACAGAAGATTAATGAGGGGTCAGCCTGCATAAATAGAAGTCATTCACCTGCCTGGCTCCGAACAGCTCCACAGCACAGGTTCCCCAGCCTAGAGGAGCTGCCAAGAGCTCCATGTAAACTGAGCAGACTCTCATTCAACACACAAGTATCAGTTTCAGATAAAGGTCTGTAAGTAAAGAATGGAACTGGTAGGCATGGAGATACCGGCACCGCTCAGAGACTGCCAGCATGTGCAGAAACCTGACAGCTGAGCACTGGACACCAGGCATGGCAAACTGAGGCTGGTTCAGGAGCTTTCAGTTTCCACAAAGCAGGTCAGTCCAGGGGCTGAACCTTGCAAATGCTTTAATCAGTACACCCTGAATAATGCTTTCTAAAGGATCATGATTTATACCTTGTATTGTCTTACGGTTTATAAGTGGTGTTTTTTCCACCACCACCCCCAAGGAATGCCTTGCAGAGCTGCAATCCCAGCTGACAGTCTATCCAGAATGCAGAAAACAGGATACAGGAAACAGGATAGAGAAGGATTTGCAAACTCTCTTTAAGCATGTCCTTCTTGTCATCACTAAAAAACCAGCACCAAGTACAAGAGAAAAGAGAAAAAGCAAATGATAAGCAAAAGTATCAATAACATGTTAGGGGGAAGAGCAGAGTCATTATAAGCAGAACAGAAATATCTGTAAGTATTAAGTAAGAGTGGAATACAATCAAAATAGTCACAATTCCTACCCACAACCATTTTACACTCCCATGCAGGAATTTCCTAGCTATAAAGCAAGCATTTTGCACCTTGCTGCTCACAGAGTAACACTGAGAAACAGCACCATGGCCTGTCTGTGAGAGAAAAACTCCAAGCAGAGTCTCAAACATCACTAGGGACAGCAAGAGCTGAACATGCCAGCACTGCTGTTCCCCGTGTTTCTCACTGTACAGAACTGAAATCAATAACCCAAGAAGTTTGGGTGTCCCCAAAGACATAAAAATAAAGCCTTTTCCACACGTAAGTAGGGTGAGGGCTTTACACTTCCTTAACAATAAACAATAATTTGACTGGGAACCAGTTTCTTTTAATAAAATTCTTTGGGTTGTTTTGGGGGTTTTTTTTGAACAATGATGGTTAAGGGTATGACAAACGCTTTCCCCTTCCTTAGCTGTAGACAGTAACCCATTCAGCCTGAGAGGAACAGAGAAAAGCACCATTTCAAGGGATGCCATAAATGCATAATGGACAGAAAATCAAATCCTGCAGCTCCTACTGCTGGGAAAAATTACAGAGCAGTGGGGACAGGACCCTGCAGAGCAGGAAAATCAGGCCCCCAGCTTCAGAAAATCATCTAAAGCCATTTGCTGCTTATACACGCAAGCCCACCAAGTTAAATCAAAACCAATATCTGCAATCAGCTGTTCTGGAAACACTACAACACTGAGTAAGCAGGTGTTTTACTATAAAAAAATACCTTACCCTAATCTCAAATTCATCTCCTATAGTAACTTGCCCAAATGTAATTTCAAACCTTTAAGAAAGCTACAGAGTTAGTACTGCAGCTCTATAAACCTTGTCTCATTGAATCAAGTTTCTCTGCTGTAAGCTTTCAAGGGTTTTAATTTTCTGCAGCAATTTCTAAAGAGTAAACCAGTTTAAAAAATCTGGAAACCATCACTTGCTATTTTAAAAGCTGAAGACTTCCCACACTGTCCTGCTTAAATGAGGTTTCTTTCTTCTGGTGAGATCCTTGATTGTACACAAAGAGACCTGAAATAGCCCATTTAATACCAATTCTCATGCATTTATGGATTAAAGTCATAATAAATAGTTTGAATAGTCTAACCTACTAAAAGCATAAGCTGCAGGATCTCACCTGGTAATTTCTGCAGTGTTCTGCTACTTCTTGGTAATCTACAGGGTTTCTTGTAGAAACATGCACTTTTGGGGTTTTAAACACAGGCCCCAGCAGATCAAAAAACGACCCTATCACCTCAGCAGTGAAATACATTTACAGTTAAAAATATGTCCCTTCTCAGAAAGTTCCGCCTCAGCCCCTGTGTCTTCTTTTACCATCTTTCATCTAATACCCTCAAAATTCCTCTTCTGCCTAAGAACCTCCAGAACATGATCCAGCTGTGAACTTTGCCTTGGTTAAATTACGCTATTCTCACTTCTCAAAGAGCCAGACCAAATTAAATCCTTTATTACTCCTCCTTTAATCCTTTCCAATCTTTCAAGCACTTCCCAGCTGTGATGGTGGTATAAGTGGGGCCAACACATTTCATTAAGCTCTCTATTGTGATCTATATCTTATCTGTCCAGTGGCAGACAGCAACACTTAGTTGCCAATAACCTAACAACTTTTCCATGACCCATTACCCTCTATTTCCTAAGGCCACAAAATGGAAAGGTTTGCACATATCCAAAACCTGATGCTGTAGGCAGATCAAACTCATTTGAAGTACATACACTGGTATTTCTTACTAAACCCACACCCCAGCAACGGTAAGAAATGCAAATAATTTCTTTCAGCAAAAAAAAAAATTTCACCTTACTATAATTAGTAATTTCTAACACTTGTTATTAGCTCAGCATGAGGAAAAATCTCAGGCCTTTGGAATTGGTGGTGAAGAAATGAAAGGGGTGCTCCCAAAGTAATATTGATGGGGGCATTATTTGTACCATAAACTATGAAGATATTTTAGAAGGGTTGTAAAGCTGAGCTATAGCAACTGACAGAAGATGTAATTATACAGGCAGCTGCATTCCAAATTTTGCCTGAGATCTGCAATTTCCTGCAATTAGAAAGGAATGTGTGCATCTCCAATCTTTTGCATTTTAAAGCAAGACATTCACTATCGGAATGCTAACTCCCAGGCACACATATTGCCATTCCAAAACAAAACTGACAGGGAAGCCAAGGAGAGGCCAGGTACCTATTTTATCTAAGAACAGATCTTTTAACTGGGGGAGGAGTCCTCTGAGAAGAAACTGAAAATTAGTTTTAATGCCCAGAATGCACATAGCTGCATCTGACAGAAAGGGCTGCCACAGCCTGGCAGGGCACTGCTGCTCTGTTTCAATTATGCATCCAATACTGCAAAGCACTTCCTAAGCCTTCAGATCAACATCCACCCTGTTCTCCAATGGAAAGCTTTTAGATAGCAAAGAAGCACAGTAATGGAAAGTTAAATGTTAATTGAAGCATCTAAATGACAGAATTTCATAAAGAGGAGTGACCTCTTCTTGTCTGAGAAGGATAACATATTTTTGTTGGCTTTGTTTGGTTTGTTTTGAGGGTTTTTTGCTTTGGTTTTGGTGGGGATTTTTTTTAAGATATTCTCATAGGTCTGTATTTAAGACTCACGTATCTAAACACACTGATGGAAGGCAGAAAAGTCAATTTAGCTTATTATAAAGGAAAAGTATATGGGATTAGGAAAACAGGAAAGAACAACATTAAGATTTTTCAGGGTCCTTACCAGCAAAATACAAATGTACCTCCAAATATCAACACAAAAGCTCACGACTGATAAAAGCACTGCTTGTGTGCTGAGCTTACAAATAACTATGGCACAGGCAAAGCCAGAGGGAAATTAATCCTCTTAGACCTGAGAACAACTGAACTCTATGACAGCTGCACAGTGAGCCTGTGTGAGCAGACTTGCTTACAGTGAGGGCTTCACCCAGCTCTCCTCCAGCAACGAAGCTGCGCTGGATCCTACCCTAGAAGAGGCAGCTCCTTCAAGGATAGCCTTTGGGCTGGATTGCTGAAGGACATACCTGAGGCAAGCAGCCCAGAACTCAGGCAGCTCTGCTGAAAGACTCATGAGACACATCCATCCTCCACAAAGCTATAAAAATGTATCCTGGCCCAGGGGACACCTTATTGCTCTACACAACTACCTGAAAGGAGGTTGTAGATGGGTGGGGGTTGGTCTCTTGTCCCAGGCAACCAGAGACAGGACAAGAGGAAACACCCTCAAGCTGTGCCAGGGGAGGTTTAGGTTGGATATTAGGAAAAATTACTTCATGGAAAGGGTTGTCAAACATTGGAACAGGCTGCCCAGGGAAGTGGTTGAGTCACCATCTCTGGAGGGATTTAAAGGATGTGTAGATGTGGCACTGAGGGATGTAGTTTAGTGGTGGGCGTGGCAGTGCACGTTGGATTTGACAATCTTAGTGGGTTTTTTCCAATCTAAGCAATTTCATGATTCCATGATTCTGTTTTTGTACTCTCTGTGCTTGAGTTTTTGGCGCATGTAATTTGCTTTTCCAGTGGTTAACTTTTGAGGAGAGCAACTGAAATCAAATTAAAAAATATAGATGGGAGTAAAAAATGTTATGCTATTGCAACAACCCCAGACAGGAACAAATCTTAAAATAATAAACTTCTGCATAACCTCTGTTCACCTGAAGAGGATTCCAGCACAAAAAAAATGCAGATATGAAGCTTCAGCAAGAGCATACAAGAAGACGACCAGAATCACTGTGCTCTGGAGCCAGGAGCTCATCTAAAACTTTTCAGTTTCTTCCCAAGAAGGCTGCCTCTGGGTACAGTCTCACTGCTCTAAGGAAGTGGGACAGCTCCAAGCAGGAATATCAAACTTCCAGATTCTTTACCATCAGCTACAAGAAGACACAGTTCATACTTGTGAAAGTCCCATATGCCACACAATTCTGAATGCAGACCACAGGGAATAGGAGAAAAACACCTACTTCCTTCTCCAAATTAGGAATCTTGTGCATTTTACAGTAATTAAAAAAGTTCTATTATAACATTCTAGCCTTTTATAATGCATTTTTTTAACTGTAGTTTTATCTCTAGACTTTCCCAAATCCTAGAATTCACTTTGAAGATCACACAAATTAAAGTAGTAATAGGCACATACTGAAAATATACGATATAAAAACCAGAATATGTAAGTAATTCAGACACTTGCAGAAAAGCTGCAGTGCTACTTTGAAAAAGACTCTGACAACTACAAATTACAAAGGAAGGCAACAGACAAGTATTGCTTCGTATAATAAATTGCTCACTTACTTTTCAATTTGTTCTACCAAACTTTTATCTTGGGCAGCAGAGACAAACACTGATGATAGATCATCACAGATCTAAGTGGCTTGCAGAGGCTTGGAGGGTCCCACTTTGTTTTAAGAAGACCTTTATCACTGTGCAACATAAAAGTAACCCCTTCACAGAGAGTGCTGCATATGCCTTGCACTTCTTTATGTCATTCTGCTTTGTGAGAATAGGATGTGAAAAACATTCAAGCAATGAACAGGCAGCCAAAATAAGGAATGTTGATGCAAACCACTCCTAAATACAGAGGGGAGAGGAAAGCATTACCACCCAGTCATACAAATGTTCAGAAAAGGTTTTTTCTTAAGCAAAAAGTACAAAAAAACAAAAAAGAAAACCAACACCCCCTTCCCCCACAACTTTTAGGGAATTTCTCCATTCCCAAACCATTTTGGTTTTCAGTTAGAAAACACTTCCTTGTTCCCATCAGGCATGACCACTGCAGAACCTCCAGCAGCACCCCGCCCTGCAGGTCTTCCCCCTGCTCTTGGGGGAGGCAGGGGCAGTGCATCCCGAGCAGCAAAGGTCACTCCAGCAGCCCAGCCTATCCACAGCTACAGCAAGAGGCAAAAGAACTCTGACTCCCAGGTAGAGATTTGTCTACTGAAAACATTTTCAGCGTTTCAGTGAAAAAGCAGACATTTTCTAAAGCCACTGCTCTTAAAGTGCATTCAGCAGTTTCTCTTATTATCTCACCCTCTGATGGTGAGTAGCAGCTGTAGGTGGATGTGAAGCTGCTTGAATGACCACTGTGACTCTTTCAGCAGTCAAAGGCCAGGTCTGACAGCTACCCTGCAACGAGAGATATCAAACAGGTCTCAGGGTTTTGAGAGAGCCAGCAAGAGGAAGAGCTAAAAGTGGTGAGTTCTGAGCTCAGAAGTGTACTAAAGCTTTATTTAGATGCACCTCTGGCTGGAAAGAAAGTACGTGACAACACCAAATTACAGACTTACTTTTATGTCAGCTCTTCTAAAAGCACAAGGGACAAAGACACAGAAACCAGTTGGATACTTTTTTCTCTTATGATCAAGTACCCTTGATTTCAGGCAGACGACTGAGAGAACAAGGCCAAGGTTTCAAGAAAAAAGGAAACAAAGTTAAGCTTTGAATGCATGAATGCAAACAGTCCTTCTAAAAACACCTCTGTCAACTCCCCAGAAAAACAAGCAGTGCTGCAAAGTAGGCAATGACTAACTCCTGCTGGCAGAGGGGGAACCCATGCTGACAGCTTGCCTGGAGCTGCAAGGCAAGCCAGTCACCTCCTGGAAATTACTGTCCGCAAAACCCACTCTGAAAGGTTCAGTAAAACACCCTAATAGCGTTTAGGTAGAGCTATCTAAAACACAGCCAGCCACTGGCTATGGTGTTTAGCATGGCCTCTGTCAGCCAGAATTAGCTATTTCCCCAATGGACTGCCCTTGTGGAGGACAAGGTTTGTGGCAGTGGCTCACCACTTGCAAGACAGTCTCCAAATCTATCAGCTTTTTGGTTGCTGGTACCTCAAATCCCACACTCCAGCCTCCAAGCTTTTCACATACAAAAGATAAAGGCAGTGCTGGGACCTTACATGCCTTGTGCATCTGACCCCTACAGGCATTCCTAGTCTTCGTCCTTGTTTTTATTGTGTGCTTTTACTGTGACAACCTAAGTGCTACACTTATTTCTTTAAAATGCACTAAAACATTTACAGTGGCTGCAAAACACATTCTCTCAGTGCAACGGGGTTTTTTTACGGTTTATCGTTAAATAAAGCTCATCTATAATTTATTGGAGTATAATTCTCCAGCTGCATTTACTACGTGTTTCATTGCCTTGGTCAGTATCCAACTCCTTCGTAAATAATGCAAGTAAAATATTAACACTGGTTATTTAACTTTAACTGTTCCTGTCACCTGAGCAAACATTCTGCATTTCGGCAAAGGAAGGGAAAACAGCATCTTCTGGGAAGTGAGAAAAACTTTCACCCACGCTTATTTCAAACCCCAGAGTTCTGCAAACAAAACAGGAGACGGCACTCAAGTTTTTAATGTTTCTCTCCGCCCTAAGGAGCTGGAGTCTTTCAGCATACATAAGCCCCATGAAAAATGTCAGGCTAGGTAATTTATTTTCAGTTACAGTTTTTGTGTGTGTTTGAAATCAGTTTGCTGATTTAGCCACGGGTACATGGAGTGTCTCTGTCTCTCACACAGTTCGGCACTTATTCAGCAATCTGTGCAGCAAGTTGCATCTGCAAACCAAGAATAAATACTTCTCTTCTTCAACCCTTTGTACGCTGCAAGCTTAACACTGACTACTCAAGTCTGGCCAACCTACACACAGTTCTCAGAAGAGAGCAAAAGTCTTTCAAAAATCTCCCAGCTCTGCTCATTTGCAGTAACTTTCCACATGGCTACCAGCCTTAAACCAGGCTAACCAGGGGCTTCAGGGCTAAAGCAGATGTTAGATACTGCTGTCAAATGGAGAACCAATGAACAGAGATGACTCCTTTTCTCCTTCCATCACAAGACAGCACACTGCCCTTCATGAACAATCACTTGGTTCTCTACAGGCACTTACCAGAAGCAAGCAGCCTCAGATCTCCTGCTAGGAATACTGATGAGTGACAAATAAACCAATGCAGGAAAACACATGAGCAAAAAGTGAATACAAAGATCAGGATTTACTTCCTACTGTTTACAGCAGCTCCATGACTTCTAATAACCTAAATCTGCTAATACCACCGGGCAATTCCATCAGCTGCAAAATTTAATCCTGCATTTAACTAAATAAGAATTACACACAAGAGCCATTAGCCTTGTCCCCCCTCGCCATCCTCCTGTCCGTGTCCTCCACTGCTCCCTTTGATGGATGTTTCGGATGATCTCTGTGGGTTTCCTCTCCCTACCCAGGCATCTGGGCCCAGCCAACCATGCACTTCCAAAAGCTGCTCCTGTGGTCTTGCTAGTTCTTCAATTTCTTTTCGCATGAGAAGCTCCACTGACAGCTGCTTGGTGCTCCAGATGGAGGTTTGCAAATACAAAGTGGAACACAGAAATGCCCTGGGACCGGAGAAAGGGAATATGCTGACTGAGGAAATACACCAGCACTGAACCATTCCCTACCACTCCTCCAGGTCCACCACCCCAGACAGCCTGGATAATTAACTACTCGCTACACTAACATCTTCATATTAGCAAAAGCCCAGAGAACTAGGATAAGCTGCAGCAATAGCAAAGATGAAATGGGAACAGTTTGCTTAAAAAAAAAAAAAAAGTTTTTGACAAGCCTCAGAGAGTTCTTCAGTGAGAGCTCAGCTGTCTCTGCCACAAGCCCCTGGTTTAAGGCAGAAGAAACAATCCAGCCCCACACCAGTGCAGGAGGGAAAGCAGCACACCAGGAGGCAGTCCAGCCCCACCACTGCTCCCCAGTATTTGCATGGTGGAGAAAGTAACAAGACTTTTTATTTCCCTCACCCACACACATACTTTATACTTATAAAGGCACATGCCTTTATCTTCGTGCAGGTTAGCCACAGTACAGCCAGCCAACACGAGCAGTGGCTACTAGGGACCCACAGCTCCTCACCCTCCCCTCTGATTCACTATAAGCCATACAGAAAAACTTTAGAAGTGCACTTGTCTGAGTGGATAAAATTCAACTCAATCTTGGTAACAAAAAACAAAAAAAAACCAAACCAAAACCAGAAGGATGTAGGGCTACATTTCCACATCAGCCTCTGGAGCTGCTTCCCTTCTTCAGATATTGAAGACTTCAATTAAAATGCATCAAAAACTACTGTGTCTTTCAGAAGTGTAAGATACTTAGAAATAAGGTCTTTTTGTTAGACTCTATGATGTCTCCAGCAGTGTTCTGTGATGAGCTGGCAGTGGCAGAAAGTTTTGAGTGAATCACAGAACTCCTGGGATGGAGAGAAAATGCCTCTGTGCTTCAGTCCCCATCACCTCCACTCAGTGGGGTGTCCCAGGCCATCCCTGACTCCCCTGCATCCTCCTCCTCCCCAGAAAGAGACAACAAAACATCCCAGTTCCATACAGCCCCTCCCTAACACACTGCGAATTCAAAGGGCATTTCTTCTGAAATGAGGCAGCCCTGTATTAGAGGTCAGAGGATACTGAATGGAAGGGGAGGTGATCAATCTGGAGAAAAATACAGAAACAAAGGCAGAATGTAGTTTTCAGTCCTCTTCCACTGGCATTAAGGAGGTCTGGTATGGGCCAGGGACCACAGTCCCGACTTGGGGTACTATACTCAGGACACACCATCAGCCAAGCACGCAAGCACAGCCACCAGTATTTCTGGGGAGAATTCTAGTGTGAAAAAAGCATGTTCAAGCTCAGATTAATGACTCTCAGCCTTTCTGGTACGTGCTTCAGAGGTGTATGCATGAGCAAGCTCCATCCCATCATATTGCCATCTCAAAGGAGCCTGGCTTGCTTGTAAATGCTAGTGAATACAGAGGATCCCAGGATACAATATCCCAAGTTTCAACAAAAGCTCAGAACGGTATAAGCATTTATGTGATGAAACCTGAAACGATTACCGTTTGGAGTCAAATATTCTGTATTCCGGCTTGCGGATGCCAAATGTTTAACAAAGACTGAAACCAAATCCTCCCCTCTAATTGAGGAGCAGATAACATGAAATATTCAGAAAGGAAAAAGTAAACAAACAATTGCTCTTCTGGAAACAGGAGATTTCATCTTTTACAGTTACGTTTGTTTCTGAGAGGAGAAACATTTTTAAAGCTTAAACCATTTTCCTCCACTTTTTGATAGTTTACAGATCCCCAAAATGTCACCAAAGAAATGATGATTATTTGCCTAGCACTGCACAGGAAAGAACAAAGCTAACAGTAAGAAAGCCCCATATTCAGATCACACCTCTGTCATATACCTTTTCTCCTCCTTCACGTTACAGAACACATTGCTGCCTAGAGATGGATATCAGTTAAAATGTCATATTAATCAGGATTTCGAAAATCACCAAATCCTATTGTAACATTCAAATGTCCCTGAAAGGGGAAATGGTTTCAGTGTCACTCCAAGCACATAACCAAAGAAACAGCTGGGGGCAGGCAGAAACAAACAAAAGGAAATAAGAAAACATGGAAAGAAACAAAATAACTAAAAAGTTTCTTAATGTTAAGAGATTTAAGATTGATAGTTTTAATTATCAGACTCACAGCATGCAAAGTGACCAAACTTACAACAGACAGACACATTGCCCCTGGAAACCACATCTTGAATCATAAGCAGTTGTTTAGTGGTGCAAACCAGGCATCATGGCATAGCAATGAGTAACACATCTGAAACACCTCTACACAGTCCAAAATAAATGAATCAATTGATTGCAGGCTTTCATAAATTAAAGACACTTCAACAGATTTTCAAGCCCAATCCACAGTTTTAGCGCAGGTCCAACCCTTATTCAGCCGTCCCTGACAGATACTTGATAACCTGGTTTGTGCAGGGTACAGGAATGGAAACTTCACAGCTCACCAGACAACCTACTCCCAGTGTTTCTCTGCCCTGGATATTAGGAATTTTTCCTAGGTATCTATTTTTTCCTGGTATCTAATTAGGATCTCTGTGCTATGATTTACACACATACTTGTCCCATTCAAGATGAGGATATGGGGGGAAAAAAAGAACACTTCAAAGAATCATATACCTCACCTTAGTCTTGCCATTTTTAACACAAGGATCTTCAAAGACCTTACATTCCAGACTTATTTTCATTTTTCTCTTCTGCACTCTCATTAATTTCTCTCCTCAATGGTGATGTTCAACAATGGATATAAGGAAAGAGGAACTGTACCTGATTAGATCAAAGCTCCATCAAATCCAGCACGGTCTTCAACAGTCACAGCAGATAGCTAGAGAATAGGTTTAGGAATAGACAAATATGGAACAATACCTCACTGAAAGATACAACTTCCTAACCTCTAGTAGCTTATGGCTGAAGGCCTTTTCTGAACAGAGAGTACTTCCCATATTTCTAACAATGACTTTTTTCTTCATTAATTTGTCCAGTAATTTCCTCTAGGTTCACCCATCGTGAAAACCAAGAAGCATCAGAACAGAAAAAAACTGTCTCTTCCTGCTCCTTTGTAATATACCTCTTCGTTCTCTCCTCGTGCAAGGAGCCCAGCCTAGGTAAGTTTCCTCACAGAGAAACCCTGTTGCAACTTGGGTCATCACCACATCCCCTCCCTGTGCCTTTTCAGCTCAACCACCTTCTTATTTATTTATGAATGGGACTAGCACTGCACACGGCATTCCAAAAAACAGATGGGAATATTTTAAGTTTGGCTTTCTTCTGCTTTCCTAACAGTTTTTAGGATTCAGTTTACTATTTCTGACCACTGACATTTCCACAGAGCTCATTCATGTGCCAAGACAATCAGAAGAAACACATGCCAAATTCTGATCCTCCCTTCAGACGCATTTTCCGAGATTTATCTCCACGCAATTTCATCTGATGTTTTACCACTTCACCACTCGGTACAAGGACCTTCAATAATCCTTTGCTGTTTCCTTCACGTGCTCTCAGGGGTTTAATCTCCCCTCTCCACTGGGGCACCTCACCATACAGCCCCTTTCCCAGAGCAGTGGCACAGGGCCATGAGGCTGCACCACCTCCACAAACCCAGCACAACCCCCTCCTCTCCGCCTCCTGCTCTGCTGGTTGCTCAAGGGAAAGAGGAAAGATAGTCACGTGGGCAGTTTATTTTTGTTGGGAATCTTTTCAGAAAGGGACTTTATCAAATACCATTTGTAAATGCAATTAAATGACATCAATCCAACCGCCCCTGCCCACATGCTTGCTGGTCCTGAGAGCTCCAACAGATTTCAGAGTCATGACTCCTCTCTGCAAAGAAACTGTGCTATCTCTTCCCCAGTATATCACATTGAATGCTGTGCCCTCAATTCTGTTGTTCAGAACAGTTTCTACCCAGTTGCCTGGCACAGGCATCAGGCCCACTTGTAAAAACAGACAAATACTCTGTGGATTATCATGTTCTTTGTGAAGCACAAGGTAGTGGACACAAGAGCTGTAATAAACTGCACTGTCCCTCAGCTGGGCATGCCTGTAAGAGCCAAGATAATTTCCAGATGTCTCAGTACTGCAAGATACAAAGTTAGTGATAATGACTTTAGCCACTGCTGTATCTTCTCTTTGTTTGATTAAAAAAATAATATAGAAGGAAAGATTTGATAAGCTTATTTCTCCAGAGAAATGACTGAAGGGGTCAGAAACATCCAACTGATAGAGAAGCCTGCATTCAGCAAGCAGCCTGGCTGCAGGGAAAAGAGACAGCCCACAGGCAGAAAGCATCACATAAGCAGCAACACTATGCAAAGGAAGGCCCGATATAAAGAGGATTGATGGAGAGTCATCTGACCCCCAGCATTCAAAAAAATGCTGTCATGTGGCATTACAAAACAATTCTGTTTCAGGGCATGTAGAAGAGAAGGCATTTGCAGTAATACATCCTTTTAACAACATGCTTAAGGTGCACTCCATCTATTACCCAGTCACAAACCCATCATATATCCACAGAATCTCAGAAACACTGGGACGTGACCAACCATTATTCAAATTCAATCAGTGCATCTATTTCAAAGAAGAAATCATCAGTTAAATCTTTCTGGACTTAAACTTTTTAAGCATAAAAAAATTTCAGTGTGATATTACACAATATCTAACACCATATTTAACAGCATATATAGTGTTATATATAAGAGAAGTCCAAGCATATTTTGCTTTAGAAATCACACACTGCAAGTTTTATTTTTAGAACTCTAGGTCTGAGTTGTCCCACAACAGTCACGTCCGTTTTGCCACAGAAGCAACCAAATCTGATGATACTTGAGATCTGCCTAGTCCAGTATCCCAGCACTGACAGTGATGGACAGAAGTGCCTAGAGAATACTGTCAGACAAAGGCAAATACATGGAGATACTTCCTCAGAATATTCCCACAGCCTGCAATGATTTGCTCTCCCGCTAACTCGTAAGCTTGTAATTTTTATCTGCATATTTTATAGTCTTTGATGGATTTCAACTTCCAAGAATGTGTACAACATTTTTGAATCCATGTACACTGCTTATATCCACAGTGCCCTGTGGGAAGAAGTTTTGTACTCTGTATGAAGCAGCAGCTCCTTGTACCTGTCCCTATCCAACTGATCCTAATTAGTTCCTTATCCTTACAGTGGAAGAGAGTGATTAGCTCTCCACACATTTTTTCCACGGCAGACCTGTTTTGAACTCTTGGGCAAATACTTCTTGATCTGACAACCTGCCATCTTCATTTTGTCAGCTGATCTACCATTCTGTCTACCAACACTTCAATCTAAAAGCACATGCTCCCCTCTCTCCTGAAAACAGTCTCACACCTCAAGCAAAAAAACCCTCTCCTAAGTTAATACAGACACAAAATAGCGAAACAGCAATTTTCCTACTGCTCTATCTGCCCAAACTGTTTCTTTTACTTTTTCTCCATCCAGACGTATCATAAATTCTCTGGCGCCCTCCTCTCAGCCCAGCTGCCCTGCGAGGCCTAATCAGCTGATCAGGCAGTGGAGCTGAGGTCATTTTTGGGAGATTTAAACTGCTGCAGGGAGCGCGGCGACCCGGAGTGTGGCAAACAGGCGCGGCAGCGAGAGCGTGGTGAGGAATTTTTTACGGAGAGAGCAATCAGATACTGGAGTGGGCTGCCCAGGGAGGAGGTAGATTCACTGTCCCTGGAGGTTTTTAAGATGAGATTGGATGCGGCACTCAGTGCCATGGTCTGGTAACCACCACACTGTTGGATCAAGGGTTGGACTTGATGATCTCGGAGGTCTTTTCCAACCCCGTTGATTCTATGATTCTGTGATTCTCTCCTCTTGGTGCCTGAGAAGAGTCATTAGTTTTTTTATGCCTGCATCCTCACTGTATTTTCTCCTTGTGTCACCATATTCAGATTCATCTTTTACATCTACATGAACAACCCCTTTATTTATGCCCCACCACCCTCTCCGGGTGCTTCCCAGTATCTCCCCATCCTTATGACAGCGAATACCATGTACACTTCCTTCATATCACCTGCTTTCCTCCACAGCCAGCCTCCCACAGCCAGTCTGTTCTTCCATCAAATCTTGTGCCTAGTCTCTTCTCTCACTTCACAGGTTTCAAATCCCTCTTATTCCTTCCCCCATCAGACATTTCAAAGACTCCTGATTCAGTGAAAGATGACAAACCCTGGCCTCTCCCACCCTTCCTTCCCTGTGAATACCTTTCTTTATTTTCTCACTATAATCATTACTGCTTTCAGCCTACTGCATCTATCCCCTCTGGGAGCTGCCATGACTTCCTTCTTCCTACCCTCCTCTCCCCTCCCTTCTCCTCTCCTTTGAAGCCCTCCTTTCCAAAAGAACACTTGTTTTGTTCCAGCATGCTGCCTCTCCGGGACAGATGCCGACTTTGTGTTTGAAAGAGCACTTGGCACGCTGTGGGCATAAACAGACAAGGAACTGCAGATCTGACATCGTGACTGCAGCAAGGTTGACACGGAGCAGCAACAGGGAGGCTGCCCCAGAAGGGGCCAAAGTGAGAGAGCTGAAAAATACAGGATCTTAGGAATCACTAATGATCATGAACACCACCTGAAGCCTCACCTTCTCACACCACGCAGCCTTTCGGTGGGATACAAGCTTATGCAGTTGGTCTTGGAGAGTCATTAGATCTCTGGATAATCTGTCAATTTGCCCAGTCAGATTGTCAGCCCAGGGGCAGCAGGAGGTCAGCTTTGGCAGCCTTCTTTTCTCTGCATGAGTGTCCTGGGACTTGCACATCTTTCCCTCTTCAGCCATATTATCCAACACAGTTTCCTAAAGGCAAAACAACAAAAGTTCCTTTTCAGCAGGAGCTAAAATGGTTCGCCCCATCTTCCTGGTAATTCATAACTAGGAATTCACTGCTGCCATCTCAATATACAGTTGCTCCACAATTTCAGAGTTATTTTAAGAGAGAACCCCCTCAGTTCACTGTAACACATTTCCAAGTTAACAGAAAACTTATGTTGCTAACCTAGCTTATTTTAAAAAGCACTGCACAGTCAGCTACTCTCCACTGCTTTAAAGCATGAAGTAACACTCATGAGATGGAGGTGATTAGTATTGCAGCAGCTCTAGATCTGCCCTTTCCTCTCAAACTCTGAGGCTGGATGCACTTCTATGGCTTTTTGTAACGAAGTGATGATCAGGAAGGAGGTAAGTGCTTACACTGCAAAGGGGAGCCTCAACGGATACATGGCACAGCAAGCTGTAACACCCATGGGATCACCTGTGCCCACTGAAAACTCCACAAGTTGAGGAACCCCAGGAGAGCCCTGCTCCAGGCTGGTCAGGAGCTGTCAGCTCTAGCTGATCATGACCATCTAGTTGGCTTGATAATTAATTCTGCAACTGCCTTCCAAGACAGCAACTGATATTTCAAATACCCAAAAAACCCCCACCCAAATAAACAAAACTTCAGAGTCCTTGAAAAGCATATATTCACTCTGGTGCACAGACTGAGCAGAAACACACAGTTTTCAAGCCAGGGTAGCACAGCATAACTGAAGGAGCCAGGCCTTACAGAGTATTAAATATAATACACTTACAGAGTATTAAATATTTATTTCCATGCCGTTATCAAGAAGACATTAAATAGGAGAAGTCATAATCACTTTTAAGGACATAATTTGCATTCACAATTATCTTTAGTAATTGAAGAAGTAATTTAAAAACACTGACAGGAGATTCAGCAGTTGAACAGCATGGTCTGCACACAGGTGAGGAAAAACCAAGTGCATAATTACTGGCTCAGCAGCAACAGTGCTGGATGAGATCAGAAAGCCAGAAGTCACCAGTATCACACTGTTCAAGTCAAGTACCATGTTAGCAAGTATAAACACAAGTCTCTGTGATAAAACAGCAATGACTGTAACAATGACACATAGGTGAGGCACCTGAAGTTAAACACAGACAAAGGGGAGGGAAAGTCCTATATGCGAGCAGCAACAACCACCACAAATTTGAAAGAATGGCCTACCAAAAGACATAAAGGCATCAGAACTTTTTGCTTGGCCTAGAAACAGGGACTGGGAAGGCAGTGACATGCTAACAGCCTTCACTTATATAAAAGATTGCTATAAAGAGGATGGGAATTTTTATTTTTTCGCCTCTTTCTCTCTTTTCTCTGAAGGTAGGTTAAAAACTCTGGCTTAATTCACAGCGAGAGATTTTTAGGCTCACACAAGAAAAAAAACTTCATAAGACAGCTAAGAATGACAGAAGACACCCTACAAAACCTCCTTTCTCAGCAAGCATCAGCACTGCAAATTGGCACAAAGCATCACTGAGGCCAGCAGCTCATGCTGACCAAGGCCCAGCTCATGAGAACACAGATATGGGGGGACACTGACAGGATAACAAACTGCATGGGAGTAAAACAAAGCTTTTTTAGTTTTGCTGGGGTTTGGAGGGGTTTTTTGTTCATATTTTAAATTCATTAAATGCTAAACTTTTGAAGTAACATTAACATTTGGATAATGCTCTCAGGCACACAGTGTGGTTCTTGGTGTTGTCCTATGCAGGGCCAGGAGCTGGACTCAGTGATCTTTGTGGGTCCCTTCCAACTCAGGATGTTCTATAATTACTGCAGTCATTCCACTTGCTGCAGTGATATCATGGTCTGCCATGTTCCTCTCCACAACCATCAGGAAGACCTGGAGTAGCTATGCCAGAACCATCCCATCCATCAGATCAGCAATGCAGAACACAGGTTAAGGGGAAAGTGAAAACTACTCTACTTTCAAAGCACATCTCCTTCCCGTACATTCTACTGCATCTGGGAACAACCACCAGTGAAACAAAAGGCAAATTCACCATCCAGAATATTGAATAGTTTAAAAAGATGTGCTGGTCAGTTGATTTTTTTTTTTCCCAAGTATTTATTTAGGACTTAACTCCAGGAAGCTCCCTAGCACTCCCCACACTGAGCAACGTGCCAAAGGCAAATATTTTTGCCATAACACTTGCAGTTATATTTTGCCTATTGGGAGCCAGGCCAATGCCAGTGTTGATGCTTTCAAAAAAAAATGTAAGATGGTCAACATGTAAAGCAAAAGCCGTTAGAGAACTAACAGCAATTGGAAGCATCCTTCAAGTGAGGTAATTTTACACTGCCCTGTGCCTTGATTTTAGTGTAGAAGACGGCATATGGGCAATTACCAGTCAGCTCACTGATTATCAAAATTTTGTAAACTCATACAGCTAATGTGGTGCTCTAAAGAATTATTTCAGCAACAGTGAACGGGCAAAAGTCATAGACAGAACTGAGATGGATGGCATCGTTTGCACTTCCTTGAGAAATCACAGGATGCACAGAGAGAGGCTTATTGATTTTCTTATGATCATTCAACACAGTTCAAGGGGAAATCAGCAATGTCAACACACTATTTGGCTGGGAAAAATGAAGTTGTTTTCAATATCAGCTGCTTGCAAATTTAGTTGTTCTCAAGACTGCAATAAAGCTTAGAGGCCCTCTTCTGAAAAGCCATTTAATTTTAAGAAAATGTGCCACAGCTATGTTTGAAAACTATTAACAAGATGAAGATCAGACCTTTTCATTTGTGTCAACTATATGAAATTCTGCCATTCTGTTCTGCAATTCCTCAACATAGCTGGGTGAGTCCTACTGAAGAAAACAGGAATGAAAGAGAACGAAGAAAACATTACTTTACCAAAGGCTTTTTCTCAGGTGCTGTTGAACAGTTGGTTTGCAACATTTATTTTGTGGAAAAGCGCCTTTGGAAGTAGTTAGCTATGTTAGAGTCAAGAAAGTTGCACATTTCAAAATCAGTTTGATTCATTACCATCCACTGCCAATAAACTGGTTCCAGCTGCTTCCACTCCAGAAAGGCTTCTAGTTGCATGGTTTCAGACTCCAGAAGCTGTAACAGCTAGAGGAAAGGAGACAAAGGAAAGGAAATAAGGTAACATTGGTCACTTGAGAACTAAATGAAATATATGTTTGGTCTCATGTACAAAATGAGTGAGTGGTACATGGGACAGCACTGGGTTTCTTTACAAGGACATGGTAAAACCAGCTGCGGAAACATGTGAAACATTTTTCTCAGCATCACCGATTTATCCCCTCAGCCCAAATATACAAACTTCATGAGCTTCCATATCGTTTCGAGGGATCAAAGAGACCATAGTCCTGATACATAATTAGGTGCACGACCATCTTCAAATCTTCTATGCTTCTTGACTACAAAAATAAGCTGTGTTTATCCAAAAGTACTTTTACCCCATCTATCCCTTCACTCTGAAACAGCACTAAGAATGTGATAAACTGTTTGATCTGCTGCATGAGGAATCCCTCCCTTTACCTGAGAGCACTTGAGAGACGTTACCTACATTCTAGATACATGAATTATTATTTTTTTCACGAATATATACATAACACATATGTATGCACACACATACATGGAGGAGACATTCCAAGACTAAATATTTATATATCAGTAAAACAAAAGTTCTTGGAAAGAATTATAAGGTGAACAAGTTAGGTGTAAATCAAAGCTTATCAGATTTAACAATTTTGGTACTGGATGTATACTTGAACAGTTTTAGCACCAATCTGACACCAAAGACAACTTTTTAAGATGACACACACAAAATTATGGCCTCAAAGAAAATGATAAGGACCAGATCAGTACTAGCTAAATCCACCTTATACAGATAACTATCTTCTGCTAGCTTTGTTGAGTTTACTACATCACCTACTTTAAGTAACTGCAAAGCATGAGTTGACTTTGCAATTTTATTCTGCAGATATAACTTGGAGATAAAGGAACCAAAGAAAGGAATGCGCTTTTCAAGAGTAACTGCTGGAAATTATAAGCAGTTTGCTCTAAAACACTGTTGCATTCAAAATATGATTATTACACATTCCTTTGCACAACTGACACTTAATGACTGCTAGTTTCAAGCTGGGATATGAAAGGTAGAAGAACGGGTTTCTATCTCCTTTTTTTCTTTTCTATTTTTTTTTCATAGGTATGTCTACAGCACAAATGGTTTAACATTATGGGATCTGATGCTGGCAATAAAAACCCAGCCAAAAGGTTGATTCAGGCAACAGCTAAGTTACTTGATTTTAAAGTAGCTTTGTAATGTGGTCACAAGCTGTGTGTGATTGCAGCATGAACACGTCTTATTACAGCTAAAGAGGGCTGAAGGTTGGAATGGGGAGTCTTTCATTTTGAGCCATCAAAAAAAAAATAGTCTTAGTAAAAACACAGTCATCATCTTTATTCTCACTAGAGGAGCTCCTGAATGTTAGAAGTGCCATATGCCACTGCCACTTGCTTTCACACCACAACTGAAACTTCACCAAGCCTGTAAAGGATCTGTTGGAGTTAACTGACCTTAACAACAATCAAAGCTTTCTGAGCAGTCCCCTAATCTCAAACCCTTCAGGATCTTTTGCATTTGGGAGGGTTTTGTTGCCTTTTTTCTTTTTTTTTAAACTGCTCCATTAGTTATACAAAACTTGAACAGCTCATTTGAAAGCATCCATCTGACTCACCTACTTACAGCATCCTCACCTTTCACCCTCAGAAATATCAGGCCAGCAACTGTGTCCTAGATTGTTTCAGCCATAAATCAGTAATGGGATGACTACACAGCTCATCCTAGGACAGTTTCCAACCTAGATGGAAAACACTCTGGCAGCCTCAGGCAAGCCTGCAACAGCCAACATTTGAGTTTCTACCCCGAGGGACTCTAGGCACTGTTCCTGAATGACAATATCCTCTGCCATCCTTTATATGGGCCTTGCAAGACCTTGATGTTATTGCAACACAGAGAATAAAGCAGAACACAATAAAAACTAATGTACCACAAATATCCTTGAGATACTTCAGCAAAAATCATAAAAACAAATAAACATTCAAGGCTAGGAAGGGACATATGTCTGCATGCCTTGAATTTGGTCACAAGGACAAGTCTCCACATGACCCAGGGGTGACAGACTTTCATTCAGACTTACCTGCACTCAGGAATGAACATCTCTATCAGGCAGCTTCCTTCACCCACCCCCATCCTTTACTCAGGCTTCTCAAAAGCATTTCTTGTTTTTTAACCTTTTGTGACTTTGAGGTCAATGGCATACATTTTCTTACGTCACTCACTGGAAGTCACACCAGAGCCAGTATTTCAGTTGCATTTGCAATGGTGGAAACCAAGGCCCAAATTGTATCTCTGCATTTTCCCCCAATACAGTACCTTTTCTTGTTCATTTAGTACCAACAAGAGTTCATACATATGCAATAAGCAGTTCCACTTCTGCTACTACATAAACCCCTCAAAATGTAAGAAAAAATTCATAAGCTATAACTAAAGCTGGCTGCTCATTTTCAGTGACCTAAGGACCCAGATGTTATCATGCCTCCTAATGAAATTTAAAGACTGAAGTCTGTAGAAAAGCATTAATTTTGTCTCACGAACAAAGTGAGGCAGCAAATCAAAAATGTGCGTCACGTGGATACCTAAGTGATGCTTAAGGATAACGTTTGAAAATTGTCCTTCCCTCTACACAAAATCAAGACAACAAAATCCATTTCCTTCATTCTCCTGGAAGAAGTTATTGCTCTAAAATATTTACACTGAGAGAAAAAGTAACGACACATTCAAATTGCTAATCTCTGTGGAGAAGCAATTTCATAATGAATGCTGAGAGCAAACACTTTGCAGTAACGACTTCTTTAAACCATTGTAAAGAAACCATCCCTGGTGCAAGCAACAGCTTTGCTATAGAGGGTAAACTGTGCTTAACTGAGCTGCTTCAGAGCAGGCTGCCAGGAAACCTCAGAGTGATGCAGAAGAATGCCAGCTTTGTAAAGAACACGCCTCGCTTCCTCTGGCATGTGGCTGTGATCTCCAAAGCCAAACATCCACCATCCAACACACATCACAGGCCTCAGGAAGCTTTGGGAACTTCGGCTGCAAAAGCCTGAGGTGACAAGAGCTTCTAGGAGGTTTTGGATACTTCCCTGGAGATGGTCAAAAGCCATCTGGACACAAACCTGATGTGCTCCAGGGCACCCTCCTTCAGCAGGAGGTTGGACTAGATGGCCTCCAGTGGTCCCCTCCAACTCCATCCAGTCCGTGGTACTCAACAAGAGGTCAAAGTTGAAACTTTTTCAGTATCCACAAATCTAATGCATATGCCATTTAAACATATTTGTAATTACTTTTGCTGTTGAGATATTAATCTCTTTCATATTATTTACTAGCATATTACAAAATTCATTGATGCCTGTAGACTGTTACAGAAATCAATATTTCATAATTTGCAGCATAATGCACCCTTTTCACAGGCTTAGTTCCAGACAGCTCCCCACAAAAAGTACTTAATCTCCAATGCCCACAGATCATAATTCAACTACCATATCTACTGGCAAAAGTATTTTTAATCAAAAATTGCTCTGCCTAAATGTTCAGAAAATCATTTTGTTGTTAGACAGAAAAAAATGGTCTTACAGCAATAAATTATGTTTCTTGGCTCAAACTACTGCTGATTCATCACCTATTCACATATGTCTGTAGATAGAAAACTTGCACTGGACTCCTGAGCACTGCAAATTTCACTCCAAAGGCCAACATTTCTGGAGTATTATTCAAGGTTTGAGACAAGGTTGGTTTAGTATGAAGGCTTATGGGGGTAACCATCAAGACTATTTAATAACTTTATTTGTTTAATAGGAAATGGCTTTATTAAATGTGAATTGTGGTAATCTGAATTCTAGTTCTGAATATCCAACAACCACATGAGAGAAGATAAGTGGCAAGTTCACTCCAAAAAATGCAAAGAAAGGGATAAACGTTCAGGAGAGTTACACAGTTCATATTATCAGAAGTAAACCATTACTGGGATTAAGGATTCAGAGACTTAACCAAGCATCAGATGAAACAAACAAATTCAACACAGCTTCACCTCCATCAGTACAAAACTCACTTACCGAAAAAACCACTTAAACCTTGACAAATAAGAGCCTCTCGGCAGGCAGGCTGTTAGGTGGATTACATCTAGTTTAAAATGTCACACACTGCCCAAATTGCTCTTCAGCAGAGCAAAGTTTTGAGATCCCCTTCACAAAAAAAAAAAAAACAAAAAACAAAAAAAAAAAAAACCAAAAAAACCAAAAAAAAACCAGAGAAGATCTCAGTATCAGAAACATCTCAGGCTGGGACAGAAAAACAACACTGTAGGTGGACACACTCTACTGCTCCACAATTCAGTTCCACATTGTGATTTTTCCAGAAGCAAAGCTGCTTTAAGACATTCCCATACACCCCTTGAAGGCTAAAGCAAGAATAAATAGGCCTGAAAACTAGAAAGTCACACTGCAGTAGTGTGAAATACCAGCAGCTGAAGAGCAAAAAACAGCAGAACAATGAGCAGCCTCTAGCCACAAGGCAAATAAAGACCTACTCAAGTCTTCCCTCTGCCTGTGAAAGCTGAGGGCCACGACAGAGCAGAAGCACGGCAGCCCAACCATCATGAGGCAGGTGGCTCTGAAAGGCTCCTGGAAGACAGAAGTGGATGAGAACTTCTCCCAGCACCAGCTATGGACCCCATGGGGACCTTGACTGACACCCTAGCAGGGAGTGGGAAAAGCCCTCAGTGGCTCCAGGAGCAGGTATTCCTACGTGTGCCGAGCATCACCTCTTCTGGAATCGCAACAGTATCTTTTTTGTGTGGTGCAAGACTATAAGGGAAAGCAGGACTTGGATCTTCTGCAATACATAAAATACAAAGCACAGGAGCTTTGGGTGGAGTGGTGTAATTCCAGATGCCAGGATATGTGCAAAAACTCCAACACCTAAACCAAAGTATGTGACTTTTGCACTCGCCAACACCAGTTTTATGCCGCCGCAGCTCAAACTTCAATTGAGCCATCTCAGTCTCTCATTGCTGAGAGCAGGAAATCAAACCACTAGTTAAAGACTTAAGTGACAAAGATTATCATTATAAAACATAATTGCTATTTGTGGCAGGATTCGGAAAACAGCTGTTTAAAATGCAACTGAAGGAAAATGGAATTTAAAACAAACAAAATGAGGCATTTGGCAGATAAAAGTTGTACTACAGCTTTCACATTGACAGGCAATGAACTGGGATGTACTAATGACATTCATTTGCAAAGGAACAGGTCAATGAATGGACCGCTTGGCATTTTCCCTATGGAAATGGAACAATAAAGCAGGGAAAAAATACTAGGAAAAAGAAGGCTGAAGTGCAAGTTTTTACTTCAATAGCCAAGATCAAGATATAGGAGAATGGAAAATGTACACATTTTCCCCCCTTAAGGTACAACTGATTTTGGGGGCCTAACTTGACATTCCTGAAGAGTCACATTTTCAAGCAGTATGAAGTACCTTGAGTTAAAACACATCCAGTAGATACCAAAAATCACCATTTACTTTAGAGAAATCTCAGCCAAAGGATTTCAAAGAAAAGCATCAAATTGTATCACAGTACTGCCTGACAGCTGCTATTATTCTACTGCCAACCAGAACCCCTATGTAGCTGGTGTCAGAAAGACCATTATTCTTCTGCTTTTATTCAGACTGTTCTTCTACACAGAACAAAGCATTATCCACACTTAGTTTTTCCTTCCCCCCCATATATCTTGCCCATTTCCCTACATTTTTAGCAGACCACATAGAAACACACACAGAAATCGACAAGAACAAGCAATTTCTAATTTCCTTCTCAAAGTGTTCTGAATTCAGCATTGATGCCACACTCCCAAACAGTTCCAATATCCTGGATTCTGCGTGTCTCCACACGGGATGTTACTACACAGAGAAGAAGTGCCAGTTATAGGAGGAGCATTTCCATATGTACATGTGCCATATCTTTTCTGTGCATGTGTTCCATGTGTGCCCTGACACCAAGTACCTGACGGCTCTCTCATATATAAACGTTAAATAAAATTTAGCTCTCACCCAAAGACAGAAAAAGAAACAAAAAAAGAAGAAAGGCTTCCACCCTGGGAGACCCAACAGCACACAGAATTATCACAGATGTTCATGTTAGTTAATTAATTTAGAAATGTATTCAATATGTGGATTAGTCTAAGCTTGCCAACTTGATATGAATACAATATCTCACAGACTAGCTCTCCTTTGACAAGCCATCATAGGCTGTCGTGTACGCAGGTATTTTCACACATTTTAAAATATGCACTATTGACTAAAGAAAGTACTAATTTAAAATCTGCTACCATCTCTCACGTCAGTACATTTCTCTTGCTAGTCTCTTTCACAGTCTTTTAAATTAAACAACAAACATTTAAAAAGAACCACAAATCCCAAACCTCTTGCAAAGCATGAGTAACAGCTGATTTTATAACTCGGTTTCCTTGGCTATTTAAAAAACCAAAAACACCTGCCAGTAGAGCTGAGTTAACATTATGGGCCAATTGCACACAAAGTTTAATTTTACAAGGCTATAAAAAAAGCTCTGCCACTCTCCTCCCAATGTGAGAGCTGCACTCTTGCCTCTAGAAAAACGGTTCAGTTCAGTTCAGCTTTCCAGCAACAGTTCAGTTGTGGCCAAAGCCATTGCAATGTATGAATTTAACTGTAGTCTCCTTTAACCAGCATGAGGCATGAGGCTGGAGAATGCAGTGGTCTTGTCTTTCTTGACTTTCTGGATGGGTTAACTGATGCAGAAGTGGATGGAGGACAATGCAAGGCCCCAGTGAGGGATCACAAGGTCATCGTAGCTCTGGGGCACTTCAGGATCAGATTTCATCCATAGCCATGTTTTGGCACAAGAGAAGAGTGACAAGCCTGAGGTCCCTTTTCTGTTAGAAGCTGATAACTGAGTTCTCTTTTGGGTGAAAACACCAGCAGTACAGACTCCACAAGCAAAGATGCTCTGCACTCTCTAGTGGTTACTGTGAGCTTCAAGGCACAATTCAAGAGACAACTTATGAGTTTTAGAGCTCCTTACCTAAATGTTTTTTCCCGATATTTAATTTGTTCCTTCAGGGTCCAACACCCTAGTTAAAAGCAACTTGGCTGGACCATTGAGACCACTTCAGACTCCATTAGCAAAAAACTGTTAGCAAGTGAGCCACTCTCACTCTAAAGTCTCCTACCACAGAAAGTTAAGAGGCAGTATGACCAGAGTATTTTGATATAAATGTGGATACAAGACACACCTCTCACAGCTCATCAGCCTCAGCTGGTACGTGGGAATTTCATCATTCAGCTTACAGACACCAGATGTGATGCTGGTACAACCTTTTCTGTGGCACTGTATGGGACCTCAGAGTCTGCCTGGCCTCCCTGTGCTGGCCCAAAGCATCAGCTGAGCCAGGGCAGCTTGCTCCCACCACCGGGATTGCTGGCACTTCCACCAAAAAAATAATTAAAAATCTAATGCCAACTCATGACAAAGCACCTCAGCCTTGTCTCTCCGGCTTATTAATTCCAGCTGCATTGTCTCTGGTGGTATTATATTATAGTGTGTCACTGTCATTGTCACTGTCACAGCATTCAAATTATGTCAAGTACAGCGTAAAACAAGCAAAAGCACAAAAGCAGCAGTGAAGCTCAGTATCATCCTATCAGTTCTGCCACTGGCAATCACAACCAAGTGTTTGTATCAGTGCAGTGGGTATCTATCGTGTCTCAGAGATACCCTTCTTTCTTACAGTGTAGGAGACTAAGATATTGCTGCTATGTAATCCAAGAATTTATGGAGTCCATGATAAACCACTGCATCATTTTTCAAGGTCCAAGAACTCTATAAGCTTGGTCAGTAAAATGTACTAAGTAATAACTCATCACAAAAAAATGGTGACGGCAACTACAGAACTGCAGCTCTATTAAATCCTTTCTTTTCTTTTTTATTTTTTTTTTTTTGGTATGGATAAGTTTAGCTGAAAGCAATATTAGTGACAAATTGCGGCCTGGGGAAATTTTCAGATCAAGGTAATAATGCTATGAGGTAGAACGATTTGCTTTAGCGTTGCTGTATAATGCTTCCAGTTCTTCCAACTAAGACACTAATTGCAGCCAGAGGCCACCTTGCTTAAAAAATATCTGAAGAAATATTTTAGCACTAAACATGTCTGGAGTAATAAAAAAAAAATAGAGCACCCTTCCTTCAGAAGAGGCACTGGGAAAATGAAATTGGGCAGCAAGTTAACAGCTAAATGATTCATGGCTGGTGACAAGCTAGTGCCTGTCAGTGAAGAAGCTGCTCTCATGTTAAGGGTCACACCAACAGCTGTTCAGCAGAACCACGAGGGTGGGAAGGGACCTCTGGAGGTCTCTAATCCAATCATCTGCCAAAAGCAAGGTGCTCAGGGCTCTGCCCAGCAAGTCCTGAACATCATCAATGCAGGTGTCACCCCTCCTCCAGGATCTGGTTCCTGAGTTTGAACACCTTCATGGTAATTTTTTCCTGTTCTATCTGGCCAGAATTTCTCGTGTTCCAACTTGTGTCTGTTGCCCCTTCTTCTGTCCAAATGCCCCTCTGAGAAGGGCCTGGCCCATGCTCCAGCTCCAACCACTTCAGTGGCCTTCCTGGACTTGCTCCTGTGTGCCACCATCCTTGTGCTGGGGAGCCCAAACCAGGCACTTAGCAAGCAGTCTCACGAGCAGTGGAAAGAGGGACAGGATCCCCCCTTTCCCCTGTGTGGGGTGTTTTTCAAAGCTGCTTATTAAGCAGATAGCTCCCAGCAAGGGGTTTATTCCACCCCTGGAACAGTTGGTGCCTTTGCACCAGCCTTAGATCAGCTTCCTAAGGCTCCTCTCGCTCATTTCTCCAGCCCATCTCGGACCCCCTGAGCAAATATCCACTGCTATGCCCAATTTGGTACTGCCAGCACATTTGCTGGTGCTGTGCTCCATCCCATCATTCAAACCATGAATAAGATGTTAAACAGTCCTGGACCAAAAGTTGATCCCAGAGGGACACCACTAACAACCAGGCATCAATTTGAGCTCAGTGTCCCAAGCAGTTTTCCACTCCCGCTCCCACTCACTAATCCAGCCCATCTCTAACGAAGGTGGCTGAAAGGATATAAAGATTTTCCTTCAGTGATACATAAACACAGGCACATTCTCTGTCCTTACCTGCTTTTCAAAGCTCTTTAATTGCCTGTCTCTGTCTCCTTCTGGGATGGGATACTCCACACTGCTTTGAAAGAGAACCAGCAGCATGATCCGAGGGGACTGCAGAGGTGGGAAGTGCCTGTCCCAGAGCAGGCAGAACTGAACCCGCTGGTAACAGCCAGCATCAGAGGAACAGAAACCATCTGATGCCACAGACAGTTGTGGGGAAGGAGAATTGTTTTGATCATATTCATCTTTTGAAATTTAAAGCAGTTTAGCTCCTGCAGAGGCTTCTTTCTTTCTTTCTACGGCATGAGGGAGAGTAACTCCATACACTTCTGACCTCTTGAACCTCCCTAAATTAACTCTCCCACGGGTATCTTTTCTCCTGTCACCAGGCCCAAACTTCTACCCGACCAGCATCTGTTTCTTAGCTCTGGATAGTGCTTGTCTAGCACTATCAGGAGGATAGCTAGTGCTTCCAGATCAGACAGGATCTGGAAGACAAGCCCCACTGCTTCCAGGGATATTAAAATCTCCAGCACCACAACAACAGGAATGACCAGGGAAGTTAGGAAAGGAATTCCTCACCCAAAACAACGGGTCCACTGCCTGCCCCCAGAGGAGATCACACAAAGCATTCAAAGGCAAGTCATTTGTATTTTAATTTTTTTTTCAAAGTTTTTCCTTCTAAAACTGACTTGATTCAGCCTTAGGAACTCCAATATACATTATCTTGCACACTTTCACTCTTCTTGCTTCTACAGTGCACAGCTGATAAGAACCTTCCACTTTCTTAACAAGGATCAGGAACTCAGCTACAAATAGACACTGTCTAAAAGCAGCTTTGAAGCCATTTGACCTCTGTAATTCTTCCTGATTTTACACAGATGACAAGGGTTGAATCTGTTCTGCCTCATTTTTTTGCAAATGAGTACCTGGATCCACTGTTTCCAACAGGTTTTAATAACTACTACATCAAACCATGTTTTACGTGATAAATGTCAGCAAATGAACTGAAAACCAATTGCCTACAGCCTTTCAGAAGGAAAATGACATGGCAGCCTACCTGCTCCTTCTTGTAGAGTGACTCATTAAAAAAAGGCAGGAATAACATTCTTTGTTCCTGCCACGCAGCACGGGGTGGGCAGCACATGCTGTCACTGACAGCTTCTTTGCTTTCTTAGCACTTATTCTTGCCTTGCCTTGACATGTGGGAAAGAAAAATTATATCTGAATCGCCCAGAGCTTTTTGATTTCCATTTTAAATTGTTTTCTCAGTAGCCCCTCTCCTCCTCTGCAGGAAATGCGTAACAACTGCCAAATCACCTCATTTGTAAGATAGCAAGCAACTGTTGCTCCCATCAATGTAAGGAGGGGTTCCCGTGTACGCAGCCAGAAGAAACAAAATACAACAGCTTTTCCCAATAACCTTCAAGGTACCAATCCAACAGAGCCCTCTCCTAGAAGAACAACAATAAGTCAATGAGTATTCTGGATTTTAAAGGTGATCTAGGCAGTGCCACTAAGAGAACCAAAACACTTTAATGGTGTTGAACATTCCCAGGAAAATGTGTGTTTCCTAGCACAGCTCATCCTCCCTGAAGGCTCTGAAACTAGACCCACCCCAGGGCAGCAATTTCACTGTGCACAGCATGAGAGTAGCCACTCTACTCCTGATGTTACACCACCAAAACACCAAACTAGAGATATCTACAGAGAAAGAATAAACCTTTCAACCAACATAACTCATGGAGGTTTAAAGCCAGTTCTTGCTCCATCATTCAGATTACAGATACCAGGGCACCAAGGGGAAAGCAGTAATCCAGGACAGGGCAGGAGTCTCTGACATGGTGAGAAAGTCAGCTCAGACCGGCCAAGGATCATCACTGACACACTCCTGACCCTGCTCATCATAAACAGGAAAGAGGTTATTTTTCATTTTAGCCTGCAGGTGACCTTCATATTAAACCCATCCTTTACAACCTCCACTTCTTATTTGAACCACCACCATCAAAAATCGAATGCTCTGAATCATTCAGCTCACTCAAGATTCCTTGTGTGAGCCTCCAGGCCTGCTGCATTTAGGTGCTGGAGCCCCATATATAATGCAATACGTTATTAGATCTGCTTTCCCCTGCAATATTAATGTCAGTGCCCATGCTATTTCTCACCAGCCTGGCTATCATGCATGTAAAATGTCTAAAGTAACTGTGGCTGGAAGGACAACACAAAGCATTAAGTCACTTAACAGGGGGGAAAAAAGCATTGCCTTTGACTGGCAGTGCTGTTCAGAGCACACGGCACTAAGCGTGTTTTACACCTCTAATGCACAACCCAGCAGGAAAAATGCTAAAGTTGGAAACTGAAGCATTCAAACTTTAAAAGTGCCGGAATTCAAGCTGCCTAAACAACACTAACCTGTCCATCCCATGTGTATAAGGTCTAGAATTATGCAACCGAAATACCTCCCTTCATAATCTGTCCCACCAAGATTGGCTGATGCTCACTCCACATACTACTCCTTTTTCTTTTAAATGGCATAGTGTTGTTTGTTCTTCACAGGGAAGCCACAGCCTTATTTGTCACACATCATTCAAATCCCGTTCTGAAGGCAGAATTTTTATCTTTCAGATAAACAAGTTATCTTTCCTAATGACCCATGTGAGACGAGATGATAGCATTATTGTCATTTTGCAACTGGAAAATGAAAACAAGGAGATGTAAGTAAAATGCTTCCATTCCTTTTCTGATGCCTCAACTGAGACTTCCAAGACATGATTTTCAGGAAATTTAAAAAAGCGCTTCATGGCTATGTCCACCCAGGACAACTCCACAACTTGCAGATGCTTTAGGCAGTTTTCCTACCATGGATAGTCTAGTTCAAGTAACTTACCCCTTGAGAATCCTAAGACACAGAAGCATGGCAGCTCTCTAGGACAAAGCCCTGCTGCCTCAGCTATTACAGCTTCCCTCCTCTTCCAGTGATTCTCCCAGTCTCACTCCTATTTCTTCACCTTCATCAACCACTTTCTTCACCACAGCTCTGACTCACAAATAAGGCACTCTGCTCTCTGAATGATACAATGGCCATGTTCTCTATCTTCTACAATTACGTTAAAATGGTTTAGTAAAAGCACGTTAAAAACAGGAGAGGAAAACCTGAATACTTTAAAAGGGCAAAGCATTTTCTATTTTTATTCAAAGTGCTGTGGTGAGTGTAATTATGCAAATTCAAAAAACTTGTCATAATTGACCTTTTCAAAACATGTGTGTCCGTGGGCCTAACATACAATTCATTGGCAAACCCTGAAATTTATTAAAGGTCAGCAGTTTTGGAACTTCATCTCATTTCATCATTAAAAACCTTATTTAACATGCAGCCATCAGCAACCATCAATGAAAAACAAACTTGCTTTAAACCAGGTAAAAATTTAGATGCATTGGGCTAGAAAAACCTGTACCATTAAAGACTTCTGTAAAAGAAAAAAATTGTTCTTGCTACATAAACTATCAGCTTAATTGGTGTTCTGAAAATTCAACAGGGTCAAAATCCAAAGATTTTGGATTTTGAAGCCCTGGAAGCATATCTGGCAAATGATGAGGAGTCACTACTAATTCAAACTAAGTTAATTCTGGTAGTGTGCAGAGTAAGCCTAAAATCTCATTGTGTTTAAATTCTTTAGAGTTTGGCTGTTTTTTCTGGGCTATTGCTCCAAGAATTATGTCACAGACCTTTGTGCTCCTTTGGGGGAGATTATTCTCCACCTGTACAATCTCATTAGCAGCAACACAGTCTCTCTCCACCTTGAGAACTGGTTCACACTACTATCTTTCTGTGAAGATCTCACACAGACCCCGGCGTAACACCGGGTAAAATGAATCTCCATGAAGATTTCTGTGGCATCAGGACTGGCCAAGGAGGGATTTTGTACAGAAAATGCACAAAAGTTAAACCAAAACAGGAAAATCCCATGTTTTCACAAACATTCACAAGCCTCAGTGCAGTTACTCCTATGCTGTATTATTTTTTATGCAGGATCCACTTGAAAAAACACAAGTTTTGTTTTTTTTCCAAAAACCTGAAACACAATGACAAATAGGAAAGCTGCTCTTAATTAGAACAGTAGTTACAACACAAAATACTGATCCTGTTCCATGATGAAAATGACAGAACTACAGCTTTTACTAAGGGAATGAAGAAATAAACATACAAAAAGCTAAGGGCCAGATCAAACAGAATTAGTTGCCAGAGCATCACAGAAGATTTTGAATCTACAATGATTTATACCAAGGAAGGCAGTTTGTCCTTGAAGCTCAAGGACATTTTTTCATTAAAGAACAAATATTTTTTCTGGAATTTACATGCAGTACAAGCCTTTGCTTCCTGAATTAACCTTCTACACAGCAGCATCATTGACTATAGGATGAATGCCATTTTTTTCCATCTACACCCTGAGAAATATGTTCTTCAACTGCTTCTTGTACAACAGATGGAAGGACATCATAAAGTATCAGATGGCTCCCTAACAGGCTCTTTGAGATTCAAATAAGGTTACATTATTCACCCTGCCATATAAGACCACAACAGGGTTGATTACAGAAATACTACTGCAGGTCTGTGTCAAATCAATAATGTGACACGCTGTCAAGCTTATCAGAGGGTTTTAACTGTTTATTTTCATTTAGCGCCTCCCTGCAGTGTGTGTCACCACCAGGAACATTCCATGAAGTCCCAAACCTTCAGCACAAGGACACCAAAAATAGCCTGGGACACCGCATCTGGAACTATCCTGCCATAGTTACTCCAGCCTCATCCAAGAGGGTCAGCAACTTAGGATCCATTTCTGGAGATAATGGAATACCACAGTAATTACTCAGTAGCCAACCAAATAACTTATATTAGCTAGCAGACCTCCCTTTTGCAGAGCTGCCCTCACACACACGCCAGGAGGTGGTGCTGTCCCTCGGATGCTCTGAATACTCTGGTTGCTCTTTCTTTGTAACATTTTTACGCAGATAAAAAGGCTTCACTAGATCAGGGGGACTTTATGGAAGTGCACAAGCGCACGTGTGCATGCACATGACAACAGCTGAAGACTCAAATTTCATGCAAAGTAACTAGCAAATGCACATTCAACACTTTCAAAAATTCCAAGTTTTATCAGTTCCTAATGATCCCAATCTGAATGCACTTGTTCTGAAAGGCACAGAAGCTCTTTAGTGCTTTGCATGAATTCAAACCATTGGCTGTAACTCACAGAGAATAAACCTGTTGTGTCACCCATCTGTAACAGCCATCTGGGACAGATGTTTTGAATGGAAACTGCCACAAGATTTAGGGTTCACAATCAACTGATCATACATCTTGGTAATTTCCCCCCTGAATGACCCAGTAAGAAATTATGGATCCCACCTGACTGAAGGAAGCAATACGGACACTTTACATTGGCTTCCTTCCCTGATACATGAACAGTACAGAAAGAGGATCAGTGCTGTGGCTCTACCATCCCATCCCATCCTACCCAATCCCTGCTGCTTGGAGAGCTAATTTTTTATGGGCATGGAATTGACGATTTATTATGTATGCAAAGTCAGGCAGACTACTTATTTGCTCCTATTTACTTGCTACCAAGGACCTTGTTTCTTAAGCCAAATAAATCACCCTTAAAACACGTTAACAATCAAAAGCATAAATATTTTTCATATATTTCTGAAACAAAATTATTAGCCATTCACCTCCAAGTTTTGTCAGTTCCACTGCATGTCCATCTGGCAGACAGATGCATTATTTATTTGCTGTCACACTCAGTAAATTGATTTACTGGCATTTAAAGGTATCATCATTACTCATTACAATTTCAACGATCGCTTCAGCACTGCCAGCATTGTACCAATGACCAAAGTTTCAACATTTAATCTCTACTTAGATTGAATTCCACATATAAAACAGTATATGAAGAGACAGAAGACACTGAAGGACTAGGCTGTTCTCATTCAAAGTTCATTGATCTCTATATGGTAACAATTTGATGAGAAAGTTAATTTAGGGACTCAAATGTAACATACATAGTTCAAGTTCAGGGTAAACTTCAGAACTGTTGGCACTGCAATGAAGAATTAAGGTAAATAGGATTGATGGACAAGAATAGGACTACATTAGGCTCACAAAAATAAGAAGCTACCCCAGTGGTCACACATCACAAACACTGTCCTTACAGCCACCAGAGGAATGAGACCTTATCCTCGGAGACAGTCCTTACTGCCCAGCAGTGTTTGGGGCAGATGCTGCTTACCCTCAGCCACATCTTCTTCCTGCTCTCTCAAGTATGCTTCCAAATTATTTTAGCTGCACTGCCAGAGACCAGAACTCCATTTCTGCCCTGAGATATTTCAGGCTGGCAAATACCAGCAGCCCCCCAGCTGTACCCCAGTTTATTAGGGGAACTATTTAAAGAACTGATCGGCTTGGAAAATGTATCAAAACACAAGACCTTTAAGACGCTTTGGACTACTTTCTAGGACATGATATGTGCAAGAGATTTTCAAGAAAATACACAGTGACCACCCAAGCTCCCTGTACGTGCCCCCAGTGTGCTCGCTCTAACACAGCCTGGCAAGCAAACAGCTCCACAACCATCACCTCTGCAACACTCTGCAAGCCAGGGGGGCTCAAAAACACTCAGGACAGCATGTCAGGAATGAAAGGACATATGTGCAGAGGTCAGGAGCTAACATGAGCATGCACATCATACTTCAACTGGAAACTGAACTCCAGCTGAAATAACACCAAGCTCCCCTACACTGACACCCCTGGGCAGCACAGGAACTAAACACAGCAGTGACCTGCAACTCCCAGCCACACACACACGTATATATATAACCACAGCCGACCCAAACCACAGGAAAAGTTGGAATTTTGATCATGCCCCACTGGAGAAAAACATAATTAAAACCATTAGGTTTGGAAAACTTCCATCTCCATGAATCTGACAAAGACATTTATGATGATAGAAGAATAATAATGTCCGGTAAAATCCCTGTACGTAAAAGCACTAAAAGAGTTTTATAGTCAGAAATCCAAGGGAAGAACATTTTATACAAATTAATGTGTGACTTCGATAGAAAAGGAGCAGCATGACTCTTCCACTTCATAAACTGAAGCTTAACTTCACAGCTCTCTATATCCTGTGACACTTTTCCTGTCAGACTAAACATCTCTTGTCTTGCTGCAAGTGAGAGCAACATATCCCACAGGATATTTTTGACGAAAATTAACTCAAGGCTTCAACAAAAAGAGCACAAAGCCCTTTCTGTGATAGCTAATTTCTGAAGCTTCGATCTACTTTGCATTACTATGCTTTAGAGGATGCCTAAGATGAGAAGGAATTCATAACACCATCCACCCAGAGAGGTGCATTACAGTGAGGCATATTGACATGCTTGCTCTTCTTTATCGATCGATGCAGCAGGTTCTTACTTGAAGTAACATTAAGAGAAATACCACATTGCTTGAAAAGAAAAAAAAAACTATTTCACAGTTTTTGGAAAAAAACATTTGGCAGAGTGCTGCCATCTGCACCAATATTTGAAAACCAAGCTATTCAAATATGCATAATTTACTTAATCCTAACAAGATATTTGAAAATTAGAGGCTTTTTATTACATTTTCCAAAGCAGCATCACTTTGCATATTGAAAATTAGATCCATCTGGAAAAGTGACACTTGAAACAACAATGCCTTTTCAAGTCCATACCACCTTGCTATATCAGGCTCTTCATACATACTGAATATATGACTTCTGGAAGCTGCTTTTCAGAAATAAGGGTAAGGGGAGACAAAAACTACAAAGATTGCTCATATGGTGACCATAAAAATGATGAGGCTCTCGAAAACATGTATCCTGAAGTGCTGTGATGATTTCCTGCAATTTCGCCTGTTTATTTTAGAATCAGGCACACCAGCACAGCTTAGAGGACACCTCCTTTCTTGAATAGGTTTGAGAGCTTCAAGAGGTTAAGAATTTCACAGCTGATTAGAATGACAAACAATTCCAATTTAGGATCAGTCCAAGCAGTAAGTGACATACGAAAAGAATTTCCAACACATGTGCACTGGAGCTGGAACCTGTTTGGGATTGCACCTGTCAGAGCCCAGAAACTGGAGATAGAGACTGTGGCCACTCATAGTTTATTTAAAGAAAACTTCTTCTGCCTCTGTGCCTCTCAGTCATCACCCTGCTTTTGTTTCATGTATTTGCTGTTTAAGTCTGGCAAAGGTGAAGACTCCACTCACTTTAACCAAGCAACATAGCTGCCAACTAAACCCACTTGACTACAGCACTTTACATAACCACAATGCTTACAATACAGAAGGATTCTTTCCATTTTATCCCAAGCCCCACCCTGAGCAGTACACCTGGAGCAGACACCCAGGAAAGGGGGCAGAGTGCAAGAAAAAACTCCTAGAATGATTAATTAACAGAGCAGTCAAAACCAGTTAGGCTTTGGAGGAGCGTTGTTGTGCTTTACTGTAACAGGTCAGTGCCACAATCAAGGCAAGGCTTTAGGGAAAAGGTAGTTGCAAAGTCCTTCTAGCACAGCCAGTAGATTTCTAATAGCAGCCTGTCATACCTTTGCTAAGATCTGGAAGACTACAAAGTATAGACTACAGAGCAGTGTGCTGCTGTGTGTTCCAAGCTGCTGAGCAAACCATAGGAGAGGGACCGCAAAGCAGAAGCGAGTAAGAAATCTCACGTTGACTTAGAGCCATTTGCTCTAGAAAAACAGTAATTTTCCTGGAAAACGTTCTAAACAGATGAATTTTATCAAGAGGCTGGATGTGAATTGTTCATCCAAGAATTGCTCAGTAATGAAAGATTAACATGCACTTTAGGGGGTTTGAACATAACACTATCCTCCCACCTTCGAATTGACTATTCTGAGCTTCTTTGTGCACAGTATTTACAATGCCCACTTTTGTTCTTATTCTAGCAGCAGAAAGAATATCTTCTTTGAGCAAACAGGCCTGGACTGACTGCAGAAATTTGCCAAATATTGATTTTGTTAGGGATGAGCTTAAAATTTCCACCTTGCTTCAGTTTCACACAGAATGAACTTTTACAAACTGATTTTTAAAACAAATGTATTATAATGTATTAAAAGAAGTGAATTATACTACTTCAAACAATAAACTGAAACCTCTATTATAATTGAGTAATTGAGAACAGTAGAAATCTACACTTAAGGGTACAAAAGTACACTAGAAAAATGATGTTGTCCTAAGAGGTTCTGTCTGAACACATTAAGGAAACACTTTACCGTAAGGATGACTGAGCATGGAGCAGGTCACTCACGGAAGCTATGGAGTCTCCAGCCTTGGAGATACTCAAAAGCCATCTCGATGTGGCCTAATACCTTTGAGTTTATTGTTCTATCAAGCCAGATTTGGTGAATACAAGTTCTAAGTGATGAAACTGACAATTGAATATGTAAGCCATTACTTCTGTTGGAAACCAAGTTAAAAAATGTTATAAGGAGTGCAGTCTTCTTCTGAACAATGTCTGTGTAAAGCATACCAAGCATCCAAGAATTACAGAAACGTTACCTGCTTGTACTTCTCCGGTTGTCTAATGAGATCTGTTTCTGTGACAGAAAAATGTCCAAGCACCTGGTCCACGTGGGAGCCACTAGTGAACAAATGGATCTGAAATAGATGGATTTAAAAGATATCTGTCAGTGAAAGGACCAGATCATTAGCAACAGCATTAGCTACCATCTAAGAGTTGGTATGGATTGGAATGGTGATGTGAACCAGTGGTTACAAGTCCATCCCCATGGATATGTACAAATGTAACTACTACCACCAATAAAACAGACCTTTTTAAACCAGCCAGAATGGAAAGGTTGAACATGCACCACAATTATCTCACAAAACGGTCCATCTGGTAGTGTTACCACATGCAGGAATTGTGATTGCTGCTGCCACAGTAAAACTGGAAGATTTCCCTTTTCATCCTGTCTTAAAGTCTTTCTCCTTACAGTACACATGCTCTTGTGCATAGCATGAAAGGAGAAACCATTTACACAGATAGCAGGAGTCTTAACAGAGCTAGAGGATATCCTCAGAATAATTTTTATTTCTTCCTTTAAAGTAGAACATGCTACCTAGTCACAGTAAGTTTCTTTTCTGCTGCTACATACTTGGCTTTTGCTTACCAAGACCATGTCCCAGCTGCACTGGTGCTGGTGTCATCAATTACTTGATGAAGAAGCTTCCCAAGTTAGTCAAGGGAACAATAAAAAGCAATTCCTCCTATTCAGAGCTGATCCCTTTGTTACTGTAATAACTGCAGCTGCCAAACAAGATAGCAGTGCACATTTGTCAGACAATCACTCATATTTCATTAATATTTCTGCCAAAAGACAGAGAACGTTTCCTGCTTTTCTTTCCTTATTCTAATATGAACTTTATCATACACTTGGGTATTGACAACTATTTTAAAGTTGACAGGCACTGGGTAATTATCAACCCTTCCCTGAAACTTCAGATTATTTTAGTGTTCCTTTCCCAAAACTCACTTCTGGTGGCAACCATCTGTCACATGTGCAGAGCTATGCGAGTTTAAAAATAAAAGAGCACCTCCCCACACAATGTTCTTCCTTTCTTCTTGCCACTCCTCTCCCTGCTGCATTCCTGTGCAACCAGCTGGCAAACCGTTGGGCCCCTAACACCACCAATGAATTTCAGCCCCTCTTCAAATGTATGTGGCAGCAACATCACTGGCTAAAGCCCAAAACAAATACACTGACGCTGTAACAACAGAGTAATAAGGTGTTCCCCTGAGACCGGACTAGATGGATACTGGAATAATCCAGTATTTGTATTTTTGCTATCTGTTACTGATAACCACAACATACTGAAGATAAAACAATGTTTAAAGAGAGAAACTGTACCAAGGTAAATGCAGCAGGGGAAAGAAAGGGTGACAGACAGAGCACGGAGAGCTGTTGCGTCACGGCACTGGAATACACCAAGGTGGAGGCAGGAATCAGACTCTGATTTAACCTCACACTAACCTCGGCATGAGAGTACAGGCACAGCCCCCCACTTAGCACCACTTCTGGGGAGTTTCCAGTACCAATTCCTAAACGCCCTTGAGCTTAGACAAGCTGCTCTCTCCCTGCAAGGCGTCTAAATCCACCTAAGAGAAGATGAAAAGGGGGCTTGTTCATAGTTCACACACATTTGCATGAGAGGAAAAAATTCTACTGCATCAAAGGACGTGCTTTTGAGATCTAATGGCAAATTTAATTTAGAAAAAAAAAGCAAAGATTTCAAACCAAATAGACAAGAAATATATAAATAACCACTGTAGTAATTTACAGAGGAACGTGGTAGATTCTTCGTGTCAAGACACAGATGCATCTAACAATGGCAGTCTAGCTCACTTAAGAATTACTGACAGTGAGGTAATTACCCAGCACCAGTCTCTGCCCTCTGTTATTCAGAGATCAAGACTTCATCCTTGTCCCTTTACTCTTACCACATCATCAGATATATAGATATGACCAATCCAACCCATTGCACTACGTCTTATTTTATATTGTTTATCTTAAGAGAAGGCACAAGAAATCACCCCATTCAGAGGTGGTGGCTCTCAGTGCTGCTCTGCATTCTTACTGACAAAATAGAACTCTTGCTCTTACAGTTTCCAATCATATTATAACCCTTATTGTTGCTTTACCATGGTCTGATAATTCCAATTATGTTGAACTCTTCTTCTATTATCAAGAATTCCCTTTAATATCATTTTACTCTTACTAACCCATATGCACAATCAGATATTCACCTACTTAAAAAAAATTAATCTCTGAACCTGATTTAAGCCTCTACTGTTTCAGGATGAAAGATAGCTAAAAATACCCCCAGGAAATCCATCAGTTTTGCACAAACTCACCTGTTACACTCTTTCTTTTCACATGCTGATCATGGAACAGTGCATTTAACAGGCCACCCAAAAAATCCTAGTTTGAAACTGCAGAGTTCCTACATGTTTTTCTGAAACTATGCAAGACCTCTCATTCACATTTTTTAAGGCAAAGTTGTAACTCAAAGACTAAATAACAACATCTGCTCTCTCCTGTGAATTCAAGAGGGATCAAAAACTGAGCAGACAGATATTCCTCTGGCACTTGGCAGAAGGAGGGAGGAACAGAACAGAAGAACCAAGAGGCTTGCCTTCACACGGTAATTGATCCTTCACGTTTCTATACATTTGAAGGCATATCAGGTAAATATGTACCACTGAGAATTTCGGGGGAATTATAATAGTATTACCACATTATACTTTCAAAGCGAGCCAACCTGCCCGTGATGAGAAGCCATTATAATGTTACTCAGCAGCTCATACCCTCAGGCTGCAAAATTCCTCAGCAGCAGAGAGGTTAAGATTTCCCTGAGGAAGCCTTCCTAGTACAGCAGGACACGTGTGCGTTTGTAGGCTCCAACACGCCTTCTGGGAGCTGAAATCACTGAAAAGCAGCTCATCAGAAGAACCAGCAGAGGGGAACAGCCAGTCAGACCACTGTAACAAGCAATTTGCAGCACATAACCAGCTGCAGCTCCAGGGAGGCTTCCCCCCTCAGCAACCTGCTCTGGGTACTGCAGAACTTCGTACCATCAACCTTAAGTGGCAAGGGCAGGATGGAGCAGATAGAGGCCCCAGCAATATCCATACTGAAAAACAGAGTGGAAGAGCAGTCATCTTCTGAACAAGCACATATTTTCCAACTGTGGTGGTTTTTTTCTCAGAAAGCCCCAAATAGAGAATATGGTATTTTAGAGCCCGCCTGAGTCACAGAATGAAATCTGTGTAAGTGTCGCCACTAGTTGGCAAGAACTATAGCTCATGATCAGCAGTAAATAACTGTTCCACAGATGAGATACACAGCCTGTTAAGTTATTAAACAGAGCAAGTAAAAGCCATAATTATCATTTTGTAGAGAAAGCCCTCTGTAACTCTGTCAGCATCATTAAAAAAAACATAACACTTGTTAGCCTTTTGCATACTGTGTTTATGATTTATTAGAGAAAAGAAGCAGCTCATATAGAGATCATACGGGGTCAGCTTGGCCTTCCAAAACATACAGTAGTTTAAAAGTTTTGAAATTAATGCACCAGCAGAAGAAATTTCCCCAGAAAGAGTCAGGAAATACCAATTACTGTTCATGCAGCTGTTAAATTGTGCAAGTATGTTATATTTTGTGTTACTGTAAATGCTAACATTATTGTGGCACTGTAGTGAAGTCCCTTCCAAAGTCACTTTTACCTTCCAGTTCTCCTGCTTTTAATTCAGACTAAAATATGAATCAGGGCACTGCACTTTACTACAGCACTGAACAGAACTCCCACAGTTACACACACCTGTTTGAGCACACACAGCATCAGTGTGGGATCACAGAGGGAGGGAGCTGGGCTCTGTTCTACCCTCCTTTGCTTACATCCATGGTGGCAGCCTCTCTACACACTGCAAAACACAGCCTGACCACAAGACTCATCACCAGCACCACTACTGCTTTCAGTTTAGTCCAGTGATGACTGTTGGAGAATAACTGGAGACTGCTGACAATAATGGCAGCTTTAGGAAACTGGATGAACAGACAAACAATCTCCCTCCTGCTTATTCTTCCGGATTCTGGAAATCATGGCCCAGGGACCTGACTCCTGTCTCTTAGATCTGTCTGACTGTAGCTGTCCTAACTTAGGAAGACATTTTTCCTTCAGAGATAAAAAATAAGTCCAAGTTTATTTCAAATTACAGCCTTCCCCAGGAGGGTCATCATCTCCTCACCTCCCCTGTCAACAAGTTTAACATCTTGCCAATCAGCACATCTCTTTACTATTTCAGTGTCTGATCTAGACTGTTGAGAGTATCTCTGCTTGTACTTGAGGTCTTAGGTTTGACCTGCTCTTAAATTCTTCCTTGGGCTCATTAACTGCAAGCAGAGGCATTGGAGCTGCCTAATGACTTGATACTGTCAAGTACTACATAAATCAGAGAGCTGATAATGAGTTATGGAGGTATTTGCCTCATCTACTATAAAAACCAACATACCTTACACAGAAGTAGCTTATCAGGGGGAGAAGATGCCAATCATTTCACTTGGGTTTCACCTCTCCCAATAACATCACAGTCTGTAATCACAATGCAAAAGCCAAGGACTGCGCCTGCACTTACAGTGAATTGTTATCTTTTGTTCCCAGATCAGGGAAGTGCATCCACAGTGGTCAATGCGAAGCAAAAGGTTATTTTAGATGCTGCACACACAGCACCTGATCTTTCCCCTGGTGCTGTCAATCAGTTCATGGAAAGAACAAAATGTAACCTCGTTACAGTTTTCAGCACTGCTCGGTCAGACACAGGATTAAAACCAAGAAAGCATCTTCATTCAAAGGTGAAGATGATTCTGACAACTTTCTGATAAATGTTCTTGGAGAAGAAATTTCCTGAAACCGTTTTTAGTCTCAAAAAAAAAAAAAATGTATTCTGGGTACAATAATAACTGGCTCCATTTAAGTTATCCAAAGAGATAAGAATGGAAAAAGGTGGCCTAGGGAAAACAATGCTTAATAACTTTTCAGATTATCTTCAGAACCAGATTTTTAATTTGTCTCTGCAGTCACCACCACTGTCAACTCTGGGACTGAAGGCTGTTTCCATCCTAAATAGATGCAATGCTCCCAGATGTCTGTGATTTCCAGACAGGCATCTAAACATTCATAAACAGAAACAGAACTGGAATCTTAGCAATGTAGAGACTATATCACTGATCCCTGACCTAAAACCAGGTTGATTCTGGGTTCTGCTTAGATGTGGCCTAGAGCTTTGGAATGGGAAACTGCACTTTATTTTGCTATTACTTTCCATATTTCTGCTCAATATTTTGAATCCACATTTTCAGGGTAGTTAGAGTTCTGAATCACTACTTCTTGTCTGTGGGGCCAGAATGCTCTGTCTTGTTTCTATCAGGCATTTTCTAGAAAAATTAAAACAGCCTATGGTTGCAGAAGTGACTAATGTGCAAACCTGCAAAGGAGACTTTTATACAATTATAACTTTACAAACACTCCACATATTGCATTTTCTCACAGTTCTGTTGCACTGGGGAAAGGTGGAGGTATTTATATTTAGAGTAATTCACTCTTATCTACAGAAAAGGCAGAACTAGCAAACAAGAATAATCTGTACATTTAGCTCTAGCTGACAAGGCTTTTAAATAATAAACAACGTCATAGTGAGTTAGAAGAACCATTTACCTTGTGCAAAAGTTTGCACTGCTCTTGGTGCTGAGCATGCAAACTCCGCCACTGGAACCTCAGCCTCCCACTTAACCACTGAAGGTATCGAACATCCACTCTGTCTTCCAGCCCACATTCAGGTGCTGTTTCAGTTGTGCCCTTCTGGATGTCAGGGAGATCATCTTCACACTAAAAGGAGAAAAGAATACAAAAATGTTTTAAATTAGTTTGAACACTTTCAAGTCATTTGGTACTGAAAAACATACAGATATATAGGCTACAGAGGGGGAAAAAAAACCCTACAATGAAGTCAATTTCAGCAGCACAGAGAAATTGTCATCTTTTAGAATACAGGACTGGGAACAGCCTAAACAAGTACAGAACTGTGGATTAAATATCAGCTTCTCAGCTGTGACTTGGTGAGCTGTCTCCTCTCCCATCTTTCATTTTCCATACCCAGGAAGACACAGTGTTCCTGAGACAGCAAGCATGTTCTTTACCCAGATGGGAAAAATCACATTTTGAGTAGATTCTAATATGTCAAAGAACAGATTTAGCTCCTCCAGTGTCTTCCTGAGACCCTATTTTGTAAATCAGTGACTTATATAAGGACAAAATCGTGGGCCTGTGCTTACCCAGCTATTTTCTTTTCTCCATCCAGCATGTCCCATCTGGCAGGATAAAGGAAAAGAAAAAACCATGTAGCTGGCAATGGCCACAGAGGCACTCCCAGCTACAGTTTTACCACCTGTCTTGGTTGTCTTGCCTTGCTCTAGAGTAATTTGGAAGGAAGAAGGGTGTCTCAGTCTAATGAGACAGAAGTGTTTGCTAAGGAGGGCGAGCTATGAGGAAGACCAAGCTCCTCCCTCTGAGCAATTGTAAACCCGAAACTGAGAGGCTTCAGTGGAGGAAATGTGGAGAAAAAAATAACTGCCCTTTATTAAAGAACACATGTGTACAGGTAACACAACAAAATTAAAACAAACACCAATCCTGCACCCCAATTCCCACCACCGAAGGGAAAGGAGAAGGGGCGAGGGCGACCTTCCTGTGGACTCACACTGTCAAGGCTGCGGCTGGAAACTCTCTTCCTCATCAATGGACACAAGCTTACCCCAGCACGGAAAGAGGAGGAGGAGGAGGGGAAAAAGTGCAGCTTTTCCCCCTCAAAAAAAAATTCTTCCCCAGATCAGCACTTGCTTCTCTGATGAAATCCCAGGCAGTCCGGGCAGTGGGCAGAACAGGGCAGGAGGGAACAGAGGCGAGCCAGGGCCAAAAGCAGCCACGGTGACCTCACTGAGAGCAGAAAAAAATACCCCGGTCCGGAGCTTTCCTCTTCCCCACCCCCAGACCCTGAGCTCTGCCCCAAAACCCAGTTCCTCCCCTCAAAGGGAAAGAAAAAAAACTGCCTGTTCATTGTCGCGATGTTCCTCATCGGCTCGATTTTTGGGCACATGGGTGTCTCCGTGGCTGACTCTCACGATCAGGTTCTCTACCCACGTGGCAATGTCTTGCCACATATCAGCAGCCCAGGTGGCTTTCCCTCTGTGTTTCCAATTGGCCTTCTTCCATCTGTCCTATCACCCCCACAGAGCATCCACGAGTCAGTGCAGAGGTGAAGTCTTGGCCACTTCTCGTTCAGCAATGTCCAGGGCCAGCTGCACAGCTCTGAGCTCTCCGAATTGACTCGATCCACCTTCCCCTTCAGTAGTTTCTGCAACTTGTCATGTGGGCTCCAGAATCCAAGTGGGCAGCTTCAAGTCTTGCAAGCATCTTTTGCCAGAGGCTCCAGGAAGGACCATTATCCCCAGCTGCAGGATAAAGTACATTCTTCACATCTGGTCCTGTCCTGACCAGCCCAAGGGCTACAGTGTGGGCAATCTCCTGCTTCATCTGTTCAAATGCTTGCTGCCATTTGAGGCCCCAGTGGAAGTCACTCTTCTTACAAATTACCAAGTAGAGAGGGCTTACTATCCGACTGTACTCGGGGATGTGCATCCTCCAGAAACCTACTGGCACCCAGAAAAGCTTGAGTTTCCTTCTTGCTGGTCAGTGGGGACATTGCTGTGATCTTGTCAATGACTTTTGTCGGGATCTGACAACATCCAGCTTGCCACTTCACCTTCAGGAACTGGACCTCTCGGGCAGATCCCCTGACCTTACTTTTCTTTATGGCAAAACCAGCTCTCAGAAAAATCTGAATAATTTCCTTTCCTTTCTCAAAAACTTCCTCTGCTGTGTCCCCCCATACGATGATGTCGTCAAGATACTGTACGTGTTCTGGAGCCTCACCCTTCTCCAGTGTAGCCTGGATGACACTGTGGCAGATGGTAGGACTGCCTCCACCCCTGGGACAATCAGCTCCAGGTGTACTGCACATCCCTCCACGTCAAAGCCAACTGTGGCCTGCACTCTGCTGCCAAGGGGATGGAGAAGAACGTATTTGCAATGTCAGTAGTGGCGTACCACCTCCCTGCCTTGGACT
>JAWWES010000006.1:29783770-29802215 GCA_035583135.1 Lophotriccus pileatus | reverse complement strand
TTCAGGAACTGGACCTCTCGGGCAGATCCCCTGACCTTACTTTTCTTTATGGCAAAACCAGCTCTCAGAAAAATCTGGATAATTTCCTTTCCTTTCTCAAAAACTTCCTCTGCCGTGTCCCCCCATACGATGATGTCGTCAATATACTGTACGTGTTCTGGAGCCTCACCCTTCTCCAGTGTAGCATGGATGAGACTGTGGCAGATAGTGGGACGGTCTCCACCCCTGGGACAATCAGCTCCAGGTGTACTGCACACCCCTCCACGTCAAAGCCAACTGTGGCCTGCACTCTGCTGCCAAGGGGATGGAGAAGAACGCATTTGCAATGTCAGTAGTGGCGTACCACCTCCCTGCCTTGGACTCCAGCTCATACTGGAGCTCCAACATGTCTGGCACAGCAGCACTCAAAGGTGGTCTGACTTCATTCAGGCCACAACAGTCCACAGTCCATCTCCATCCTCTATCAGGAAGAGAAACTATAACAAAGGGAGAAGCAAAGAGTTTTTCCGTTTGCTCATCTTGTCCTGCTTTCCCTCAGTTGCAGATAAAAAAACCCAAGAACAACCAACACCATCTTCCGGATGAAATTTCATCTTGACCAACAGCATAAAGATACACATTTCTAGCATATCTCTTTCCCAAGGAGCATAGGGGGAATTCCACCTCCCCCAGCCTCTTGCACAAAGAGATCATTCACATGCACAAACAGATCTCTCCATTTTCAGCTGACTCCTGCGGATTGCAAATTAAAATGGGAAGAAAACATGGGCAGTTTTACTTCTGATGCTAGCAACACCATTTAAAGCAAGGCTGTCAATTTCATACAGTCTAGAGAAATCACATACAATAAACACAGCCCATAATACCAAATTTTTTTACTACAACATATCATAAGAAGTAGAAATAGTACAGAACTGCAAAGACCTGTTTATTCAGAATGGGGGGGTGCCAGGTGAGGAACGGCCTCCCAGTTCTGGGACTCTCAAGACATTTCTTTAAAGTGGAAATTTAGAAAGCCTACTTGAAATATGACTGTTTTCAAGAAAACACTTAAGCACATATTTGGACCCATAGACCTTGATGGGATTTAAACATATGTGCTTCACAGATTTCCACATTCAATAACATCTTAAAAAGATCCAGTTGGCAGGCAAAGCTGGAATGTAATTTAGGATCCAAAATGGAACTAACAATGGAAACTGTAAAATTAAGAGAGTTTAACTTTGCTTTAAATGCAGATTTCAACAGAAGTGTGTCTTTCAACAGAAGTGTGTCTACAACCATGATCAAATAACCCCCTAACACTTCTTTTAACTTAAGTATCACCAGTTGACAGAGCCTCTAATGCAATGAGTGCTCCTATTATTTATAAGCACAAAAATGCTGTTCTGGTCACATAACAAAATGTATCAATGTTACAGGTTTTTTCCCCTTTGCTCTGTAGCTCAGATAAACACATGCTATAAATCACAGAGGTGCAGGGTTGGTAAAGGGCTTTCTTTTCCTTTTAAAGGCACAGATTCATCTTTAACAACAGCAACAAAAAAAAAAAAGACAGCATCTCCTTTGTGCCAACTGCAATATCCTTCTTTTTCCTCTGCTTGTTCAGCTCCTGAACCAAGGCAGTGTGTCCTTGGGCACTGCAGCCCTAGACAAGTACCTCCATGGTTCAGACTGTCTTGCCCCAACCAGGAGACTATGAAAGCACAGACATATGATTATACCAAGTTGCCATAAACATCATAAGCCAAGCAACTGGATATTAGCCACTACAGCAGAGAAAACCCACGTGTAAAGAACATTAAAAAAACCCTCACATAAGCAGCCTGCAAGCCGCAAGGCCAAAGACAGACTCGGGAATCCCAGATTAAAATCTGCATTTTCCATAATTTACACCTCTGCTCCAGCTTCCCTGATAGAGGTTTCAGAACAGCCCAAATACTGCTCTCCCAGGGATTGATCTCAGAAAGGAACGGCATTAGGCCCAATTGCTTTGGCAGTACAGTGACAAACACCATGCAGAGCTAATTTTATTGTAGCAACCTGCCTTATTAATATTAAAATAAGGAAGCCAGCGAATGCATTTTTAACAGGATCTCTCCATTATTTATTCCACAAACTGCACCAAAAAATAATTTTGCTATGAAATACTTAGCCTGGCATAAAGTAAACAAGGTAAAAAAAAAAAAAAAAAACCTCTTACATATTATATAGTGACCTCAATTTCCAGTCCCATCTTTACAAACTAAGTCTATTTACTGCTCTCCCAGTGGGAGAAAAATCACTAAAATACTAGCCTAAGCTAGAGCCTTTGCTTCAAATATCACTGTGAGTTTATCTAATCTATGCAGCAATACAGGTACACACCTACATTCACTTCTGAGATACAGAAGTGCATCTTTTTTAGTCCAGTTAATAAAGAGAGCAGCCAAGGCAACTACCCAGACACCTCGATGGCTTTCCCACACTTGGAGCGCTCCACACCAGCTCTGGAAGAGATCATTTTATAGCCACTTACCAGAGAATTGTTTTGCTTGCAAATTTTTTGCTGCAATTAATGTTTCGCTTTGATTTAATTTCAGAGAAGGCATCCAGCTACAGAATGGTGCACAGGCTTGCAATACAAAATCCATACCAATACATATCCATACCCTCATCACCACACCAAGTCTATTCCCATCACACTGGTGATATCTGAGCTAGTCCTGTCAACCTGGACAATGTGGACGTGCCAAAGCACCTGTGATTAGTGCAACTTAAGCAGAAGCCAGAATGAATCCCCCTCGATTCCACTGTAACTCACCCCAAACGAGCTTTCTATCCTAAAAGCTCAAGGTACTGCTGTTAAATTTCTATATCCATTTATTGGCAAGGCTCAGAAAAGCAAGCACAAGCCTGATAGAAGTGACAAGCACATATTTACACCAACTCTCTTCAAGTCAATTCCTGAACTATCACCCTGCCCACACTTCAGCAGAACAGGCTCTTGTGTGGTAAAAGATCCAGGAAAATAAACAGTGAATCCCCATAACAAATACACATTCCAGGACACCACCCATCAGCATCCCAACTAAGGTAGCTCACAAACTACAAAACCTATCTCAAGCTCATAAACACATCTCTGGCTTCGTCAGAGCTAAACACAGTTTATGCCCTAAAACCATATATTTAAAATTTTTTGCAAGGCAGACTAGAAATCAGTCTCCAACACCACATGAGTGTTCCCCTAAGCGTTCCTTCCCAGGCTATTTCAAGTCAAATTGTTACGAATAAAGGTGCCAGATAATACTCAAAACGTGTCAGACTTGCGCTTTTACAATGCAGCAAGTGCAAAAAAAGACCAATGCTGCCAAAGTCCTCGTAGCAGAATTGTTCTCACCAGACAAGTCAGATTCACAAAACACACTGAGCTGAAAAAAGCCATGAGATATAAAAGTATTTTAGAGGAAAAGAATAAGGGGTGGGAGAGAGGAGGGTGTGAAAATAGACAAGGTGATATATCAATTTTCATCTGCATTCCATACGTCTGAGCAAACAATTTGCATGCAACGTGCTTAGAGTGAAATCAAAGATTAAGAAGTACCAACTTTTATGGCAGAAATGAAGCTTTTCTTTCTGGTTTGAAATACGAAGCAATTCCATGTTATCAGAAATCAGAGAGCAGGTCTCAGATTTAGTTTATCTCAGATGGAGATAAATTAAACAAGCATTTCATCATATAAATAGTTTATAATAAAGAACAACGCAAGCACCAATGTGTTTGCAGGCATGTGAGAAGGGGGCATTTTTTGCACTGCTTACTCCATTTGAGGATTTTAGTGACCTGGTATGGAGTTGCTCTGTTGATACACTTTAAATTAAACAAACTCCAAATGCAGTTTTACTGTAAAATTCCTTGCAGAGTCGGTGGCAATCTTACAATGTGTCACAAGCAACGGTGCAGAGGTAACCTCTGTCGTGCAACTTCATCACCCTTTTACACTTTCTCTACTATTCCTACTGATACAGGAATCTTTTATAAATTCTTACCTTAATAAATTTACTACGCCCTGTACACGCAGTGGAAAAGAAAAGAAAAGGCCTGTGCTGCCTGCACTGCTGTGAAACAAAGCTGTGGCAGGGCTGCTTTCCCCAGAGATGCTCTTTTCTAACTACAAGCTGCCACCTGTTGGTACAGGACAGGCCCCAGCAGCCTCCAGCTCATCCCTGGAGAGTTGTGGCTTTTCCCTGGACAACTTCTAAATCCCTCCAAGGATCAGCTCTCCGCTTCCACGTCTGAACAGCCCGCCAACAACCTGCTGCTTACTTTCCCCGTGGAGAAACAAGCCTACAGAAACACAGATAAGACATTCAACCCTTGGAGATCTGCACTAGGTCCTGTGCTAACTAACTCCCTGACATTAATCCCTGGAGCAGAGCAACACAAAGCAACTGCCAGCTGAAACCTCCAGTGCACATTCCCAGCCCACTCCTCACCTGCACCGGAGTTGCTCTGGGTCTAGACTGAAAATATTCACTCAGTTGCCACTCAAAGCTTAACTGCACTGAGCACACAGCCTGGTATCACAAAGGCGGAAAGCAGCATATTTAGATCCTCACTGCAGGGCTCAGGAAAGGCAAAGCAACCACATAAATCAAGCCAATAAAGTCATTCTGCAGCTCTTACTGAGCGCTCGTTCCGAACCGCTCATAATTCAGGCAGTGGTTTTGATGTGACATAACATATGTTATGTTCTGTAATTACACATCTTTAAATGGAGCATAATTTTTTTTTCAAAATTAAACACCACAGCCAGAAATAACAGTATCAGACACGCTTTCCTAATTAATAAAGTCATATATCTATCTGCAGGAGGGGAAAATGTGAAAAGGAGCAATCTGAATAGATGAATGCAAAAGGGACAGTACTATTTTCATTAATAGCACCATAAACAACACTAATTGGATTTCCTCCTAGACAAGGTAGGATCCAGATTAAATTTATGCACGGGAAGATAGATGGTGTAAAAACCCACTCCCACATGCTGCACATACCAATTAAATCTCCAGATATTTGCACAGAAGAGTAAGTTTTCCACAAACGTAAGTGCTCTGGAAGTTATGCTTTGCAATTAGCAAAAAAAGTGAAATCCTGTGTTTCCGCAAGGCCTTTTAGCTTTCAAATTTCCTTGTCCTTTGTAAAAATTACTACTCACAGCAGCACTCCCAAGAGCCTACTCTTGGCAAAGAGTGAAAGAGAGAAGGTGCTGAGGGAAGACAGAAAATGTGAACACAGCTCTTACCAATGCCTGCCTTGTTCAAACAAGACTGTCTGGCAGTAGCCACCGGCCCCGGGCACTGGAGCAAGTCAGTCCTTTATCCCATCCCTCCTCACTCATCTGGGAGGTTATTTAAGAGCTCTGCAATTCAGCAGCAGCATTATGCCTTCAAAAGAGCATGGCAGTACTGCCTAATCTTTGGAGCTGCAAGGTTTTAAAAGAACATGAAAATCCCAATGCTCACAGCATTAAGTATTCAGACAAAACACGGAAACTAAATATACTAAGACAAACACATGACAGGGTAGACCTTAGCTCAGAGAGCACTAAAGGGCTCAAGAAATGCAACACAGATAACAGCTTGCACTGCATGTCCTCTGCCTAAAGCTGCAGCCCCTGCTTGCCCATGCCCATTTGCTCCACCGTGGGAAGCTGCAGGGCAGGGGTGGCCCATGGAGAGAGGAAGATGGAGCACTCTACATCAGCAGCACACCTGGAGCCAGAGGCCAACAGGAGAAACAGCACCTGCCCTGCAAGAGAGGAGAGGCAGAGCTCTGCCATGGGTAGGAGCCCTGCCATTCCCCTCTTTGCACACCCCTTCTATTCTCCTGTGGAAAATGTGCTTTATTTCAGAGGATCCTCCAATGTGAGGTAAACGCAGATCACTTACAGTCTGACACCAAAAGCAGAGGATGTTTGCATTTAAATTAAAAGGCTGCAAGGATAGTCAGAAGGTACCAAAGGTACTGGCTGCTCCCCGTCACTGGAGGGCAGGAGAGGCACTGAAACATCTTATAATCCCTCTGCTTCCCCAACAGCCAAGGAGGGAGCTCCCTACTCTGGATTTCAGCAGAGTACCAGTATGACCACACTAAATCCTACTATTAGCACACCAGTCTTCATCTCCTCCCACAGCTCAAGTGACTCCAGAACACATCAGCTGTAATGTCAAGTTCAAGACATTTTGCACTTATTTGAAATTCAGACATTCTCAAAGAGGCAGCAGAGTCAATAAATTATAAGCTTTTCTGATCATTTCAGACTCATCTGCTAGAGCATTTTACTTTGACATTCTGTCTGGGGGGGGGGGAATCCACCTCTTAATTGTGTATTCACTGTGTCAAGCAAAATGTTGCTAACTACACCTTTTCCAGCACAGCACAGGAAATTGTTTCTCACTGGGAAGAAGGTTCCATGACTAGTTCAAAGCGTGAAACTAGAAGGGAAAAAAAAAAATAAGAAGGAATAGCATGTTCATATGCACATACAGAATGACAGGGAGAAATTTCAGCTATCACTTGTAACTTGTGCTTTAACACCAAAAAAAAAAAAAGGCATATTTCAAGAGTCCAAACTGAAATGTGCTCCAGTTCTTGTATTGGAAAAACATATTCCTAATTTAATCACCTCTTCCACAAAATATTTTTAAGCCTACAGGCAATGTCAGTAACTAAAGACAAAAATTAACACTTAAGAGTTTGTTACCTATATAGTAAGTGACTTTAAAAAGTAAAAAAAGGCAGAAAATCACAGCTCCAGCATTTTCCTCCCTTAGTTTCTCATAGAAGGCTCTACATGATGGGTAGCAGTGCAAATCAGAGTGCTAGAACAGACCTGTCAGCCACAGTGAGGTGAGGGAAATTCTGCAGGAGAAACTTTACAGGTCCTGCACTCTTTGTTCAGGTTTATAGACACCTTTTTAAAAAAAGTGTTCCTTAGGAGCTACTGAATCCAGCAATAATAATACCAAGAAAAGGGCAAAAGCATAAATGGTGAGAGTTATTAGCAAGACAGAGGGACAAAGAGAACCGAAGCACAGGGAATGAGGGAGGGAAATCAAAAAATGAAAGCTGACAGTCTAATATAGCCCATAAAGATCTGGAAAGTAATTACGCCTCTGAGTCAGAATCAATAAGGTTAATAAAATTCCCTCCTCCATCCTCACTGGAATAGGTGAAGAGGTGGAAAAAAACCTGAAAATTTAATTTTTTCTGAAACTAGTGCCAACGGTTTCCTGGTTTCCTGCTGGGGGGAACAGTGAGCTTGGCTGCTACGTTAACACTTTCCTGTAATAACCTGGATTATGGAACAGCAGTGACTGTCTAGATTTCTGTAAACAATATCAGCACAGGCAGTATTCCTCCTTGGAAACAGAAAGAATACATGCTCATGGAATACTGCCATTACCTGCACAAACCATCACAGATTTGGAGAAAGAGAGGATGATACTACTAAAATTTAAAAAGCAAGGTAAAAAGAAATTTAGTCAAATACCATACGTGCTAAAAAGGCAAGTTTATATCAATTATCTGCTTCTCAAAGAGAGAGAATGACAACTCCCCAGGTGTGCCTTACAAGTTCAGTGAAGGAGAGTGTTTCACATCCAGGTTTTCATGGGTCTTGTATACTAGGATTTTATATGTGTAAACAGGAATCAATGAATGGCACTTGACAATAATCTGCCTGTACGTGATCACCAAAGCAAAAGAAGACATTAAAACTGACACCAGAACAGTGCATATCTGAGATGGAAACCCACAAGGGGTGTAAAAAGCCTTTGAAAATCATGTCCATCACTTAATTGCCCAATGCTTTAAGGAAATAACAAGTGAGAATTCCCAAGTAGACACTTCAGTAAATCAACCTCCAATTCAGATAGTGCTTAAGCCTTTATAGGTCTAATAGAGTTAGTGATTACTTCTTTTAAAGAGTTGGCCAATGCAAGACTGGAACTTTCATTTACTGCCTCAGAGTCACCAGCCTGCTGACAGATCAGCACAGTGAATTTAGAGAACAGACCTGCACTACAGCAGTCAGGAACTAGTCTGAGACACACCGATTCTTTCCTCCCTCTCTTGTTCCTCCTGCACAGCAGCACAGATTCCAGTTTGTTCTTTTAACTGTCTCCCCCACAGTTTATGAAGCTTCACATTCTGGAGGAGAGCCAAGGGGTGGAAGGCTAGAGAAGGCTTCTTCAGCCCTGCTCATTAGGGCATCCTGCTGCAGGCACCAGTATCCTGGCTCAGGAGAAACTGCAGCACTGCCCTTCCAAAAAGTACAAGCTGGAGGCCACGAGCCAAGGTGCCCTGAAGGACTTCCTTATCTAACTTCAAAAGCAGCCAACCCACATAATCATCCCAGGCTACCAACCATACCTGTCCTTACCAGCAATTACCTCAAGATGATTTTTTATTACATTAGCCACACAAAGCACTACCTCTTACCACCTTCCATCATGCTTTCACCAACACTGAGTTTATAACTTCAAGAATCACTTGGCTCTTGATTCTGAAGATGTGAGTGCACTTACAAGTAAGCTTGTGAAAGCCTTCCCCAGCTCAGGATCTAAAGATTATGAGTTCCATGCAGTGGCTGAGCTCCACGTCCATCACATGCCATGAACACCCTTGTCCCTCTACGAATAACTGGCCTGAAACCCTTTAGAGCTGATGGAAGTGTTCAACTTGCAGGGAAAGAAAACAGTGTTGCTAAGGAACTGCAAAGGAAAAAAAAAAAAGGCCAGAAAGTGGTAATCTGAAATGAAATGAATTAATTTCAATGGCCCTTGATATGTTGGGTATTTGGCATATTATCAGCAATTTAGCAGGCTGCAGGCTTTGTTTGAAACTTAGGCTGAAAGAACACTCAGAACATGACTGCACCCTTAATTTAGGGATTAGCTGCATTCTCTCTTCCCATAAAACAGACCCTGTTCACTTTTGTGGATTTCAGACAAAATTTTAAAAGCAAACCACATGAATATCAGTTTGAATGACAGCTATGCCCACAGTTATTGAGACTCCATTTTGTTAGGTGAGGATAAGGGCTAAGGATTTCCTTCAAATTTATTCTAACTAGCAGACCAACAGATGTACTTTGCCAGCCAGTACTGGCTTTCATGCTTTGCTCATTTTGGCAGAGATCTTAGCAATGCACAGAACCAAATACTATTTCATGGGATTTTGTTTTGCAACATTTTCATTTCAGGAAAATTTTTTATAATCATTAAAGAGACCCCATGCAGTGGAAGATTTTTCACGCTGCTGCTCAGCTGAGAATTTCATTTCAGTTGTTTTAAAGAGCATTTATTTTTCTTTCTCTTTTTTTTTTTTAAATACAGACCTTTCTCCAGTGAAGCTTTTTTCCTCTTCTTTTACCATCTTCCTTCAATTTACTTAAATAGAAGACACTGGGACAGCAAAGACTACATCTCTGACATGTTTATCAACGCCCCTACAATTTGCTATACATCTTCCAGCACTTCAGCTGAAGCTTCATAAATGCCTGGTATTTAACACTCCCAGAGTTAAAACTCCAGTACCTCAACTGTTCAAGTTGTACTTTAACTTACAAGATGACAGGTAACAAAGTGAGAACCTCACCTTCTTGCTAAGATTTTGGGGCTATATTGTCGAATGCTGTCTGACTGATGAGAGGCTTTGCCACAGGCTTATCTCACAAAATAACCATAACCATCAAAGAATAATATCTAAACTAAAACTGCAACACTTCCATGCAACATACAGAAGGTTTTCAGGAGTGGTTTACAAGGAGCCAAAATGAGGTGTGTGACCCACCTGTCTCGTCACCCACCATTACCTCCTTATATCCTTGACAATGCATTTCTAGATCTTCACTTGGCTGGCTCTTACAGGTTGAATTTATTGGTATTACAAATAATCAAATAAAAGATAAGACCTCCCCCTTACCATTCCATTTGTTTTAACTTCCTTGTGATGGATAATCACAAAACCCACCAGTTGCACTGTAGCTACATTCTATCATTTTTTTCCACGTGAACATCTATTTTATTGGAGCATGAAAACTGCTGGATGAACACCATACAAGAAATGTTTCCATGAATACAGTGAACTTTACAGGCACAAGCTAAGTTGTGTATGTAACTTAAAAAAAAAATAAATTCCAGACTCTTTACAAACATTGTTTCAGAGAGTTACTGACTAAAAAGATGAAATATGCAATCCATACTTTTTGAGAAATACAGGTACAGCAGGTTAGAACTGCAGTGAAAGACACACCAATAAATTTCTCAGTGTGGCCATAACAAATGACATTTTATTACCATAGTTCTTCCATCCCTTTTTGGGAAATCCAAAACTTCAGACCTTCAGAGAAAATGACGCAGGTGCTGCCCAATTTCCTGAATTCACGTCACACCTCATTTGTCACTCTTTTGTAATAGAAATTAAGGACACAAAATAATAGACTGATACAACACATGAAAAAAAAAACAAACAAACAAGAAAAAGAGAACTTTAAAGTAAAAACTCCAGAAGTACAGTTTTTTCTAAAGGCTCTTCACATGAGCAGAGGGCACCCACCACTCACATCCTGGCCTCTTCTGCTCCTTCTTCTGTGCAGACAATTGTAGTGTAGCAAAAGTGGTCCCTTTCCTCAAAATACTGTCCATAATGTTGTTACAAAGATGCTGCTTCTCTCTGAACTGTTTTCCATTTGTACAAGTGTTTTTCCTTCTGAAGAGACTGTATTTATATCACATCTTTCCAAACTTTTGCTTTCCTGCTTTGCTGTCCCCTAAAAAGATTCTAGAAAACCAGGCAGCCTACAGTCTAGGGAAAAACATATGTGTTCATGAAAGACCATAAGGCCTTAGACATCACAAGATGATCAGCAGGTGGGGTTTCTGACCTCCTCACACTGTGTTCCAGAGCAATCAACATGTGCATGTGGTCTTAAATGCAAGGACTGGATTTTAAAAGCAATATTACCAAACACTATTAGGCTATAGTTTTATGCAGGTTTTTGCCTTTTTTTTAATCAAGTATATATATATCTTGCAGCTAAAGCAGACACACAGCTATCCTAATAGTTTACTTCAGGGCAGACTTTCTGTGTACTAACATCTTTTTATTGATGAAAACAACAACATACCCTGCTGTGTTCTCGAAGAGGTTACAAGGTCATAAGTTACCCCGAGAGCAGCAGATGCCATTTGAAACTGAAGGTTCTTTTTAAAGTGTTATTTACCTTACCCTTACTTGCTCTACCCAGTGGCAACATACCCAGCATTCACTGCTAACCTGTTTGCCTGCACTGCAGAAATACTCATGGTACAGGTTGGAAGCTCAGAACTCAAGAGACTGAAGACATTCACTTACTTGCACTTCTCCACAGCGGTCTCACCTATATTGAAAATAGAAATCAGGGAATTCAGGCAGGGACAGGAGTTTGAGAAAGAGAAGGAACCCAGATGACCTGCACACAGAAAGCTTAGAGAAGGGAAAAAAAACATTTTCCAGATGCTGGCCCCTGTAAGGTTATTTTTAAACCTGGATCAAGTCATTTATTTGCCTTGGTAGCAAGACACCACCCATTACACACGAGCGGTAACACAGCTGCTGTCACAGAACGTTACTTACGGACAGGATAAGGCTGAAAGGACACACACATGCTCACCGTGCACACAGAGGTTTCATCCCCGGTCTTCACCCTGTTCCGAGCCAAAAGCCGCTCCAAGAGGCCGAGTCTGTGCAGCAGCCAGGAGAACGCCAGCAGGAGCTCCCGGCTGCCCGCGGAGCCGTCGGCAGGGAGCTGATAGAGCTCCAGCCTGTCATAGCCGTGGTACCACAGCGCTGACTTCACAAACCTGATTTGGTTATCTGAAAGGAAAAAAACAACTGAGAGTAACACACTGCACCACTCACTGCATTTATCCATTCAGTTCCAGAAACCGCTGCCTCCTCCGAAAGCAAGATTTTTAATCAAGTCTCATATTACTGGAAGTCTGTGGGGACTACATATCAACAACAGGTAAAGAACAAGAGGTAGAGGGTTGAAAGCCCTCTTTAGGCTGCCCCATTCTGATCTACAGGAACTACTGCTATGGGAATAGAACAAATTCAAAGCTGAGATCAAGACCAGTAATGGCCTCTTGGAGATTATCGAAGGCAAAAAAGGTAACTAGCCCTCCCCACTACAAGAAGACTCCAATTCACCTATTCATTTTTTATGAGCTACCAAGCATGCTATGAATTAGTAAACACTCTGAATCACTTTGCTCCTGAATGAAACTGGGATTTAGAGATAGGGGTTTCACAGCCTGGTGCAAATCTCTGAGCACCAGTGAGCAGACAGAGGTACAGCAGCACACCACATGCGCTACTAAATTCTTAGGATTGCTCTGATCCATATTCCTTCACACCAGCAAATGTCAGCTGACAGTTACAAGACAGGCACTACAGAACTGTAAAATACCAAGCAAAAAAAGAGAGAAAGTTACTATTAAAAAAGGTTCTGCCCAGTTAAGCCCCAGTTCTGTGCTAACACAAGGCTAGAATAGAGAACATAATTAGGGCACACAATGACACTTAGCAGTAAGGCTAAGAACTAAGAGTTGTAAAAGGAAATACTGCTCAAAACGTATCTGGAGTTCTCCAAAGGCAACAAGAAGTGATTAAGGAAGATTCACAGGACACAGGACATTTAGATTTCCTAGTGGGATTCAACTAGCACAAAGAAACTAAGGCAACTGTGGTGGAGGGAGAGGAAAGGCCCTTAAATCAATGACAAGTGCCCAGCAGACAAGAACCAGAGGGCAGGAACAGACAGTGGTTTCACATACTCTGTGCTAAACAGCTGCTGTTCAAACAACTCAAAATGACACTCAGACAACGTGACAAGTGACAGAAAACTTGGTGCTGATGTGACATTAGTAGTCAAGAATGCAGGCAGATCATGAAGAGCTGCAGAACCTAATGAGGCCAAACTTTAAAATGACAGATAAAATTATTTTTAGAAAAAAAATTGAAAACTATGTGCACAAGGAAAGAAACCTTCCTAACGGTACTGACATAAGAATGGGCTTGGAGCTGATCACTGGACTCAGGAACACAATCTTAGGTGATAAGATTTTTAATGACAGTATAATGATTGTTTCTTATATGCATCCAAAAGCAAATTCAATGTGAGAAACCTAGAAAGGACACTAAACAGAATACAACATATCATCATTGTCTATACTTACTGTGACCCTTATTTCTTCAGTCCCATAAAGGCTACAGAGGATTTAGAAAGAAACAAAGACAGGACAGGTAAAAATCACAAGTACAGCTGCATTGTAAGAACCGATAAAGTAGACCAAGATGATGATTGAGACTGGATATGACAAAACTCTTCAAAACAATGAGTGCTGTGGAATGGCTGAAGGGGGAATAATTTGCTTGTATAACATGCAATACAAGAACTGCAAGCCACCAAAGTTAGCAAGCATGTGAGTCAAAACACGCTAAAGAGAAGCTCTTCACACATATACCAAAGCTCTGAAATTTCTGGCCACAGAACACTATGGACTCTTAGCAGTCACAGAGGATCAAGGAGGAACTGGATTTACAGAACAGGAGTTCATGGAAGCTTATGAAACACAAATATATCCTTTCTGGATTCGGGAAGTCTAAGATGTAAATGACTAATGGCTGAAAAAATACCCCCACTCCAAAAGTATCCTTCTATATTGGCTCTCTCCTTTCCCCAGGGCATTCACTTTTGACAGCTGTCACAGCTGGGTGGAGTTAGAGGAATCTACAGTTTGATGCAGTTTCGGCATTCTTACAGAGCAAGGAAGAAAGCTGCTGCCCTCTTCCAGTGTAATGCTTCAGTATCTCCACAGCATTTCATATAAAACGCACACACACAAAAATAACAGGAAGTACAAACCTTGCACAATCAAGGATTGTCACTGCTCTCCTTAATTAACACACTAATTCATCACATTACAAGCAGATCTATGCCAGTAACCCTAAAGGAGCAGTGCATTGTTACAGATCTGCTGAGACTGGGAAGGTGTATTGTTTGACTGTTTGACCAACTTCAGGATTAGGGAAACAAAAGTGCAGATCCCTAAGGAGATGCCTCCTTCCAGAGAGCTCCTCAGTCCAAATACACAGCTGAAAATGTTACCAGATTACTACACATATTCAGCAGCAGGAGCAGAAATATGTGATTGACCATGTAAAAGCTACAAATGAATTCCTGACAAAGACATTAACCATGACTGAAGAAACAAAACAAGATCAGGAGCATGATTAAGCAGGTGACACGATAGCACAGAGCTACTAATTTTTTGCAGGACTAATGTTTTGCATAGCAGAGCTCTTGCAGAGACAGATGGTAGTTTTAAACCTAGCTTCTGTCTGCATTACAGGCACAAAAAAGAAATCCAAACACCAAAATCACTCTGTTTGCTCTTTCTGCAAAAAGCTTCTCTTCGCAATGTTAGGGTGGCAAAAATGCCTATGTTTGCTAAACATCTTGCTGTAGATAATCCCTCACATACAAGAAGAGGACTCTGATATTAGAGATCTTACTTTGATCACTCTTGAACACTCTTACATGAGCAGGGTTTTCAGGTTGCCCTTCCCTTTTCTTTGTGCATCTGTCAAGAAAGGAACTGCCATAACAGGTAAAAGTAGAAATACTCCGAAAGGAAGGAAGATCAATACATGCTTTCCTCCCTTTTCAAAGCAAACAAGCATCACATGCTGCCATCTGCAGTTCAAGGAGCTCCTCAAAAAAAATCACATATCAAAGTGGAAGAAAGGAGAGCAAGCCAAGTGGTTCTTTCTTTTATCATTATCTTCCTGCTCTGATATACAACTCAGGACAGATCCACCAAGGCAATTCACCACCTGAATTTCTGTGCTGCTCTGGTCCTTTATCTATCCCTATTTCATCTCTCTCCCTGCAACATGATGCCCTCACAGGAGGGGGTACAGATTGGTGTGAGAATCAGGCAGCAATTGCAGGTGAGTGGTCAAAGCATGGATGTGAAACTGGGGCTCAAAGAGCCCTTCCATGACCTTAGAGAAGTCACTTAGTTCTTCTCATCGCTACGGTGCTCTAAATAAAAAGCAACAGTGCTCAGACAAATGGCAGTAAAGCTTATATAAGCACTAAGGACCAAGATGGATTCCTCCACAACACGCAGCTGAGAGGAAAAACTACCACTCACAGAGCAGATAACACGAATCCCTCAAACAACTCCTCTCTGACAACATCTGATGGCATTTCATTAGCATTAGGCAATTTATAGAGAAAGACCCAACACGGGCCTTCCAACGCACTTCTTCACACATATTATTTATAAAAGTATGTTCAGCAAGTAAGATTAAGCTGGGGATGGTCCTCAGGGTTCAACTCTCTTAATAAGAAACTATACTCAAGCTGTGCTCTTGCGCTTTATGAATCCTGACAAGTATTTTCAGTGAAATACAAGATGATATTCAAATAAGAGACATGCCTGGCAGGCTAAAATGGAAAAAAACTATAAAGCAAGTATAAGAACACACAGAGATACATTACCTCATTCATTCAGGCAAGAAACACCTGCATTATGGGAAAATATTGGTATTATGGGAAAAAACTGCTTAAGAACAACATTTTCCGCTTTGTTTGTCAAACAAACAAAAAGTTTTTGCTAAATATCAGATTACAACCATAACAAGAGAATGATTAGGAGCTGTTCTGTTCAAAGCAAATTTCAATCTCCTCTAAAATTCACCTATATGACAAGATCAGATCAAAAACTGACTAACAGCTACTAATTCAAAACAGAAATACACACCTTGAAAGTGAGAAGAACCACTGTGACCCCACAACACCTGCAAACTATGGACCAAAGTTCAGTGTTTCCTTTAGAAAAATAAAAGATATAAGACCACTGGAGGATGGCTTCTCTTTTCCAGAAAGCTGTTCCTATGCACATGGTAACCCTTACACCAAAGGAATCTTCACAGCCTTTCTCTGGGACCTGGCAACTGCTGTTCTCCCTCTTTTAACTAAGATAATTACGAGGTTGTACAAAAACAGCAAAGAAAAAGAAAGCCTGATCCATGGAATAATGCACTAGACTTGGATTAAAAGAATCCATTCCAATTCTCTGTTGTACAGCAAGATCCTGTACAAACCTGAGAAAGTTATTTAGTCCCTACGCCCAAGGCTTATTTCATTTGCATTAAATACACAAGAGACCAGAGTAGGGGCAGAGAAGAAAAGCAGTAAAATATTGATTGTGTTCACAGCAGACAACTCATTCACTGGCCAAGCAAAGGTAATTAGTGCCTTTTGAAAAACAGTAGGGCTCTCCAGCCCGAACTTCAGCTTTAATCATCAAGTTGTAACTAAACAAATCAGCTCAGCAGTGCTGAGCAGAACCACACATTCCTACCTCACAGTGTACCAGCAGAGGCTGCATGTGCTCTCTCTAGAGCCAGCAACCTACCACATGCATATGGAAATCTCGTCTCCAAACGCTACAGGGAATAAGTATGGAAGCATCCAGGATCCAGTGAGGTTGCACTTGTGCAGTACCACATCCACAAAGCTGCAGGAGACAGTCAATAAACAGACTCACCATACACAGCAGATTGTGGATGAGTGGAAAAATAGCAGTCTTGTGAGTAACAGAACCACGCTGATTTCCTGCTGAGTTACCAGCAAAACTATGCTGATTTTGCTCCACACTCCACAATGCTTAACCTTTTTTAACTCCATTTACAGAGCCACCAGACTCCCAGCTATTCAGGTGCTTAAACAGTGTTGTTTAGGGTTTTCTGCTTTCAGGGCAAAAGTGGATTTCAATCAGTTTCAGTCTGAAGAGTGTTTTTTTGACTCATCACAATCCCATTCTCAAAACTTCCTCTGGTAACAAAAAGGCTCTAGACAGATATGTCTCAAGAGAGAATTTTGCAGAGTAGTGTCGTACTTGGAATAACATGCATTTAAGAAGTAAATAGTGCTCTGTCACTGTGAGAAGCCAACTTACATTCAGCTCATCTCTGGAGTAGTGGTCCTGTCCACAAAGATATTCATGGTCTCCCTAAAATAATCACACACTCTGCTTCTTGTTTTGTCTGGAACTTCAATACAAAATACTGCCTTTATGGTTCACATGTTATAATTCACGGCTCTGACACAGAACGTGATAGAAAAGTAAGAACCAAATCACGTGTCATATGTGGAATGGGGAAAGAAAGTATCAAAGGAAATACAAATCTATTTCTGTAAATCCCAGAACATCCCAGTTTCCTGTACAAAGCAAGTCAAAGAGGCATAAACCTGTCTGCACAGCTGTGATACACAGGACATTGGTGGTACAGGTATTAAAAATGAAGCACTATGAACAGGGAGCAAGGACCCAAAGAAAAGGTGCTACAAAACCAGTCCCAGTACATCCCAGGACAGATGGAAATCACACAGTCAGCCAGACTGACCAGGTTACCTATGGCATCAGACTTTGTCCATCTGCCTCCGTGGATTTGTTTCAGAAGTGCATAAAGCAGCCTCCAGAAATCCAGGCTCTGCAAAAGAAAGACACAGGCAGAGAAGATCAGCAGGCAAAATATCTGCCATGTATTTGGCCTTAATTAGACAATGAAACCTATATCTGAGCATCATATACATGGAAGGGCAAACCTGCATCCTGCCAACACCGCTGAATCAGGCAGGTTCATGTATTACTTGTCTTATGAACTCTACCTACAGTTAAGGTGCACTCAGAAAGAGAAGGCTAATGCCTGTGCAGCAAGACCCAACACTTCTACTGTGAGGCTCATACATACAAGAGCACAGCTTCCAAAACCTGCTATGATATAACCACATATGGCACAACTCACCCGTGGTCAAACAAGCACTCGAAGACACTGAGAAGATCTGAGCAAGATAGCGTCAAAAACTCACAAACAAGAGGCAGCACAGAATGAGCTGGAACTGGGAATCATTCCTTGGCCACACAAGGACAGCACGCTGACAAACTGAAACAGTGATTCTTACAGCTGGAATTTCAGTCAACACTCGTAAAATCCTCAGCTAACTGAGGAAGGGGGGCACCCTGTGTGCGAGCTGCAGGAAGCCCCAAGCTGGGGGGCAGCAAAGGGCACAAAACCTCCGGTGACACTGTAAAGGTGTTGCAGACCACGGTGAAACACCAAGCTCTAAATTAAAACCAGAGCACGATAAAACCCTCACCAGAGCAGCGAGCTGAGAGCCACCTAACACGTGCCAGCTGGGCACCACTCCTGAGCCTCGCCGCCCCGGCGCCTGTCCCACGGCTCAGCCCTCTCACCCTCCAACCCAGCCCCTGCCCCACGGCCCAGCCCCGCTGCGGTGCCGCTGTCCCCGGAGCCCCCGCTCGGGGGTCTCACCGCCTGCGG
>JAWWES010000006.1:29769053-29783670 GCA_035583135.1 Lophotriccus pileatus | reverse complement strand
GCCCCTGCCCCACGGCCCAGCCCCGCTGCGGTGCCGCTGTCCCCGGAGCCCCCGCTCGGGGGTCTCACCGCCTGCGGCCGGTCGAACCTGGCGCGGCGCAGGGTGTCGGGGGCGGGCCGGGCGCGGGGCGGCAGGGCCCGGCACAGCGCCCCGGCGGCGGCGGACAGAGCCCGGCCCCGCTCCCGGGGCTCCCGGTACTCCCGGTGCTCCCGGGGCTGCACGCGCTGCTGCCGCCCCCGCATCCCGCCGCCGCCGCCGCCGCTTCCCGCCCGCTCCGCGCCGCCTTTCCGCCCTCTCCGCCCGCTGCGGCTCCCCCTGCCCGCCCGGAGGGAGCACTGCGGGCCACGGCCACGTGTCCCGCCCGGCAAAAAAACCCATCCATCCTTTCCCGGCGGGAAGAGCTGTTGCAAAACCCTGCTTCGCTTCTTCCGAAAAAACGCAGCTCTGCTGCAGGCTCACCGGGGAGCCGCTTCTCGGGTGATGGGAGGGCACGGGGTTTGGCAGCAGCAGCAGGTCCGCGGATATTCCCGCCTGCCTCTGTGATGCAGCAAGTTTGGGTACCCAGGCATAAAACCCCTTAACTGAAGCAATCCCAGGGATTAATCGTTGGGCTGCAGCGGGGGAGAAACGGATCTGCCATTTGGGAAACAACGTGAGTTCCTGAGAGGGAAAGTCCACCCTTGGCCAGGGTTTGCACAGCCAAAACCTGGCCCAGAGATGGATTCCTGCTGAGGGTTTACAGATGGAGAACAGCCAGGGACACCGGTCTGCTCCACCAGCACTGCGGGGATCCTGCCTGTGCCTAGACATGAGACCTGCTGGAAACTCCCACTGGTGGTTTCTTGGCCAGCTACCCAGTTCATAGCCCATTTAACATTCTCACTATGGATCTAGAGTGATGCTTTTCCTTTTTTTTCCCCCAATATCTGAACAACATGAAACATGTGAAATTCCTTCCTGCTACAGAACAGCCTCTTGCAGCCAAATGGCTGCTCACAGTGAGGAGAGAAATCGCAGTGGTCCAACGAGACCTCCAACCAACATGAACTGTGTTTCAACCCTTTCCCTCCAGTTGCTCCTCTCCTGCCTCCCACCCCTGTGCCGGGGAGCGCAGCCCTTTCCAACACTGAGTGCTGTATTAGAGCTCTTGCAGTCCTGTGGATCCTGGCTGCTACTCCAGCCAGCCCTCAAAGGACCCCTGGGTGTGAGTTATCCAGGCTTAAGGATTTTTAAAATATCTTCTCTAGCAGCTGTTGTCTCACATCCTCCTTTCCTAATGGCCTGGAAAGCATTTTCCTTATCCCTCATCTAGTTCTAGCTAAGCAATCTCTATCCACTTCTTTGCTCTCCTTCCTAACAGGTTTGGCACCTCCACACAGTTCTTTGCCTTGTTTCCCAACAGCCCATAAAGTCCTCTTTTATTGCGCAGAACCTTGTCGAACCTGGACAATCCTCTGCTGTCTTTGGCATCCTCCTTGGCTTTCCATACCTTGATGCTATTGGGTGCTGTCTGTTCCTTCCATGACACATCGCTTGTCTATTTTCCCCTTACCACTGTAGTCTCCCGGCAGGAGGACGTTCAGCTGGAGCCAATTTCCTGTGTTTTCTTGACCACTCCATAAACCCTGCCCAAAGCTATCCCTGTCCCCACACAAAATCCTCTGTCTGGGCCTTTCCTCCCCAGGGCAGCTGCCGAGACAAGGGTCTGCTGCATCACCTAGTGCACACATGGGTGAGTGGTTCTGCCCATCACCCCTCCTCTGAGCTCCACTCCCCCAGCCAACACACAAACCCCGAGGCCACTGAGCATCACCACCCAGCATGGGAGTGGCAGCTGGGATCCACACCATCCCAGCACTCCCAGAGCCCCCGTGATGCCTCTCCATCCCACTGGCCAGACCACCCCCACAGCACCCCAGAGCCAGGCTGGCTGCCCTCCTGGCCAGCGTCCCCTGGTCCCTGGCCCCGTGGCTCCCCCGGCACTCAGCTCTGTGGGTGCAGCTGACACAACACGCCTGGTGCTGCAGAGAGCTGGCGCTCGGCCACGGGCAAGTTGGACGCCAGGCAGCAAATCCCAGCCTCTCTGGCGTGGCACAGTGTGGCGGGGGCTCAGTCCCGGCATGTGAGGCCCCACTTATCTGCTCTGCTGGCTCCCTGGGTGGTTTTCCCAGAGCGGGAGAAGCTGATGGGAAGGCGATGGTTTCTTGCTGCAGAGATGGACCTTATGCTGTGGACAGATGAAAGAGGTGACAGCATGACCACCCCCAGTGTGCTGTCCCAGCGGGGATGGCGATGGCACACCCCACCGGCCCTGCTGCATCCAGGCCTCCTTCCCCTCCCCTATCTCAGGCACCGGTCCCATGGGACTGGCAGAATGGAAAGAAGCAACGGCTGGCTAACATCAGCACACCACCCTGATGTCACCATGGGCACCTGCGAGGTCGCAAGAGACCACTGGAAGCCTCCAGGACCCTCTGTATGGCAGGGGGAAGCAGGACAGAGCTAGCTTATTGGCATAACCTGGCTGTTGCCCTGGGCCCCCCAGCACGGCCAGATTCAGGATGAACCGAGCTGTGGTTTGCCCCAGCAGCGAGCATGGCAGCGGGGACCACAACGGGAAGGGAAAGTCTGGCCACATACTGAGGGGCCAGGGGTGCTCCTTCTGGGGAGAGGCCACTGGACTTCACCCCCTCTGTGTTCCTGGGCTCGCGTGATGCTGCACAGCCACGCAGCCGCACATTTCTGGCGCCATGTGTCAGCTGGGGTCATTTCCGCCCTGGGTGACTCAGCGGGGCCAAGGGCGCCTGTTTGCACCCGTGCCATGGCAACCCGCCACCACAGACTCTGTGCACCGTTTCCAGAGATGACGGCGGCCCGTCCCATTGCCTCATACCGATTGTATGTGATAACGGCCATCTCTGCCCGCTCCAGCAGCAGCACGGCTCCCTGATGTCACCTCAGCCCAGCCCTGCCAAGGGGAAGGTGTGAGCTCTCCTTCTGGGAAAACAACTCTTTTGCTCTCTTGGTGTCTTTTTTTTTAATGCTTTTATCCCCGTGAAGATGCAGACATGAGCCAGCCTGTCTCCAGGCCAGGCCCCCAGGCCAGGCATCAGTGCTTCCCACGCTCCACCGCCAGCTCAAGCAGCCGGAGCTCCTCACTCCTCTGCTCTCCCCTCTCCTCCTCTGCAGCCATCCTAGTGGAGCACAGCTTCTTTCCCTGCCTGCTCAAGGGAGGCCTTGGGTGGCCAGAGCATTTCACACCCTGAGCAGGTCAGGCAGGCTGCACCACTTTCTGTTGCAAACATTTCCAGCTCCTTCCCTGCACCCTTCTGACTCTTTCATACATGCTTTCTCTCCCCTCGCTGGGACATCAGGTTAACCAGAGTGGGAAGAGGCACGGGATGGCAGCAGAGCCAACACGATGCTGGCAGGAAGGAGCTGAGCAGCACAGGGGCTGTGAATACAATCTGCCTGGCATCTCCCTGCCAGAGAGCACTGAGCTGCCTCCTGGTACCATCCACACCGGTGGATGCAAGAGGTGCTGCTACTGCTGGCATGGCCAGCACACATTTAGCATGCTGAGTCACATCGTGTCACAATTACACGTGACTGAGGTCTCTGAAAGGGACCGTAACAGCTCCACAAATGCTCTAGTGCAGGTTTTCCTAGACACAGTCAGTTAGTCTGCAACAGGCCTGTGTGTGGGCTGTAGCGCCAAAATTCCAGGTCAGCTCCCAGCAGTTGGATGTTTAAGATGGGCGTTGGCGTTTCAGGCCCTCTGATACAGAGGTCTGAACTTTCAGTATGATAAGTGAATTGGGAAGGATTAGAAAAGAGATCTGACATCTCAGCAACTCTCTGTTCTCAGAGTTTCACCCTTTTTACTTTAATAGACAAGCTGACGTTCCTCTGCACAGAGGGAAACTCCCTCTGACCTCTTCCCCCTGGGCCTTTAACAAAAGACTCACCAAAGAAAGACAAGAGGCTTTGGCGGGAAGCTCTTGCACCCTTCCACCTTGGAAACTCTCCCTGATTCCTTGAAAATAATACAAGAGGGATGAAAGTAAAACTCAGCGCTAAGTGCCTGGTGTCAACTTTTTTGCTTGGTCTCCTTCCTTGGAAAAGCCACCTAGGACCTGACAAACATCCCACCCACCTCACATTTCCCCACCCATCTCCTCTCCAACACTGGACCACCAGCAATGGGAATGGGGTGAGGGTAGAATACCTGTCCCCTCCTCTCCTTGCTCCCTGAGTAGATCTCAGTCTCCACTACTGAGGTCTAGTTCATGGGCTCATTCACCTCTCATTATGCCCCTGGTCATCCCACTTACCCAGAGTCCTTCTGCCTTCAGTATCTTCAGCTGCTTCAGTATTTGCTGGGGATTTTGCTCCCCATCAGGAACAAGGTTTGAGCCCCTCTTTGCTGCCTCTGCAAAGCTGTTTCCGCTGGTGAGATGGGGCTTCCCCAACCCACTGCTTTGCAGAGCTGGGATGGGAAGTCCCAGCTCACCACAAGAGCTTGCAGAGCTCCTGCTGCTTGACACTGGCTGCACAGTCCTTCTTATCACACTGTCTAGATAAGAAGACAGATTTCTGAGGTGTTAGGAGATGGACAGACACATTCTTGACCTAAAAGATATCAGAGCTCTTTGAGCTTAACAGAAATCAGCTTTAAAAATACTCAAAGCAGTGGTGAGCTGGATACCACAGTTACAGACCGGCTTCATCCCCATGATCCCTGCACAGTAAAGAGCATGAACCCCCTGCAGCCACAGCCCCTGTGCCATTTTCCTCCAGCCCTGCCTGCACCCTGCCTGTGGTGCTTTATTTGGAGAAACACTACAAGGAAACAAACTGGTGCCATCCCACAGCAGGTGCCTGGCCTCATCTGTACTTCCAGGGCTCTTGTGTCCTTGATAGTCTCAGGCACATGATGTGACTCTTGGGGATGGTCCTGTGCAGGGCTAAAGGTTGGACTCGATGATCCTTGTGGGTCCCTTGCTTTGGATTAAGGTCTGTGCTGAGAGAAGGACGCAGGGCCAGGTGACTCAAACCAGCCCCTCCTCCCTGCACTGTGCCCCCCACTGGGGCTGAACTAGCATCCATTCCTTTTACAGATCAACTGAAGGACCCCCAAGCCCCTTTCTGTCCTTTTTTTCTCTGTAGAGAAAGCCACAAAGCCAGGGTGGGGAGCAACGGCCGTTCAGTTTCTGAGCCCATCCTGTTTCCTGTCCTTTGCCAAAACCTCTTCTGCTTCCCTACCCAGGGCGTTGAGGCTCGCCCACGCCCAGCTGCCAGAGAAACTGGTGATGTTGTTTGTTTTCTTTGTCACAGTGATGAAGTGTTTATAGCAACTATCGCTCCACAATCCAAAGACGTCACTCACTGATCTCAGATCAAGCTTCCGAAATAATGGCAGAGAAAGCACAGCCCCGTTCTCCAGGGTCAGTAACGGTGCTGTTTCAGGTCACCAAAGCAGGGGACCTTTGGGCTGGGCATCACCACACTGTAAATTACCCTACACCTTTTGCTGTCCCAGACAGGCACCTAGGCAGGGGCCATGCCCTGCCTCTACCTGCGATGGCAGTGATATCCCCATGATGGCTCCCTGGTGATCAGGCAGGACGTGGGGGCTGCCAGCCACCTCCCCAGGGTCTGCTCTCTGCCTTGAGCATTGGGAGCAGCTGGTAGGACACATCAAGCTGTCATCCCTTGGCTGCTCCTCCCAAGAAGTTGGGATTTTCCCTGAGCATCCTGTTCTCCCTGGTGCAGCAGCAGCACAGCCAGGGCATCACCGGACTGAGAGGGAAGGGACCATCCCTGCCTGTCCTAAGCTCAGAACCGAGAACGTCACAGACCGAATACACTGGAAGCCACACTGCTGCATGTTTGAGCAGCTCACACTGCAGGCCCCAGAGTTACCCTGTTCAACAGAGAAAAGATTGTGTCTGGTGATACCCCACCTCCCTGGAGCACTGGCCGCTCCTGATCCAGCCTGCACATCGAGGGGAGGCCCGGCTCGGGCGTGGATTTCCTATCCAAATGCGATACAGCTGTTTCTGCTTCCTCTCCATAGACCAAAGCAAGTTTCAAAAAAATCAATTTATCGTATATTTTCTTTGACCAAAGCTCCTTGCGGATGTGACCTGTGCCTGAACTGCCCAAACTCAGAGCGTCAAGGCTGGAGCAGGCAGAGACTGGCTTGTACAAGCACAGCTCTTGGAGAGGAGTACGCTGACAGTGAGTCCTGGGGCTAAAAGCCATCTCGGGGAGCTCCTACTGCCAGGGTAGGCAGAAAAACAGGACACTAAGAAGGAGATTTTGGGAATCAAAACCCAAGGGCTTGCCCACAGACCTTGCTTGAAAGAACCTGTTTTTTAACACACATTCCCCTGCACAGCACAGATTGAGGCAGATGCACGATCACGTTAAGCTGCAGCTGCACAGACCTGGCACAGCTCAGTACCTACATCCCTCCACACAGCCAGGGCAGGGAGAGATGTCCCCAGCCACCACAACTACACCACAGATCTATGGCAGGGATAAAAGCAGCCCCAAGCAGCACATTGCAAAGAGCAATGCCCTGCTAACAGCAACACACTGCAAGCAGCAATGCACTTCAAACTGCAACACACCGCCTCCAGCCCCAGCTGCAGCCACTGCCCACAGAAAGGGCTGGCAGATGAAGGGCTGGGTCACCCCAGCAGCACTTGCTTTTCCATACCTCTCACCCATCTCCTTGTCATCCCTGATGGCCTGGCACCTTGCACTTGGAATTAGCCGCTCCTGCAGTTGCTGGGAAAGACCAGCCCAATTCACAGGTCCCTTTCCCAGCTGGACACACTTATGCAGATCAAGAGGATGACAAGGCTTCTGTTTGCCATTATTTTTAATGCTTGAGGGAAAACGCTATCTCACTGGCACGCTCAAGGCTGCTGAGATTCTATCACTACTTTGCTTTGAAGCTCAGTTGGCAGAGGAAAGCCTCGTCCCAGTGCCCCAGGGGTGGCTGGGTGCCAGCTGCAGTGGCCAGGAGCCATGGGTCCCTGGGTGCTGGCACCCCCAGGAGGCTGCTGGCGAGGGCAGCGGTGGGAGCAGGAGGGCAGGGGACCCTACGACCCCTGGCTGGCTGGGAAGTCTGGTGACAGCTGAACAGCAATAGCTGGGGGTTTGCCTTTCACACAGACGCCTGTGTTTGTTGTGCTAACTGGGTGGGAGGTGAGGCAGCGCCAGCTGTTCGAGTTCATCCCACTGAAGCATTCCTAGTGGGTGCTGAGCCTTGTAGCATCAAGCAAGTTTTAATTGGAAGTTTTAAGATGCTTATCAGATCAGGCTGCTTTTGACACCGAAGATTTTGACATTGGACATGTACCTCTGACCCCTGAGGGTTTTGGCCAAGTCCCAGGAGGGCTGGCATGACTGTAGGATGCAAAGCAGTCTCTCAGGAAATGCATGCATAAACTGTCAACGAAAATGTCCCAGTGGATGATGAGGTATCTCTGAATATGTAAATGGGTGGCTCAGATTAGGGAAAGACATGGTTAAGAAGCCATTTTAGAAACATCCCTCAAGTTGATATCTTTGACATCTGTGAGTGCTGTTCTTCCAGTGGGGCAAATATGTTAAAACGCAAAAGAACAAAGCTCTTATGAGCCAGCACTTGCTTTGTAACACCACACCTCTGCTTTCCCCACCAAGGGAGGCTGGCTCTGCCTCAACAGTAACCTCCCAGCTCACTTGGTCTTTTTGTATGCCTGCTCAGAGCAAAAGCAGCAAATACCAGGTTATCCTGATGTGACAGGTAACTCCCTCCCAGCAAGACACTTCTCTGCCCCAAACAACGGCTGCACAGGGCCATCTTGTATCCAGGAGTTGATCTGGGGGCTGCCCATGAGCGTGGCTTTCCAGCAGGCAGTGCATGAGGCCAGGACATGGCCAGGAGGCTGTAGAGTGCCACAGAGACCTCAGGTCAACAGTCTCAGCGGCACTGCATGCCTCCACTTTAACCCCATGACAGCCACAGGCAACAAGAGCTGGCTTATGGTGGGAGCAACCACGCTCTAGACTTCTAAAAATGTCTCCACACAGGCCCAGTGAGGCTGTGGGTGGAGTAGGACCTTGCTCCCTAAAGCAGGGAGACTCCAATCCTGGACAAGCACCAATACAACACCCATCACCCCTTCCCTTGGGGCGTGCTCACCCACAGCACCCGGGACTGCTTTCACCACCCCAGGGCTAAGGCAGCCCCTGGGGTGGGCAGCCAAGGGCAGGACTCTGCACACAGCAGGAGCAGACACACATGGAGCCATCACACAATGTCTCAGTCCAAAGGCCATAGAAAGGTCCATAGGGGTCCTCAAGCAAGTGGCAAGCGCTTCACAAGCGAGTCCTGCGGGACCCCTGTCACAGAGAGCACAGCTGCTACATGGGGGAAGCATCTTTTGGTTTATTAAAGACTGAAAATACAACTGTGGGCCCAGCCACGAGAGCTGGGTGCCAGAAGCAGAGCTAGGTTATGGCTGGAAGGGTGTGGTCTCCTCTCCAGGCGGCCTTCAGCAATACCAGCCAAATTTCCTATCCAGCAGGGAGACCCAACAGCCCCACCCCAGCAGTACTCCATCTGGAGCAGACGTCCCTGTCCACACCAGCCTCAGCCTTGGTTACTTATTGCTTTGAACGTGCTAGTCTAGTACAGAGTGAATTAAAAACAAAAATGCATGTCTGTTGCGGTGTGTTTGTGCTGTCTTCAGACTGTGCTGGGAACCCTGGCCGCCAGACCTGGAGAGGGATGGAAAAGAGGAGCGGATGAAGTCAGGCTGGGCTGGGAGCAGAGATATCCCAGGGGCAACAGTGCTCCAGGACAGACCCTGTCTTTGCCAACAAGCCACAAAGCAAAAAGCCTTTGTCATCCACTGCCGGAGCTAAGCGGGTGCTGGCAGTCAGTCGGGGCTGGTGCAGAGCAGCAGCTGGCACCCAGCAGGTTGCTCCCAAACACCAGTGCAAGGGCTGGGAGTCACAGCCAGCCCAGAGAGATGCCGTGGCATGGCCTGCCTTCTCTGCTTGCCCGAGGGAGGACAGCCCCAGGAGGGGGCCCAGCCCACGGAGCTGGAGGCAGGAGGGGAGCTCCGAGGGAAGGACCAACCTGAGGTTTACTTGAACGTGTGGCTCTCAGCTCCTCCCCGGCCGAACCCTGGAAGAGAGGCAGAGCAGGGTCAGCATTGCTGCGGGATGGGGAGCACACTGAGGGCTGCAACTGGCCCTCAGACAGGATCTCCAAGTCCCCTGCTCTCCCTCCCACACCACCACAGCCACAGCCACCCTACCTTTCGGCCCGAACAAGGCGGCATAGCAGGGGTGATTGCAGTATGGCTTGCCGTCGTGCTGCAGGGAGAGAGAAAGAGCATCAGCCCCGACCACCCTTCAGCTCCACCTCTGCCCATCCCAGCCCTTGGCTGCAGAGGACTGGGACCTCCTGGGCAGCAAATCTCACCTCTGCATGGCCTCCAGACGTCAGGGTTTTGTTACACTTCTCACATCTCAAGCAGGGCCTGTGCCAGTCCTTTCCCAGAGAAGTCACCTTCTCGGCTGCCACAGAAAGGAGGTAGGTTAGTTGGGGCACTGTACAGGCACAAGTCAGTTTTGGCAGATTGGTCTCCCCGTCATCAACCCTAGGGAGGACATTTTTGGGCATTTTCTCAAGTCTATCTGTCCAGGCCAGAGGGCACTGTGTTTCAAACACAAGTGTTCACTGTGCACACACAATGCCATACACATCCAAGTGCACAGATCCGAAACAGCAGTGCCACGCCCAGGGTGAACACTACTGCATCCATGAAGATGGGCTGACTTCTATCTGTCTTCCAAAGATCTAAGGACCTCCCTCCTTGCAACATCAGCCTGCAAGGGGATTAATTTCTCCCTAGCAAACTGGAGCCCGAGTGAACACTAGAGTTGGCAGGGGCGAAGGGGAATGCTGGTGAGGACGGGGAGGCAAAGCCATTGTCATGCCCTGCCAATATGAACTAGTTCCTTCCAGCCACAGCTCTGATTCTGCAGGGACCATGGCAAACCACAGCAGGCTGCACCTTGGCTGGGGTTCAGGCTGCCGTGGGAGGGAAAACATCCTGGAGCCAGGACATGTTTACGGAGAGAGGGGGGAGCACAGGGGGGCTTTTAATTGTAGCTCAGCAGGGGAGGAGGGTATTTTCTGCAGACGTGTGCTCCTCATATTGGCAGCTGCACTCCCGGGAATTTATTAAGTGATTAAACAGAGCTGTCCACAGGAGCCCTGTCAGAGCCAGGTCTGAGCACTTCTCCCCATGCCTGCAAAAAGAGGTTGACCAATGGGACCAAGCCATTGTGGGTAGTACGTGCCCTGAGGGGCCCTCTGCAGCCTGACACATCTCTTCTTTGGAGTCCAAATATGCCCACAACAGCTTGTGCAGGGAGGCTGGCGGCTGCAGAGGTGGGAGCGGGGGCAGTGCCCAAATGTCACAAGGCAGCCCTGCTGCCATTCTCCAGGGGCACAAAGGGCCTCCTGTGCCCGCAGCCTGGCAGGGGCCACGGTGTCCTCCCCATCTGGGCACCCCCAGTATTCCAAGCCTGGCCAGTGGCAGGGCCCTCTCACTACAGGGTTTCTGGAAGGAGCTCAGCCTCCCCAACTCTCACACACACATTTGCACCAACACTTGGGCAGGAGCTCTGTCAAGGCTCACTGCAGCAGGGCACCCCTGGCGCTCGGACATGCAGGCGAGATTCCTGCAAAGCCTATGCACAGTCCTCTCAGCATCACCTCCTCCTCATTCCTGCACTCTACAGACAGATTTTGACCCAAAGCAGCCTGAGGCACGCTTGAGCAGGAATGCCAGGCTCTCAGCGTCCCAGGGTGCCATGAAGCGAGGCTTTTTCTGCCTCCTCTGCCAATGCTCCGGATTATCTGCAGGCACAGAAATCAGGCGTCAATCTTGGTCCTCCGGCAGCTTTTGAACCCTTTTCAGCCTCTGCATCAACAGAGACATTTCGTAACAGCAGCCTGATAAGCACAAGTTCAAACCCCTCCTTGGTCAAACGGTCCCGTCCCGGTGTCTCCGCAGCCGCACCTGCGGGCACGGCAAACCCAGACCGCCCGACTGGGACTGACGCAGATCCACAGGGAAAGGCAGATCCCGGCACCAGCACCTTGGTAGCTCCTGATATCAAACCACACGGGTAGATGAGGTGCCCCAGGACCCTCAGTCCCAGGAGGGAGACTATATTGTGCCAAAACCTCATCTCAAAGCGAGTTCAAGTTTAGGCAAAGCAGTGTTCCCCAGCTGTAGGAATCACATCCCCAGCAGCCCTCCGGGCAGCGCCCAGGCCAGAGCCAGTGCAAACCCACAGGGTGTGCTAATGGGCACGGCTGTTTGACCAGGAGAGCAGCCCCGGTGTTTGAGCCTCAAACTTCTTGGAAGAACACGAGTAGTTGGGGCACACCCACAAGCAGAGCACAAATAAAGAAGAGAAAGAAGTCAGTGACGGCACTTAGGTTCCAGATCCCTCGTCTCTAGTAAATTAAAACACAGGGAGCACGTATAAGCTGCTCCCAGCAAATCCCCCTCAAGTTCAGCTACATCAGGGAAGTGGGGAGGTATGGCAGCCGGAATCTGCCCATTCCAGCAGCTGCTGGCAGGGTGAGAGGCTTGAACCCCCCAAATACCCTCAGTCAGGACAGCAGGACCACGGCACCAGAAGGGGAAGAAGCTTCAGGGCCCCAATTTGGAGGGAGGACACTTGCAGGAAGCCCAGCAGCAGACAGCAGCCCAACAAGTCTCACAACTAGCCTGAAACTGCAGCTTAAAAATAACACCCCAGAGGTGTCATCCCGCTGTGCTAAACCTCACAGAACAACGTGTGGGCAACCCACTGCACCAGGAACTTGCCGGAGGGCAGGATTTGCTCACCTGCCCTGGCTTTCAGAGCAGTGAGCTGCACCAGCCGGGCCTTTGGACTCCAGACTGCTGCAGGGCTGTGGGCTGCGCTGCAAAGGAAATGGGGCTGAGCTCCGTGTTCTGCTGGGAATTCCCAGCGCAGCCTGCGCTCTGCAGCCAGGCACCTCCTCGGGCGGATCTGTAGGGTCACCCCCCCGTGGCACCCCGGAGACCCAGAGTGCAGGGTGAGAAACTTTAGGGCACCCCCAGAATTTGCAGAGATGAGGCGCATAGAACCCGCAGTGCCGGGGTGTCCGGGGGACCCGCAGGTGGGCGAGATGCAGTATCGGTGCCCCCAGCCCTGCTGTCCCCACGGGGTGGGGGCGGCTGGGAAGGGGGCAGCAAGCCCTTACCGAAGTAGACCTCCTTCTGGCAGCGGGGACACTTAGGCATGGTCTCGGCTCGGCTGGGCTCGGGGCGCTGCTCGCACCGGTTGTGGGATGCTCCGCGCTGGCCCCGCCAGAGTCACTGCCCGCCCGCCCCGCCCCGCCCAGATGTGCGGCCCCGCCCGCAGCTGGAAGCGCCCGCCCGGGGCGCAGTCCTGCAGGGGCTCCCACCATGGGATCCTGCACCCCCTTCCAGCCCTGTACCGCCTGCACCCATCGCCCCGTGCAATCCCTTCGCCCGCACCTCGCGCACCCTTTGCAGGCTGCAGCTCCACACCCCGTGCGCCGCGACATCCAGTGCTCCCCACGCCGCCTGCACAGCCCACACTCCGCACCCCTCTCCCCTCCGCACCCCAGCTCCCTGCCCACGCTGGTGCTGTGCGGGCAGCCCCGCTCTGAACCGGGCTTGGAGGCGTGATTGGCATCGGTCATTTAACCACACCGCCAGGTAAAGATTCATGGGACGCTAAACACCTGGGCTCATTCCCTTGGAGCACAAACACATTTTTTTTTCCCAAAGGAGTGTAAAAGTTTACCCTCAGACAGGTCTCCTGCCCGTGGGGAAATTTGGGGTGCAAGATGAAGAGAGCTGCGGGCCTGTAACCCCCCTCTTGCTTGACACTGGGAATGGCGTGGGTGCGGGACGTGGCTCCGCTCACTGCGGAGAGCCAGCCCATCTGTGTCGCTGGCTGTTGTCATTTTATTAGGAGGGAGGACTTGCTGTTCCTTTGTGCTTGGCTGTGAAGGAAATGAAAAGCCTATCCAAAGGTCTGTTTTGTATGAAACAATCCTCCCCAGGGCACGTTGCTGTGCTGGAAAGGTCATGAGGGCTTGTGAAACCCAGCGCCAGGACGCCTAGTGACTGCCTCCCGAAATGCGAGGCATCCCTCGCCTCCACAAACAGGGCCCTACTGACACCGGATCCCACCCGTGGGTGCAGGAGGAGAGGCGGCAAGCTGTGCCCAGAGGCGAAGTTCATGTTCAGCTGGGACTGCTTTATGATCCAGCCTGGCTCCAGCCCTTCTTCCCAGCAGGATCCGTTGTCCCACTGATGCTCACTGCAGCTGCTGGTGGTGCCGGCTCACCCCACCTGCTGGCAGCCTCAGCGCAGGCTGGGGAGCACCCCTGACATCCTGCTGGAAGGGACCGTTTGGGTGCCCACCCCAGCAGGGTGGGCAGCAGCCGTGCTGGTGGGACATCACCCGCTCCCGGCTAAGGCGTGAGTCATGCTGAGATGCTGAGACAGTCAGCATGGGAGGAGAGAAGTGTCCTACAAGGGCCTCCACCCTGCCTCCTCCCCGTCCTTCCCGCCCTAGGCACCACATGCAGGCAGGCACCGTATTTAAGCCACATCATGTACCCCTGCACCAGGACACAGCACCCAGTGAGTGTGCTACCCGGGTCAGGACCCCTTCCTCACACCACACAGGGTACATCTGGCATCCCAATGAAATATAAGGGGCAAGGCGTGTCTTCTCCCCTCTCTGGTGCCCTGCTTCCCCTCCCACGTGGTGCCAGGCTGCTTTGGGACCACTGCCTGGCTAGGACAGACGCCTTCAGCTGCACTCCCTTTTAAGGCAGCTTTTGTGCTAGCAGGCAGCTGAAAACTGCCCAGTTGAAAGTCTCCTCCAGCTGGCCAGCCCTGTGGCCAGTTCCCATGGACCACTCAGCCCAGCTCCTCCTGTGGCAGAACGCTCCTGCCCCAGCCAGGGCAGCAGGTGCCCCTCCACGGCACCACATGCCGAGTGACCTGGCTGAAGCAGAGCCCAGCGCCCTCCTCTTTGTGTCCCCATGCAGTTTCTGGAGGCTGTTCTGTTCACTCAACAGAGCAGGCACAGAACCAAGGTAGCTCTCACAAAGTAGGCACCACCGAGCCACATGTTGCTCTCTGCCAGCCCTGCCTGCATGGAGCTGTGTGACTGCTGGCTCCTCATTGCTCCTTGATTATCCCAGCTTGCCCTGCCAAGCTACCGAAATCCACGGGCCATGGGCTACACCAGTACTGAGTCACCAAGGGGTGAGCCAAAGCATGGTGCTGGTGTGCCCTGCAAACTTATGTGAATCTCAGTGAGCAAGTGTCAGAGGGAAGGCTGCTTTGGGCCACAGCCCCGGTTCCTACACCCCACGGGAGCCGTGCCTGCCCTCTGCTCATGGCTGTGACCCCACTCTCGTCCCCTGATCAGCAGGCATGCAAAGTAGCAGGGCAGCACAGCAAAGCCCTCTGGCAGACAGCCCCAGCAGGAAAGGAGGAAGAGCTACAGG
>JAWWES010000006.1:29758015-29768953 GCA_035583135.1 Lophotriccus pileatus | reverse complement strand
GGCATGCAAAGTAGCAGGGCAGCACAGCAAAGCCCTCTGGCAGACAGCCCCAGCAGGAAAGGAGGAAGAGCTACAGGGCTACAGGCATTCCTGGAGCACAGCAGCAGCCCAGGAGCACAAGGGATACAGCCTCCTGCTCATTTTACAGGGAGAGAGTCCATAAACACTACAAACGCTGATGTGCAAAACCCATCAGCACTCTGTGGCAGGGCAATAAATTGAGGCCCTGCCGGCCTGTGCTAGAGGGAGCTGGCTGGAAACACTACAGAAGGCTGATAATTGGTGTCACTGCTTCTTCTGCTATCCAGGGTCCCCCCAGGACCCAAAACTGAGCTTCAGCTGTGCGTGAGGCTTCTTGGAGAGGCCGTGGGCAGCAGCAAGCTCATCCCTCTCCACTGGAATGCTGCCCATGCTGCCATGCCCATGCACACAGGCAAGGTCAGGCAGTGGGCAGCTCTGATGCTGGGCAGAGACAGCTCCAGGGAGCAGCAGGAGACGGGCAAGAGTGATGTTTTCAGCAAACCCAGGTCCCACCCAAAGCATCACTTCAAATCAAGGTGCATAGCCTGTCAGGGAAACAACCCAGCCAGCGCCAATGGAGAGCAGCCTCTTCAGCAAACCACAGCTTTATCTTATCTGGAGACCTTGTTCCAGGTAATTTAACCATTAGACTGGGCATGCCTCAGCTGTCTATGCCCTCTGATAGGAATCTGTGGGTGAGGCTCTATCCTGGAGCAATCAGGCGCCAGCGTTCCTTGATGGCATGGCAACAGCCTTCATAAAAACCTGGGCTATCCCAGTTGTTTGTTTGGGTGGTATTGTTATGGCCAAGGGTTATCCCCTCCTGGTCCCTTGGCAAGAACCAGCACCACCTCCCCATCTCCATCTGTGTCGTGTTTTGTGCAAGGTCCTCGCAGCCCACAAGACTTTCCTGAGCTCCTGGGGCAGAGTAGCAAGAGCTGCACCCAGAGTAGAAAGCTCCTGGGTGTGCTGGAGCTGTGGGCACACGCTGCCTGCCCAAATATCTCCCTCGAGCATCTTGGCCCCTGGTGACTAGTGGAGTAACAACTGGAAAAGCCACTGGCATTTTAGCAGGCAGGGCGGTGACATAAGCCAATTTGGGGTTGTTTTGCTAACACAGCAATTAAAACCAGCTATTTCCATGTAGCAGACCAGCCCATCTGCCCAGGCAGCAGCTCCCAGCTCCCCTCGTGCCCCCACCTTGCACGAGTGGGGGGGCAGGGGCTTCCACAGTTCCCCCAGGCCCCCAGCACACTTGCACAGTGGGGACATGATGCACCAGTGAAGGCACGACCTGGGGGCCAGCAGGACCCCAGTCCAGAATTTTCCCAGCACTCCCACAACTGTGAGTCTGTAAAATCTCCCTCCCTGGCCATATTTCAACCAACACTTGTGCAAGTCAAAGGCCCTCTCAGCGAAGAACTATTTGTTTTAAAATATGCACTACACAGCCCAGCATGGGACTCTAATTTGACAACAAAATTATAGGGTGGCTTAAAACAAGCCCAGCAGAAGCTGGGGAGAGCTGCCAGGCGCGTGATCCCATCAGAAGGTCCACGAGATGCCGGTGCTGCAGAACTGCGGAGCAGCGCGGAGTACCCTGGGTACCCTTCAACGGGGGCTGGCGTGCACCCCCCCAACACTTGCCTTCCATCACCTCCGGATATGCACACGGCTAATCCCATTACCAGACAGCCAGGAAAACAGCAGCATGAAAGCGGCTGTCAGGGCAAATTATACCTTCAGGAAAACCTCTGGGATACATCTTCATAAAGCTGACAGGCGGCCGACGGCTGGGAGTAATTGGGAACAGTATGGCAGCAGGAAGGGCCTTCTGGGAGTGGGGGGCTTGGGGAAGGGTCTTGGAAAGGGGTGTTCTGGGGGGTTCTGGCACACACACCAGCATGCTGCCAACTGCTGCTGTAGATCCCCCAAATGGTTTGAGCCTGAAAAATACGCTCACTGCCACACCAAAAGTTGGTGCTCACTGCCCTCGGGGACGCAGTGCAGAGTCCATCCTGCCGTGGGGCATGGGCAGTCACATGGCTGTTCCCAGCTGAAACTGTAAAATCGCTCCCAGGCATGTTCAGGCAGCTGGCTGCCCACACAGTTCCTTGTCAGGTCAACTCTCACCCTCAGAGCCAGGGCGTGAATTATCGTCAGGCGGTTAATATTACACTGCGTGAGCAGTAACAAACACAGAGCCGTGGGCCAGCTCCTGGGCTTGGCGGGGATGGGAAGAGCAGGGCTGCCCACGGTGGGCTGCAACTGGGACATGTCTGGGATTTCCATCAGTAGGCCAAAAGGGTGTGGCAGCCCTTATCCGCCTTTCCAACCTCCATGGAAAATCTCCAGTTTCATCCAGGCACCGCTCCCCCAGTCTCCCTGAGTGCAGTCTGGCCAAAGTCTCCACTACCATCTGCTCTTTTCTGCAAGCTTTCCATTAGTGGCAGCCCAAGGAAACCTCCTGGCTAAATCCTGCTGAGGGAGGATTTGGTGCATTTTCCTGGCACAGCCTGGCTGTTCCTATTGTGGCTATCAAACGGAGCCGGGATTGTCAAGGAAGCAACGCCTGCTGCTTTGGAAAGCTGCCCAGTGCCTGCAAGGCATTGAGTCTGCTTGCCTGAAAGATGCACATGGGTGCTTGGGGTTGGCAGGGAGCGTGGGCACCACTCAGGGACTGCTCACAGAGGACCTGTGCCAGGGATCACCTCCCCAGCCCTCCCTGCCCTGAGCCACTCACCCAGCAAGTGCCATTTGTCCTGGGCTGGGTCCAGGCTGTTGATGCCACACCTTTTATTCCTGGTTAAAAATTCACGGGAGGCGAGGCAAAGGGGTGCAGAGGTGTTTGCTCTCTCTGTCAGCACACTGCTCAGCACGGTCACACCATGGCAGTGGAGCAGGAAGAGGAGGATATGGCTACTGTGCTCTGACACATCCAGGCAAGAGAGAAGGCCAGGACAGAGCAAGAGAGAGGAGAGGGAGACGAGGAGCCACAGGTTTGCACACCCGTTAGCAGCCTGCACACCATCCCACCAGCACAGGCATTCCTCCCCCCCAGCAAGCCTCCCAGGGCACTCCAGGAGACCCTTAAGCCCCCTCCCAGATGGTCCCCAGCTACTCACCCCACATGGGTAATGCAGAGATCAGCCTACATCGTGGAGGGGTTCCCTCGTGGATGCCCCCAGGCAGGAACAAGCTGGGCAGCCAGCACCATCCTTGCCTGTGCCACAGCCAGAGCCTGCACCAGCAGCTCTCCCTGCGTGACAGCCCAGTGCACTGCACTGGCAGGGCCCAAATCCTCCTCTGCTTGGTTTTCTGCCTTTCCTTCTCCTTCATCCCTGCCTTCTCTCCTACACCCTCTCCAGTATTTACATCAAATAATTCAACCTCCTGCTGGGACCAAGCCAAAGCTCCAAGCCAGGGAGAGCCACACCATTGACTCCAGGGAGTATCTGAGCCAGTTCTCGGCCCTTGTGGAAACAAGCTGTGCTTACTCGGTCACTTTTAATATCCCATCTTAAATCACATCTTCCAGCACTTCATCCCTTTTGGCTCCTGTTTATTGACTTCCCAGCAAATGTTTTAAATCTGTCTTGCTTCGCTGTCCAGCTGTGCTGCTCTGGCCCAAAGCACATCAGAGCAGTGCTTTCTCTCTGCCATCTCCCTGTATTTTGGGACCCATCCACACCATGGTGGTTGCATCTCCTGTCCCTGCATGGACTGGCTCAAATGTTGTAACACGGGGCTGCCCTCATCATTCCTACCCCCACCAAGTTCTTTCCTGGTGTTTTCCATGTGTGCAACCCGCTGTGCCTCTCTGGGACCAGCCTTTGTACACTCACCGGCCCTTTTCTGGGTCGGTAGGGACAGCACAAGCAGTGCAGCCCCATTTCTGGTGGCATGGGCACCCTCAGCCTTCTGTTGAGAAGCACCACTAGGTGACAATCCTGCTCTTCCAGCAGCTCAGGGGTACCTGGACTGGCCCCCATCACCCGGGATGGCACCCATAGTCCGGGCTGACACCCTTCACCAGGCTGACACCCATCATTCAGACTGACACCCATCACCTGGGCTGCCCTCAAAATAGTTCTACCAGCTGGTGGTAACCCTGCCCTGTGCCCTGCCAGCAGCTCCAAGGCCAGCTCCCTGCTGCACACCCGGTTTCCTGGGAGCCAGCAAGTAAAATTGCCCAGGACAAGTTCACAGGGCTTGGGGGATTTCCAAGCAAAGCTGTATCCACTTTATTCTCTATTTTCCTCTGTACCCTGGAGAGCATGTCTGTAATCATCAGAGCCTGTAACTTTTTTATCCCACTAGCAAGTCCAAGTTGAAAAAAGATAAAGTATTTGATATCCCTGAGGGGAAGGATGTTTTCCAAGCCTCAAGTAAAGGCGCATTTTCAGCTCACATAGGCCTCCCAAAAATAAATACAAAAATGCACCAAGGATTAGAGGCCAGAGCTGCCTTCTCTGCCTGAGCAAAGTGCCACTCTGTGCCCTGGCCCCCACACTGACCTGGTAGCACAGGCACTGCCCCAACCCTCGCACACACACAGATGATCCCACATGGGATCCCAAAGCCCTACTACAGCCTCCTGGTTCCTGGTTTCAACAGTTTTAACCTGAGGACCACTTTCCGTCACAAGGAGTGCCCAGCCCCGCCCCCCCACCTCAGGAAGGGGGAAACATTTCCCACCTGGAGCCTGAGCAGCCAGGTTGTCCCCTTTGGGGTGGCAGGATGCTGTGACAGTTGCAGGCTTCCCAGCACCCCCTTGTGCAGCAGAGCTGAATTTTGTCTATTTTTAATTTCATTGCATTCCTACAGTAAAACTCTCATGGGGAAAAGAAAATGTAAGCAAAAAAAAAAAATCCTGTGTTTGCTGGTGACTGGAGGCACTGGAGAGGGGCTCTGCTGCTTGGCCCCCATCAAGGGGCCAGGGCCAGTGCCCATGGTTGTGATGCTGTTAGGGCTGCTGGACCCAGCTGGGAGCACAGATGGGTGCTGGGGAGGAAAATCAGCCTGTGCAGTCTGTCAGGGAAGCTCCCTGCTGCAGGGGATTGCCACAGGCTAGAACAGAGGCTGCCATATTAAGCTTGTTAATTAATGATGGGAAATAAAGAGTTGTAAGGAGAGATGGACTCATGCCAAGGGTTTTGCTGGCAGCTGGTTTGGATCCCAGATGAGCAATGGGAATCCCCCCCATCTCAGCACTGCTGCTGGTACATGGGGCAAACCTGGCAAATTTGGGCTGCGAGGGCCCAGGTCTGTGCTGCGGGTCAGGGGAGGAGCCAGCCCAGCGACACGGCTCTGATTTACACAGCAGCCTTGTCCCTAAAGCATCGGAGGGGTCAATTCTCTATGGAAACACCACCAAAACATGAACACACACAGCCCATTCCCTGGCCCCGGAACTGCACTGCTGAGCCCTTTGTGCCTGGGAAAAGGCTTCATGCTGCTGGGATTGCTGTTGGGAGGGGAAAGGCGGTGGCTCTCTCCCCCAGTGCTCTGCCCAAGCCCAGGAATGTCGCTGTGGCCAGAGGCTCCCTGCTGTCCCTGTTCTGCAGGGCCCACTGCATTTCCCAGCTGTGCCCAGGTGAGGAGCAAGGCCAGGGACTGTGGCTGGCAACCACTTCCCCTTCTCCTTCCAGGCAGTGGAGTGGCTCCAGGGCTGGGGCTACTCCAAGGATGCAAGACATTGCAGAGACCACCAGGTCCCCGTTTTCCCCAGCACACAGGACCAGAGGGATGCCTAGGTCCCCAGGGGGCCACAGCCAGCAGGCAGCATAACAGGGCTCTTGCAAGAATGTGATGGAAGGGAGGAGCTGGAGCAGTGGTTCCCAGAGCTGGTGTTTGCCTTGGCAGCCCCAGTCTCTGTGCCTTGCTCTCCAGACACCGAGCTCCTAGGGGGAATAGCTAGATGTCTAAAACCAGACCTGGCAGCACTACTGGTATCTGGCTGGAGACCTGGCAGCTCCCAGGGGTCAGGAATGGGGAGTGGCCCACCCTGCATTCCTGCCCTGCTGCTGCCAGGCTGAGCTTTCCCACTGGCAGCCCTGCTCAGGTACTGTGCCTGCTGAGCAAGCCCAAGCTAGGGAGAACAGTGGCACCTGCTTCATAACTTCTCTCCGAATAGTCTTCCACCGTCCAAAGCCAGAGATCTCATCCCATCCCATCCCATCCCATCCCATCCCATCCCATCCCGTCCCGTCCCGTCCCGTCCCGTCCCGTCCCATCCCTGCCCTCCGCCGCCCGTACCTGGCGCGGCCGCCGCGGTCACACCCGCGATCGGCCCCGGGCGGCAGCGGGGGAGCAGCGCCCGCGCCCGGCGAGCGGCACAAACTCGGGCGGGCCCCGCCGGCGATGGAGCGGGGCGGGCGGCGAGAGGCTGGACGGGCCCCGGCCGTGTGCGCTCGCAGCCCGGGAAAGCCGGTGGTACCCTGAGCTCATCCCCAGCAGGGCCGGGGAGGTGGTTCTGCCCCGCTCAGGTGAGACCCCACCTGCAGGGCTGCCTCCAGATCTGTCGTCCCCAGCACAGGAAGGTCATGGAGCTGTCGGAGCGAGCCCAGAGGAGGCACCAGGATGGTCAGAGGGATGGAGCAGCTCTGCTGGGAGGAAAGGCTGGGAGAGATGGGATTGTTCAGCCTGGAGAAGCTTCAGGGTGACCTAATTGTGGCCTTTCGGTATCTGAAAGGAGCCGACAAGAAAGATGGAGAGAGACTATTTACAAGAGTCTGGAGTGACATGACAAGGAGGAATGGCATCACACTGACAGAGGGCAGGGTTAGAGGGGATACTGGGAAAAAATTCTTCCCTGTGAAGGTGGGTCATTGGCATATGTTGTCCAGGGAATTTGTGGCTGCCCCATCCCTGGAATTGTTCGAGACCAGGCTGGACAGGGTTTGGAGCAACTTGGTCTCGTGGAAGGTGTCCCTTCCCATGGCAGAGGGGTTGGAAGGAGATGATCTTCAAGGTCGCCTTCCAACCCAAACCATCCTGGGATTACTCTGTGAGCTGTGGGAAGGGTGCCCTGCAAAGGACGAAGCAGGAGACACTTCCCAGGGGCAGCTCTGTGGGCCCTCAGGTGGCTCTGGGCTCTGTCAGCGCCTGTGGCAGGGCTGAGGTACCAGAGCCACCCCTGAGGGCTGAACCTGTCCCTGCAGGGACCTCTAGGCCAGGGGGATGTTTGGGCTCTGACACATCCTGAGGGGATGGAACGGGATGGCCCCGGTGCCCTTTGTGCAGCTCCAGGTACCTCTGCTGTGACAACACCCCCACTGCCTTCCTCTGCTTCTGCTTTAAAAAGGAGACTTCTGGGAATAATACCTGGAAACCAAAACCTTTCACTCATTCTGCCCTATGAGAGATCAGACGCAGCTGAAGACACAGAGGAAAGGAACACACGGGAAATGCTGTATTATGTATTAAAGCTAATATAAACATTGACTGAAATTACTTAAATAGCATAAGGTACACATTGAAACCAGCAGTCACATCAGCATCTTGGCATTGCTTAATTGGCCACGTGAATGCTGACAGAAATTTGGTTCTCTCATCAAACTAAAAATCAACATTATTTTTGCTCAGCAAAGTATATGTGGTAAACAGAAATTTGTTTACTTATCTGGGTATTTCCCTTTAAGAAAACTAATATTTATGTCTTAGTCAGGAAAATAATCTTTTTAGTCCGGTACAAAATGTTCCCTTTAATTAAATTAAAGTCTCTCCACTCCCATGGGATGGATGCCTCGTTAAACCTCCTGGGTGCAGATTGCTTGCCTCCATCTCACCCCAGAATGGTAAAGAGCTTTACATCACATTTGCCCACAGTGCCAAATTAATCACCAAATAAATTAAGCAACAGGATAATCTTCAGCTGTGAGTCAAGAAAATGACTTGTACAAGAAATAAACTGCAACAGAAAGAAACCTACCTGGGAAGCATTAACAAAAACAGTGGCGCTGGGTTGGGGAGTTTTGTGTATTTGTAGGAGGGTTGGTGAACAAGATGCCAAGTTTCTGGAACTGAGCTTGGATCAGAGTGAGTGCAGATATATCACCCCCATCCTCTGTCAGTGCAGTCATTGGGCTGTGCCTTCACAGGAGAGCAGCACCTCAGCAAACAGTGCAACCAGCACTTGAACAACAAATTACGGTAGGGAAACCTTCCAGGAATATTTCCTTCTAAATCTGTAGCCTCCTGCCTGTCTCATTACTTCCAGCACAAATGCTTTCTGGAATTGCTTATCTTCTGCTGCCCTTTAGTCTTTTTAAACCACATGTACTGAGGGCATCTCGTAGCCAGAATAATCCCCATTTTTCCTTCAGCAACTTATTAGCATAGCAAATCACTGGCTGTGCACAGTTACAGTTCCAGGGAGGAATAATAGTTCCACCTACAAGAAAAATATTCTCAGAACTGATGTCAACTGCTTGTATCTGTATCCATATCATTCCTAAGAAAACAGATTTCAGGCCACAGGTTAGTGAAAGGGAGGGAGGGCCTGGTGCTTCCAGTACAGAGCTGAGAATCCCAGAATCACTGAGGTTGGAAAACACCTCCCAGAGCTTCTAAGCCCAACCTGTGCCTGATCCCCACCTTGTCACCCAGCCCAGAGCACTGAGTGCCACGTCCAGTTGTTCCCTGGACACCTCCAGAGATGGGGACTCACCACCTCCCAGTGCCTGACAACCCTTTTTGTGAAGAAATTCCTCCTGATGTCCAACCTAAAAGAAGTCAAAGGGAATGAGATAAGGGCAAAAGACCAGCTTCCACATGGGAAGTGTGTCTAAATATTTAGTTATTGGTGTCCAATCTAAACCTGGTGTTAGTCACAGGACTCCAGTGGAACCACACAGGGCCAGTTTTCCAGCCTGCCCTGTCTGGCCATGGCCAAAAAGTGCACGGACAGAGGTGTAAAAAGGTTCTCCAAGTGTCTCCCAATAGTATTTGGGGCTTTAGGACTTCCTGAGGCTCCTGGGACTCCCAGGTATTGATGCTTCACACGCTGGCTCCACGTACCAGTATAAGATGGTCAGGTCACCCCTTGGGTTTGAAGTCCTGAGGCATAGGACTGAGAAGAAATCACCCGTGTTCTCCACTGCTGAGAGACTCCCCTGTGCTTAGCAGGGAGCCAGATCCTGCTGGAACACCGGGAGATCGCTTTGGGACACATGGAATGCTGAGCCCCTGGATCCAGCTGTTTGTAGGAATACAGCAGCAATCCCAACTTGGGACCAGAAATCCAACCTGAGTTCCCTTTCAGTCACATCCACACCTTGTTAGACCTTCCCGTTATTAACCACTCCTTCAAGCAGCTCTTTGGTGAACCTGGCAGCCAAAAACTTCCCATAAAACCTCAGCCAGCTCTTTGTGTTTGCACTGCAAACTGCCACGGGGTTTGCACAACAGCAAAGGCAAAATTGGGCTGTAATAAACAAGATGTTGTCTCTTAAATAGCCAGAACCCCTCCAGGAAGCTATAAAAACACTCGGTCTCTTTAAATCATCTGTACCACCAGATCGTCTCCCAGATCAGCTCTAGTAAGTGTGACCACATAAAAAATAAATACTGCTTAGAATGTTTGTTATCTAAGAAATATTTGCCTGTGGAGGAAATATTCCAGTGTAATCCTGTAAATGCGAGATACTAATTTTCTTCACACTCCAGCGGTCTGAAGGAACACACAAGGCCTGCCATCCCCTCAGTAACTAATGAAAGGCAGAGTTATTTGTGCAGCCTGGGGACTCACAAATAAATTTGGGGGTTTGTTTGTTTGTTTGTTTGTTTCAGAAGAAAAGGGAGATTTCTGTTTCTCTGGCTGTTTCATTTTAATTTTTTTTGCCATTTTTGGCAAGAGCACCTTGAGCTGGGGATGACTGACTGTAGTTTGTCTAAAGCTAAATAAATGTGTGCTTTATGACCCTTCTCCCACCGCCAGCATTGCATTTTAATGCCAACATTACCCTTCATCTCGGCACCGGCTGAAATTGGGGCTTGCTAACAGCTCCAGAGAAGGAAAAAGAGTGATAGGATGAGTATAAATAGCTTTATTTTCCTCTATACACCTGTTTTAGAGGGACCAGGCACCATGAGAGGACCTGCATTTGGGGAAACTCAGAATTTATGCCCAGATTCTGGTTCTTCCAATAGTAGGAGCCGACACAGACAAAACTATTTGTGCTTGCAGAGCTGTGCCTCCTCAAAAGTCCATGGAACCAGACCCAAAACTCCCTGTGACCCTGAGCACACCCATATTCAGGGCTCTGCAGAAACAGGGGCCACAGCCCCTGTTTGTCAGAGCAGGGTGTTACTGACCTCCTGAAGGATTTAATTCACTGCATCAGAGGCCTCTGTGGAAGGACTTGCCCAATGTCCTCAAGTGATTTTCAGCAAGAACAAATGGTGAAATCGCCTTACACGGGATTTTGGAGGTTGGTTTGGAAGCAGAAAGTGCTTTTCAGAAGGATGATCAGAGCCCCTCTCCAGCCAGTGTTTCCTCCTACTCTAAGACTTGATGCTTTTTCATGTTCCCTTTTCCAAAACAGGCAGCAGAGAGTCCTTAATCCACCAACCAAACACACACACACCTCACTGCCCAGCCTAAAAGAAGACACCAGTTCTTACAAGGTCATCACTGTATGACAAACTCTAATTGCAGTTTTGAAAGAGAGGAACATTTATGCAGATCATAATTTAGCAACAACACAACTCTCACCATGGCCTGCCCACTTTAAAGGCTTTCCCTCTTGTCCTGCAAGGGCATGGAGGGATAGGACAAGGGGCAATGGCTTTAAACTGAAAGGGGGTGGATTTGGATTAGATATTGGGAAGGAATCATTGGCTGGAAGGATGGGCAGGCCCTGGCACAGGTTGCCCAGAGAAGCTGTGGCTGCCCCTGGATCCCTGGAAGTGTCC
>JAWWES010000006.1:29742836-29757915 GCA_035583135.1 Lophotriccus pileatus | reverse complement strand
TCATCCCATCCCATCCCATCCCATCCCATCCCGTCCCATCCCATCCCATCCCATCCCATCTGCTGGGGCAGCACAGCCTCCTACAAACCCATTGTGTTCACAGCCCTAAGGAGCAGCCATGGCTTGTGCTGAACCCAGAGGAGCTCTGGCCTGGGCAGCTAAGGCTCAGCTGGGGCTAAGGCTGCTTGGTGTGGCCCCAGAAGGAGCCACATGGGATAGGATCATAGTGGCAGGGTTCCACACTGTCCTAGGACCAGCGGGATGCTCTGTGGTGTGCACAGCTTCCCCCGCCTCCGCCCAGAGCTGAGCTGCACAACCCATCTCTCAAAACCTTTATTGTCAGCAAATAACAAAAGTCAGCCCTGCAGCAGCACAGGGAGCCTGGAGGGAGCAGGGTGTTGGCACCCAGGGCTCACTGCCCCTGTGGGTCCCCCACACCAGCCCCTCCCCGGCTTCCTGGGCAGCAGCAGGGGGAGTGTGCACAGGGGTGGACGGGTGAGATGGGGGCACGTGTCATTCTCCAAAGCAAGGAGCACATTTACAACTGGTTATAAATAAACAACAAGAAACCTCAGGCTCTGGGAAGCAGGCGGGCATCCTGCTGCCAAGCCTCCAACCCAATGCGCTCTGTCCTCCGAAGGTGGGGAGAGCCCACTCCACCAGGGCTGCAGCTGCCAGGTGCTCCCTGGCTCCCTGCCTCCAAGGGGGGCAGGCTGGGGAGGGCACCAACCTAAACCAGCCAGCAGAGCAGGTTGGGCACTTTCCTGGGTGCACCTACAGGGATTCAAGGATGGGGACGTAGGGAGGTGCCAGACACAACAGTGGACAGGGACAGCTGTGGACCCTGGGGAGAGTGGAAGCCAGGGCATGGAGCCTGGGATGGCCAGAAGGGCAGAGCTGCAGATGGCACACAACCCCAGCAACTGGCAAGGAACAAGGCTGGGTACCCTGATCCCCAGCCCCCATTCCCTAGCGCTGTGAGACTGCATGGAGCACCCTCCTGCCAGCACCTTCCCCCCATCCCGAGTCCCTTGGGTGCCACCTGCTGTCCCCTGCACACGGCGACATCCCCACACCTGCCCTGCTGCCTCCCATGCTTGGGAGGGCTGGTGGGAGGGCTGGGGAGGGCAGAGCGCATTGGGAACCACCAGATACCTTCTATCTTTGCCTTTAAACACTGAAGCTTATATTAAAGACTATGATATATAACCCAGGGGAGGGGCTCTGGAGACAGCAGAGAGGGCACAGCTCCGTGGCCAGCCTGGTGAGGGTCTGCTCTGGCTGTGAGCAGGAGGTTAGTACGGGGGCACAGAGCGTGCAGGCAGGCAGGAGGGGGGATGCCATCTAGGGCTGGTTCTTTGCCTCAGGGTCTTTGTCGTAGATGTAGCTTCCCACAGCTCCAGTGTTGACACCTGCACAAGGGAAGATGCAAGAAGGTAAGGACCCAGGTGGAAGATGTCCCCTCTGGGTGGTGACACAAGCATCGAGAGTGGCAGCCCAGGCAGGGCATGTGCCCCTGGACTGGCTCCCCATCCCACGTGCCCCCAGGGACTCACCCTTTGGCCCAAAGAGGATTCCGTAGCAGGGCTTGTGGCAGTATGGCTGTCCATCGTGCTGTGTGGGGCAGAGAGAGAAGCATGTCACCCAGGGCCAGGGAAAATCCAGTCCCCAGGACACATGTCCCTGACTGGGCATCTCTCCTGCTCTGTTTGTCCCTGCAGACAGCCCAGCATCCCCAGGAGCTGAGGAGCTGCTGCTCCCAGCCCTGCCCTCCTGCAAAGGCAGTGGCTGCCAACTGGGATAGCCAGGCACAGCTCAGCTCACCATACCCCACTGGCATCCCCGTGTGTGCTGCCAGGGATCCTGGGGCTGGGACACCCTTACCTCAGCATGGCCCCCCGGGGTCAGTGTCTTGCTGCAGCGCTCACAGCGTAGGCAGGGACGGTGCCAGTCCTTCCCCAGTGAAGTCACCTTCTCGGCTGGAGCGGGACAAGGAGGGAAGGTCACACCAGCTCCCTGCAGCATGTTCAGGGCGAGCACTCCCCATGCTCAGGGGAGGCACATCCATCCATGTGGGGATGTCACCTCCACATTCAAAATCCCAAGAGAGCCTTGTGCCACCCAGCCTCCCACATCTCTCCTCCCACTCTGCCGTCTTGCAGGTGACAGATGGTGGCCAAGGACAGCTACTGCCACATGGGAGGTCACAGCAGGGGATACAGTGCAGACAAAGCCCTGCACCCAGGAGTACATCCAAGAGGACCCACCCCTGAACCCTCAGGCACATCCCTCTGCAGTCCCAACGCAAAGCCCCCATCCCAGCCTCCCTGCATGTCCCAGGGGCCCTGCACAGAGCCCCAGCATTGTGGGCCATGCCACTCCGAGGCATCACTCGCTGCCTGCTCACCACCTTACCAAAGTAGACTCTCTTGCCACAGCGAGGGCACATGTTGGGCTCCCCAGTGAAGGTGGTGACACTGGAAGCTGGAAAAAAAGAGGTCACGGGCATGAGAAGTGGTGGGACATTTCAGCCAGGACCCATAGGTGTGGAAGAACCCCCACCCCCACCCCAAACACCACTGCCAAATGAGGTGGCTTTGGACTGGCTGCCCAGACAGCACAGGGCCAGGCCACCTGCCCTGTCCTGCCCTCACCTTTGCTGGGTCCCTTGGGAGGTGCAGCATTCACCTTCTTCTCCTCCACCTTCACCGGGTGCTCGATGGGTCCCGGCGCGGTCTGCCCCTCGATCTGCGGCTTGTCATAGATGTAGGACCCGGCGCCACCAATGTTCACCCCTGCACAGGGCACAAAGAGACTGCGATGACCTGGGAGCACTCGGGATCACCATCCTCCCCCCAGCCCCCTGTCCCACCTCCCCCAGCCCCACTGAGCCAAGGGCCAGCTCAGTCACTGCTGCATCTCAGCCCCGCCTTGCTTTCTCCTGACCCAGGCTTTCTCCAGCCACATCTGGGATAGGAGAGTGACTCCACCTTCTGTCTGAATGGGGATTTGTATTCTACATATTATAAAAAAAAAAAAAAAAAGGCAGCTGTCAGGATGGATCCCTCCCTCCTTTTTTTTCTTCCCTCCCTCCCTCCCTCGCTTCCTCCCTCCAGCAGCTCTCCTCTCCCTCTGCACAACAGAACAGCAGGGCTGGGACTGCAATTTGCTGGCTCGATGCTCAGCCCCATGCTAGCCTGGCTCCTGGGATGTTTTTGGAGCCACCCGTGGGGATTGAGGGGACCTAGCCCCTCCTGCAGCCCTGAGCACAGCTGCACAGTCCTGGGGGGGCATGGACGTACCTTTGGGGCCAAAGAGCGTAGCATAACAGGGCTTATGGCAGAAAGGCTTCCCATCGTGCTGGGGAGAGAGGGTTAGTGTTAGGATGCTGAGCAGTGACCACAGTTCCCACAGGACTGCTTTCATCCCCTACTGATGTTCAGAGACCACCACGGCCCTACCAACACCCCAAAACACACCCAGCTGCAGGTCTGAAGTGACAGCCTAACCTGACCACTCAGAGATTCCCCCAGTATAAACACTCAAGCTGTTCTGTGTGTGCCGTGCCATGGGGCTGGAGCACCAGCACCTTGCAGCAGCTCAGCCAAGGGGCATCTCTGAGCCCCGACCCGGCAGTGTGTGCCACCAGGACCCAACAAGGCATCACTTCGCCCTCTCAGCATCCTGTGCACAGTCGGGACATTACTGGGGGCACAAAGCACCACGAGAGCAGTGAGCTTCGCCTCCCCCTCTCCTTGGCCTGAGATCAGAGGCCCTGCGTGGGCGCTGGTCCCAGCCCAGCTGCTATCGGCCCGCTATCGTCTGGGGCGATTATCACAGGAAGGCACGAAGCAGGCGATAAGCCCCAGAGCTCCCCACAGCCGTTTCTCATGGGCCAGCTGGAACAGAGTCCAAGAGAAAAGAAAGAGTGTTTGTGGCTGGAGCAGGGGGCCAGCAGAGCTGCCATACACACTGCCCTGTCTAGAAAACTCACGAGAAGCCTGTCCTCAGGCAGGAACCCACCCCACTGTCTGCTCGGCTCCACTCAGCATCTCAGCCCTGCTTCTGCCCTGTGCTCCTGCCCTCCATCCCCTCTGCTGCAAGGCAAAGGCTCCTTGCCCAAAACGGGCAGGGTGGTAGGTGAGTAAAGGTGCAGTCCCTTCCCTCGCCTCCCTGTGCAGTGCTGTGCCAAAGGCGAGGGCTGGCATGGCTGGAGGCAAGGCTGGGGGAGTGAGCAGGCTGTGGGCTGGCCAAAGGCAGCTATAAAATATTGCAAGGCATAAATATCAGTATATTTGCAGCGTTACCATGCCAGAGGAGAGGGTAAACATTTAACTAGTCTCCCTGTGACACCTTTCCAACCTAGCCTCCAAAAGGAGGGAGAAATAACAGGGAAGGGCCAAATCTGCTGTCGGTACAGTCGGTGGGGGCTTGGCTGCCATCCCCCACGGGAGCAGAATCCAACCTTATATGGAGAAGCAGCAAATCTGGGTTTAACCCGGCCTGAAGCACAGATCCACCCATGCAGCCCCATTCTCCCTGGCAAGACAGGCCCCACTTCCCCCACTAGCTGTTGCTACCACCGCCTGCTCCCCAGCTGTGCTGCCTGCTAAAACCATGCTAAAGAGCTGGTGACACCGTGGCATGACAGGTGCTGTGCAAACTCAGGCAGTGGGTGTCATGCTGGGGCGTCACACAGGAGGAACACAGTTGTTCCCAAGCCTGAGCACCTGCCACCGCCGGCATGGCACCCTCACGCTCCCGAGTGCTGGGCAGTGGCAGTGGCAGCACACTCCAGCACAAGCCCCAGGGCACACAGAGCACAACTGCCAAGCTTGCATCACCATGACAACCCAGGCATCCCCATGCTTGGTGTTTTTAACCACAGGTCAGCGCAGGCTCCCAGCACTCACACGCCTTCAAAGCCTGTGCAATGCTCAAACAAGCCTGCCCAGTTCTCAGAGCTGTTTCCAGTGCTTACCAGGGTATGCCCAGCCCTGCCACAGCTGCTGGGAGCCCACACCCAAGTGGCACAGCTGGGACACTACGTGTGGTGCCAGTACCACTCTGTGGCTTCTCCAGGGCTGTGCACCAGAGCTCTGGAGCACCATGAGTTGCAGCAGCAGCGCTTGAAGCCACAGCGTGCACTCCTGGGCTTACATGCCACAGGGACAGCCCATCCACATGGCATCAAATACCTGCCCCAGCCCTAATCCTGGAAGTCCCCATTGCTGGGGGCATCCCCATCTGCCCCAGCAGCTCTTACCTCAGCGTGCCCGCCCGGGGTCAGGGTCTTGTTGCAGCGCTCACACTTCAGGCAGAACTTGTGCCAGTCCTTGCCCAGGGAGGACACCTTCTCGGCTGCAGGGAACACGAGCGAGGGGTAAGCCACTGTCCAGCACCTGCTAAAGCCCCTGGGGAAGTCAGGCTCCTCCTCAGGAGGCTGCACGTGAGGGGTGCTGCACTGCACAGGGGCCGATCACCAGCACACTGCACACATCAGCCACACTGCAGGGACCGCTCTGCTGCAGCCCACAGGGTCCCTGCAGCTGTGAGGAACACGGACACAGCCCCCCCCCATGCCTCTGAGCCCCTCTAAGCACTGCACCAGCTACTAGGAAGAAAATTAACTCTATCCCTGCTGAAACCAGGACACCCACCCAGCTGCCATCCCACAGACACCCTTTCCCACGAGCCAGTCCAGCAACGGTAGCGTTTTCCTTCCTACTCCCTGTGTCTATTTTTACTCGCCACATTACCCAGAATGACTCTGCTCCCATTCAAATATTTAGCGTTTCCATGCCCACCCCGCCCGTTTTAGTCATGCCTCCTACACACCCTCCCAGCTGCTCAGGCTCCCCAGGGAGCCTCAGCCACAGCTCCAGAGCTCAGCCAGAGCTGCTCCCAGGAGGACATGATGATAGACTCCACTGTCACCCAGGACGGACGTTTGGCCCTGGAAAACACCTGTCCCTTGGGCATGCGGGTGCTCCCCCCTCACTTCCAGCCCGGGAACAGGCACAACGTGCAGATGGGTGCGCAGACACCATCCATGCATGGCCAGGAACCCGCAGAGCAACTCTCTGCCGGCACTGAAAACAGTTTCAAAGTATCAGTGGGCAAATTCAGGGAGGGCAAATGCTTTTAGACTGGTTATAAGGAATACAATCCCTCTGGCTGGCCCCAAGCTGTATGTCTTCAGAAGCACCCTGGGAGGCAGCACAGGCTGCCAGTGCTCCTTGCATCCCCAGCCTTGCACCATCCCTTCTCCTTCTGAGCCTCTGAGGGGCCCAGGGCTGCCTTGTGCCCCCCACCAATTCCTGTTTGCCCTCTCTGCACATGTGCAGAGACAGCTGGAAAACAGTGTGAGTCCATTAAAGCCACCGTGAAACTAAATCAGGAGGGCCAAATAAAATACTTAACAAGCAAATAAAAGTGCAATCAGAGCCAGCTCCACTCTACAATAAGACCTCCTCTGGGACGTCAGGTTTCCCCCCTGAGTACCTCAGCAAATGTCACTTGTTTGCATCAGGTCAAGAGGGGGGTCAAGAGCTCCTCCAGGGCAGGTCCTGGCTTCCAGAGCCACCCTCCTCCCAAGGCAAACAGCTGCGTCCAGGGCACGCCACAGGGCCAAGATAAGCTGAAATAATGCCATCACCATCCAAAAATTCAATCCCAGCACACAGCAGGGTGGCCAGTAGCAGGGGAGGGCAGCACTAGGGGGCAGAGTCAGAATCATTTTACCAGAGTGCAAGGGAGACCCCTGAGAGCGTCCCCAAGCAAGCACGTCGAAGATGGACTTGGGGGACTGGCATCAGCTGTGAGAAGCTCCAAACACACCTCACAGTGATGCCACACATGTGTCCAGGCTGTTGGATCAAACCCAGGTGGGAGCACACAGCAGGGTGAAGGGATGCCCCACCACAGCCAGGGTCTGTGCCTGCCAAAAGCTCAGGGCAAATTCCTGCTGTCCCCAAGCCCAGGGACTCAGGAGGGCTTGTATCTCCCAGCCCCTCACAGCAGGCAGCACACGAGAAAGGGGCCCTTCCTTTCCTCTGTAGCCCTTATCCGTCTCTGGGAGCAGAGGACCACTCCCAGACTACAAGTATTCCCCAAAAGCAAGGGGGACACAGAGGTCCCAGTGCGCTGCTGCCGTGGGGCCATGGCAGGAGCCCTGCATCCTCCCAGCCCTCCCTGGCAGGCTCAGGTCCCTCCCCAGGGTGACCGGGGAGGGAAACAGAGCGTGATGGTCTGAAAGCTGAGCCAGGGGCTCAGGGCCAAAGAACCACTCGGCTTTGTCCAAGTGGATGCACAGCCAGGCCAGGCTGCGCTGCGGCTGCGTCACCCCCAGCTCCCCCCGCCACCGCGACCCAGCGCCTGCATGGCCCTGGGTACAAAGCAAGGAGGAAGCTCCCGACGGATGTTTTCCAGGGGTCACTGCAATTACAGGCGGCCACAGCCCACGCCAGCTCCTTCCTGCTCCCGCGATAGGAGATGCTCCTCCAACGTCCCCCCCTCCATAACGTTTCAGCAGCTGTAAATCCCTGCTCCTCCCTAAAGGATGAACCCCCCGCCAAGGCATCCCCGGGTCGCGCAGGGTATCTCACTGCCACCCACAGTCCCTGGCAGGAGATGGGGCAGGAGGGAAGAGGTAGCCCAGTGCACCATCCTGCTCCCGGGGCACAAGGACAGCCCGGGAAGCACGGGGGCTGCCCCTTGCCTCCGGATGGAAACGCCACGCAGAGGGTGGTCAGGCATCCTCTGGCTGCAAACAAGGACTCCCGGGGGACGCGTGCGGGACCGGCACAGCCGGGATGGCTTTCCAGGAGGCATTGTTCGAGCCGAGCAGAGGAAGCAGCTTGGAGCCACCCCAGCCCATTTCCAGGGCAGCGGCGTCACGCCCGCGGCCACGCCATCCCATAAATCACCGCGGAGGGAAAGAACCAGCGCCCAGATTTCCTGTCACCCGGCCACATCTGCTCCACCATTGCATCAGCTCCAGGGGAAAAGTCTCTGGCCACATCCTCCTGCTGCTGGGGGGCTGGTGCGGGGAGCCTCGCACCGCACCCCACCATCGGCACTGCAAAAAGCAGCCTGAGGCTGTGCCCGGGCTGCATCCAGCCCAGGGAGCGCGGGATGGCACCGGGCTCCGGTGCAGATGTCGCACCGCACTCAGCCTCCGCCACTGAACGCCATGCCCCCGTCCTCCCAGCAGCACACAGAGTGCACGCTCATCCTGCTCTGCTTGCTGGATCCCGCACTTGCACGCTCAGCCCACGGCAAGATGCTGCACTCAAGCCGACTGAATATAAACCAGCTGTGCAGCACCCTCCGGAAGGGCAGAGTTAAGGGTGCTTGGCTACAGGAATTTGGCCTCTGCCACACGTGTGTGACTGGGGGTTTGCCAGTCCTGGGTTACCCACCCACCTCGCCGTGGGTGGGCACTGGGTGCCCATCCATAATAAACCTCTCTCCTGGGGAAATGCAGGGTCGGGACCGTGCCCGGCTGCAGGATGCAGCTGTGAGGCGCATTTGCTCCGCGGGGATGTAGCCCACACTGACAAGGGACAGCACCAGAGCTGGGTAAAATCAAGAGCCCAGCAGCGAGAAAGCAGCCGAGGGGACTGTCAAGGCAGACTGTTCCCATAGCTCCGCGGCAGCCCCACCCCAGAGACAACGCAGCTCATCCCATAATTATCTGCCGTGCCCAGACAAGGCAGCTGGCGCAGGCCAGAGGTGAGCGCATCTTCTCGGGATGGGAAGGGAGCATCCCTCCTCCCAGTTTCTGTGCCGCCGGCTCCACCGAGCCAGCTCCAGGCTCTCGCACAGGTATTTCCACAGCCTGACGTCAGCGCTGCTCCCAGCCGGAGGCTTATTCAGCAAAAGCAACCATAGCTGCAGCTGTGTCTCTGCAAAGGGCTGGGCTGTGCCCCATCCATCCCACCACAGCCCTGGAAGGGCAGAGGGAAGGGCTGACAAAGCCCAGTCTGACAATAAGGATGCCAAATCCTCACAGGGATCCAGCGACGGGCATCCCTGGAGGAGCGGGATGCTGTCAGACTGACAGTAGATACACTTCAAAGCAGTTGCTTGGGAACACGAGCAAGTTGCTTGGGAACACAAAGGAATGAATAAAAGAGAAAAGTGCAGGGAAAGGAGCCGGGTGAATGAGAACAAAGCTGAGAATCCGGGCAGCCAGCAGCCTGGTCCCCTCCCCAGTTCCTCACAAGGTGGCTGGGAGATGAAAAAGGCGGAGGGACAGCTTAAGGATTTCCTGCCATGCCATGCCGGGCCACATCCCAGCCATGCTGCCCTGCCAAGGGTCTGCACTGCCTTCCCAGGTCCCTCACCCTGTCCCCACCCCTGCCCTCCTCAGGCATGGCCAGGCAGCTCCTCTCCCCCATCCCACAGCTGGTGCTGACGGTTACACCGCACCGTGATTTTGTGGCCAAGACATATATTTAGCTTCCCTGCAGCAAGGCAAGGCAAGGCAAGGCAAGGCAGCCCTCCAGCCCCAGCCACTCGCTTGCTGGGCTCCCTCCAAGTGCACAACAAAGCCAGCTCAGTACAGCCTCACCACAGAGCACAGCCCAGGGGGAACAAGGAATATCCCAGGCAGGGGCTCCCACTTCCAGCCGACTGGAGAGACAGGATCTTCCCCAGGACCCAAGCCCCCATGTAGCTGAGTCACTTGGGTGCAAGGGACAGTTGTCTGATTTCCAGATGCAGCCCTAATGCACAGTATGGCTCCTGTCCACCCCACTGCTCCCTGCCTCTCCTCTGACAGAACCGCACCTACTGCAGGCACTTTTCTGGCTGTGAGCCTCCAACCTCCCACTCTGGTTCACAGGACCAGGGCAGCCTCCAGCAAGTCCCTCTCCATTTTCCACGGGGCTTCACCAAGCAGCATCTGCACAGAATGCATTTGAGGTCAGGCAGCTCGACTGCGTCTGTGCTTGTGCTGGGAGAGGACCAGCAGTGTTTCCAGCCAGGCATTGGGTTCAGCCGGGGCTGAGCCCAAAAAATCAGCTGCTTCCCAGCTGCACAGCAGCCCCACATGTGAGGCACAGCAAGCAGGACCCCAGCCAGCAGCAGGAGCCCCAGCAACCTGCGGCATTCCCCTTGCCCACCACACAGCCAGGGGGGCAGAGCAGTGAGAGAGAGCACACACAGGCACACAGGCAAACCACTCCCTGGGTAGTTGCTGGTCCAGAGCACAGTGGTCCCTCTGCACACTGAGATGCCACCTCTGGAAGGCAGTGCCAGGGGGATGAGACAATTTCCTGGCCCATTTGGCAAGAGAAGGACTCTGGGACATGCTGGAGAAGCTAAGCCTGTCAAATCGAGCCCCTCCAGCCCCACGACTACTCACCTCCCTACCCTGCTGGCCCTCCCCCAGCTCCAAAAAAGGCTTGGCCCTGGGCTGTGGGCAACAGAGACAGCAGTGGGAGAGGATGCTCAGACAGGAACATCTGCAGCACTGGTGGGAAGTGCGCATTAAGCTGGTGGGAAGGTTCTCCCCCTATCCATGTGCCAGGATCCATCCCCTACCATCATCTCCCTGGCTGCTTCAAGACCTTTGGCAGGAGCAATGGTCACCACCACCTCACCATAGCCAAAAATGGCACCATGGCACACACTCCAGGCTCTGCACTCGATTGCAACATTGCAGTGACAGATTTTCCATTACTTCTTGTTCAGGCGTTCCTGCTCTGCCTTTCCTTGCCTTTCCTTTCCAGTCCGATCACCGCGCCTCTCCCCATCCCTGTGCTCCTGCCAGGGACAGGGAAGGAGGACAGGAACACAAACATCTCTGTGTGCCTTGGCAATTGAGGCAGGGGTGCAGGACCTCATGATGCAGACCCCAAACGGTGGTCACTCAGGACCAGCCAGGCTTGCAGAGAACTGCCTGCTAGCCCCAAAGCTCCAGCAGCCATGGCACCAGGAGCAGCACCGCTCCCAACAGCTGGAGATGCCGGCACCACACTGTGCAGGAGCCCCAGCAAAGCACAGCACACAGGAGCGAGGGGATCCAGGCCTCACACCATCCCATTCCACCCTCTCACAGATCATTTTCTACAGCTCCTGCTATTTTCCTGAGGGAAAAGCTCATGCTAATCAGCCTGTTCTTCTGCTTCTCACAGAAGCATCCCTCCCCCCCGCAGGGCCCTGCACAGGGAGCAGGGAACTGGAGCATCCTTAGTTACCACTTTGCAAGGTCTACACTTGTTCCAAGAGCAGCCACCCTGAGACATGGGAGCGGAGGGTTCTCCAAGGAAGCTCCGTGCTGGTGAGCCAGGCCCAGCGGCTACACCGGCTGCACTTGAAGAGCTTCCTTTGTTAGGGACAGCTCTAAAGGAAATCAAGCCCTCCTGCCTCTCCTGCCCCACCGTCTCCCAACAGCCAGTGCCTGGAGCCAAGGACAGCGGTTACTTATTAATTGCAGAGCAGCTTCTGCAGCTTGAATTTCGCTGGGCTGACCTGCCGATGCCATGCTCTGCAGGGAGAGCACTCTACACCTCATGGCACCCCCTGTCCTGCTGCACTCCACGGGCTCAAGCATCTGCTGCAGGCCCCTTGCAGCATGCTGGGCTTGGACCCTCCTTGCTTCCCAGCTGCATGTGTCCATGTCCTCAGTCCCCCCTCTGGCACTCCACCAGCAAACCAATCTACGGCTGCAGACACAGCTGGGACAAGCCTGGAGGGCTAATGAGTGACTCCCACTTGCTTTTAGGATGCCCCTTTCCAAACAAATAGTGCAGCAGCCTCCCACCAGCCCTCACACTCCCCAGCACGTGCAGTGAGCTCCCCAAAAGCTGCCCAGTGCTGGACCCCGCTGCACGTGTGCTTGCCACATCCCCAGGGCTTTTCCCTGCCTCGTGCTTGGGATGGGAAAATAGGAAACCCCCTGCTGCTGCAATCCCCCGCAGTTCCCTGGGAAGAAAGGACAGGAGGCGGAAAGGCTTGGCCAGGGCTCCCAGTGACCCTGCAAAACTCATTTAAGGCTAGCAGTGCAAAAGGGAGCCAGGGAAATGTGTGGCTGTTTGGCTGCAGGAGACTCCAGTCCCTCCGGAGCTTCCTGCCAGAAGTGATAACCTAAACCCACTCCCAGGCTGCTGCCACCTGCCAGCGCGATGGGAGCCGTCCCTGCAGCCGCCAGCAGTGCTGCTCCTCCAGTTAAACATTCACTTCATCCTGCCAACATCCCCAGAGCGGGAAAAGTTAGCCCCGGCCGTTCCTGGAAACAATGTCACAGACCTCAGCCTGCTTTAAAAAAAAACAAAGAAAAAAAAAAAAGGAAAAAAAAAGCCAAAAAACTATTTTTATATTTCCCTGTGCTTTTTAAAGAAAAAAAGCTCATTCTGTAGCTCAGGAAACGCCCACATCCTCCTGACTGCACAGGGAGGAGCCCGCTGGATTTTTCCAGGGAGCATGAAGCAACAGGCATGCTGGAAATGAGTTTTCCATAGGTACCCACGACTGCTGGCGTTGGGCAGCCGCTCTGGCACTGCTCTGGGAACAGGACACGGTGGCATTTCTCACACATGACCCACGGTTGCAATCCCAGGCATTCGAGAAGTTACGAGCTGCCAGCGTTCATTCAGCACAGGCAAGGAGACTCCCGAACAAGCGGGGCTTTATGAATCACCTCCCCGTTAAGCTTCGGGCCAGCCGAGGAATTCACAAGTGATACCAAACCCCGGACGCAGAGCTGCCATCACCTTCCCACCAAACCACGAGGTCCATCAGGAGGAAAGCCCAGGAGCGGTGGCCCGGAAAGACAGCTCAGAGTTTGCATCTAGCTTGTATGCACTGAATAAAAGGACCTAGGTTTGTTCTGCCAGAGCCTGGGCGGTTCCTCAAGGAAAAGCTCAAGGCATCAACAGGGACATGCTCTAGCCTATCTCAGCTTCAAGCACAGAGAAGTTTTTGGCTTGCTCCCGTTTCAACTCACCCTCCCAGTCTCTCTTAGGGGCAGCAGGGGTGGCAGTTCCTGGGGGAAGGTGTGGGATAGGGGCTGCCACTCTGCTGCCAGGCACCTGCCTCCTCCCTGCCTGTAGGGTAAGGTGAACACCCCTTGCGAGGCAGGAACGGGGAGCCACAAAGCAGCAGAGAGCTGGGTAGGGACCACTGCACCTACAGAAACCCTTCTGGGGAGAGAGAGCCCGCACACAGCTGGGGGCGTGGGGTGCAGCCCTGTTCCACCCCCTCAGGAGACCCACAAGGCCCCCAGGACTGGGAGAGAGAAGGAGCACGGGCACTGCTGGGGGCTGGTGCTTCACCTCCTGGCACAGCCCAGCCTCCGCAGGCAAGGCAGGGGGTCGCTGAGCCCAGCCCCAACCCCCCATGCAGGGCAGGCTCATCCCTGGAGAGAGAGGAGCAATTCTGACCCCGGGTCAGTGCCCAGCTGGCTGGGCGGGCACTATTTTCTGCTTAAAAGGGAAAAGATTCACACAAAGAACGACATCCAAGGGGCCGAGCCCTTCCCACCCCCACACAAATAGGTTTATTTAAAGGAGGAAGACAGCAAATTCCTATTTCCCTGTGTTTACTTGGAGATGGCCGGAACGGAATGAAAGCACCAATGCCTCCAATGCTCAGGCACCATCAGGACCTTTCGGTATTTCTTCACCAAACAAATGCACTGAGGCAACAGGGGCCGGACCCCGGAGCACAGCGGGGAGATGGGCAGGGAGGCAGTGCCAGGCCAGCTGGACCCCGTGGCCCGCAGGTCCCAGGAGGCAACTCGGGATGGAGCGCTGGATCCATCCTGAGCCTGCAGCACAGTCCCACGGGTGCCCACCCCGAGGGTGCTCACCCAGAAGGGTCAGGCCACTCCCCGGGAGGCTCCCGGCCGGGCACTGCCGCTCAGGGGGAAGCAGGCTGGGGCAGCTCCATGGGGAGCGTCAGGGAGGCACAAAGGGCCAGCCCCTGCTCTCCCACCTCCACCCACCCACCCGCGGCTTTCTGTACGCTGGGCGGCGGCGCTCAGCCCGGGGTGCCTGACGGGACACATCTCAGCCCCGGTTCCCAGAGATCCTGACCAGACACAACCCCAAACAGGGCCCTCGGAAACCTGCAGGGACTCGCTGCTGCCCTAACCCAGCCACGGCCGTGCCGAGATGGACCTCCGAGCCCAGGCGCTGCCTTTGAACAAGTCCCGCACAAACCCCAAAACCCTTCATTAGCTCGCCCAGATGGGAACAGCCCGCTGAGGGCTGGCTGCGAGGCCAGACAGGGAGGGGTGAATAGCACACCTGGGGCCAGGCTTGCAGGGAATCAAAGAAACTGGTTGGGAAAAGGTTTTGTTTGCACCTGTTACCGCCAGCTTCTCCTCCCTAACAGACCCTTGGATCGTGGGATCCCCCTGCCCAGCACCCCGGCCGTGTCCGGTGGGCTGGGTTCCCTTTACCCAAGCCAGCAGGTACCTGGGGACATGAGCCACCCCCTTCTCAGCACCCCACATGTCCGAACCAGGGAGCCCGGGGTCCCCTGCCCCAGGGCCAGCAGCAGCTCCCTCAGGCACAGCCCGGGGATGAGGGTCCGGGTGGGCAGAGGGTTTGCGGCCGCTGCGGGTGGGGGGGTCCGGGGGAGAAGCAGCTGCTGCTGGGCAGGTCTCCGGGTGCGTCCCGCGGGGAGCCGCGGCGGAGAGGGAACCGGGAGATGCGCCGGCCATGGGGAGGGCGGGCATGGGGACACATCCCGGGGGGAAAAGAGAACAGGAGGCGGGGATGCACCGGGACTCAAGGAAGGAGAAGGCAAGGATGAGCACCGGCTCTGGGCAGGGGAACCGGGCTGAGGTCCCGGTGACGCCTCTGGGCGCGGGGAAGGGGATGAGGGGCCGGGCCCCGGAGATGCGCTCACCGAAGTACACGGTCTTGTCGCACTTGGGGCACTTGGATGCCATGTCGGGAGAGCGGAGCGGAGCCGAGCCGCGCGGTGCCGAGCCGTGCCGTGATGTGCCGCGTTGCGCGCCCCGCTCCGCCCGAACCCCCGCCCACCGGCCCCGCCGCCGCCGCCGCCCGGGGGGAGCTGGGGCGGGGCCGCCCGCCAAGCGCCGGCCCGGCCCGGCCCGGCC
>JAWWES010000006.1:29718689-29742736 GCA_035583135.1 Lophotriccus pileatus | reverse complement strand
GCCCGGCCGGGCTCCGGATGGCGCGGCGCGGCCCGGCACGGCTCGGCCCGGCCCGCCGCGGGCCCAGCGCAGCAGGTGCCCGGTGCTGGCGGACGAAAAGAACCCCCGCTATCCTGTCCCCCACCCGGAAAGTCCAAAGTCGGCACGCGCGCGTTCCCGACTGCCCTTGCCCGGGAAAAAAAAAAAGAAACAACAACAAAACAAACATGATAAACAAGTTGCAATTAAGCGACGCGACTTGTGGGTTTTTAGCGGCCCCGAAGGCACCGGCCGAGAGCCCCCCCGGCTGCCGCCGGCCAGCAGGCGCCCCCGGGGCATGAGCGGAGGGTGCCGGCCCCGGGATAACCCCCGCGGAGGGGGTCGGGCATCTCCCACCGCACCCGCAGGACCCCGCAGCCCGGACCCGCCCCAGCCCCGCTCGGCTGTCCGGCCACAGCGCCCGCGGCCCCCGGCTCCTGGCGCCATCCCGCTCCGTTGCCATGGAAACTCCCATCTCAAAAACCCCTCCGGCTGCAAAGGGATGCTCAGGGATCCGTGAAGCCGTGGCGAGGATATTCTGGGAGCTACGAAGCCATGGCGAGGCAGGAGAGACCCGTGGTGGGGTGCAGAACCCCTGCACCCGAGGGAGCCCCGCTGTGCCCGCCCGGCCGGACCCTGCCCCAAGGGAGGGCTGTGGGGGGCGCACGGGACGGGGTGTCCAAAGGAGGCGAGCGGGGCAGCAGGGACCGTGACTGGGATGCTCTGGGGGCTGCGTCCCTGCACCACCATCCCGCGGGCTGGGGCCGGGTGTTGGTAAACAGGACATCTGCCGCTCCGCAAGCAGAGCTCTTGTATTATTCATCAGCCGGCAGCCTGGCTCTGCTCCGCCGCCATTGTCACAGAATTCCTCCTTTCTCTGCCGGCAGCTGGTGCAGCTGCCAAGCGCCTGCCTGGCCCCCGGCGCAAAGACAGGCTTAGGAAGGGAACCCGAGGCTCCGGGATGGGACAGGGTGACCCTGCCGGCGAGTTGCGTGGGGGTGAGGCGACAGGGATGCTTGACAGTGGGTTTCTCCATCGCCCATGCACCCTGCTGGGTTGAAAAGCCCAGGCATCCCTGTCACTCCTCGCCCAGCTGCTGTCACAACAATGTGTGGCTTTGTGGCCTGCGGGGTCCCTGCACAAGGGCAGGTGGCAGCGGTGCCTCTGGGGCGCCCCAGCCTCTCACAGCTCCTGGGAGGGGCAGCTGAGCCCTGTGTGTCCCACGATGGAGCCAACATGTCCCAGCCCAGGCCATCAGCCACCAGGGCAGGACAAGAGCTGGGGTTTTTTTTGAGCTGTCGATTTCTGGGAGACCAGCTGCCCCTTTCAGCACAGCCCCACGGCACTCTAGCGGGTCCCTCTGTGGTACCCGGTGTATTTGCAGACCTAACGCAGCCCATAGCAGCAGACAGATGCCAACACAGCACCAGCAGCATCCCTGTGCCTGCAACAGCTCCTCTCCCGCACTGTGAGGGACATCCTGAAAAGGGTCTGCCGTCTAAATTCTCCAAATCCATAGAAAATTTCAGCTGATTTCCCAGCCATGCGGGCTGGGGAGGGGGGGGGGGAAGGAGCAATCCACCCAAGAGCATGTGTGGGGCGGACACAGGAGAAAGCCTGGGCTCTGCCACGCTGCAGAACAAGCACCCAGCCCAGCTCTCACCGGCCAAGGGCTTTTCACACATGGAAGCTGGGGGGAATTAAGACAAATCACCTAAAGGTGTGAATCCCTGTCTGCAAATGCGCTAAATCCCAAGCGGATATGCTCGTTCAGGAGCAAAGTGGCTTTAGCTGGTCATGTCTTAATCTGCCCTGATTTAGGCTCGGCATGCTCCTGCTCTGAGGGCAGGGCTGTCTCAGGGACAGGTGACTTAGGTGGCACTGACTGAGCAAGCAGGGACAGCCCAGCTTCTCTGGGGACAGGACACCCAGTGCCAGGCACAGGACAGCATGCTGCCAGGGGGATGCGGGATGTGGGCAGTGGTGTGGTGACACATGAGGGACACCCCTGACCTCGTTGTGCCTCTCCCCAGACAGGGGACAGGCTGGGGAGTAATTTTTACCAAAGGATGCATTTTACATCAGAAATTTGTGGGCCCTCATCCCTGCCCAAGGGCTGAGATGGAGGTTCCCTGGCAGCGGGTGACAAAGCTGCCTTTCAGCAGCCGTGGGGGTGCAGCAGTGCCCGGGGGTGTCCCGGCCGAGGGGACCATCCCCCTGGCCCTCACCCCCGTGGACGTAGATGACCCATTTTCCTCCAGTGGCGCCGGCCCCAGGCAGCCTCAGGATTTCCTGAGCTGCCGTGGCCAGCTGGCTCCCTGGGCCAGCACACATCGCTCCCCAGGGCACTGATGGAGCTCTGCTGATCTGGCTGTGCCCTCAATTACCCACATCAGGGGCGTGAGGGGCTTTCCTCCACTGAGCGTCTGGCAGCCCAGCATTCCCCTCCCCGATAAAGTGGGGGCTTCTATCCCAGCCCCTTCCCTTAGGGAAGCTGCACAGAGTGGAGCAGGAGCCACGTCCCTGCAACATCCTTTCCTGATGGGACTGAGACTGAAGCAAGCCCACATCCTAAAGCCAGTGCCTGTAGCCATTCCCTGGGCAGCAGCAACTGCCCCTAAGCCCAGAGGGGGCTGCAAGAGGTAGGGAGTGTTTTGCTGAGCATACCAGGCTTGCCCTGGCCCTGGAGCAGGGATGGCCTCCACTGGGAGCCTGCAAAAGGCGCGAGGCTGGGACCTCTGCCTAGGGCAGGTCAACCAGAGAGCTTTGCATGGAGATTAAGGGAAAGTAAGGAATAAATAAGGAATAACTCCCCTCAGGCTGCTTCTCCTTTGGCTCACCTCTATCCCCCTCTCTGCGCTGACGCCCCTCAGCTCTTTCTTCTTCACTCAGATACATACCACGAAAACTCATGGACCCAGACAGAGCTGCTCATATGGGGAGTTGGGGCTGGACAGCATTCCTCTTCTCTCATGTTTTCTGGCACCTAGGATCCCTTGGATTTGTTACAGGGCAAGAAGAGACTGAGGGGAAAAAAAGACCCAATAAAAAAGGTTAAGGCAAAAATCCCTGCTGCTGGCTGGGTGTGCCCAGAGGTCAGTGATCCATGCACGGCCTGCAGACCACCCACATGCCCAGCCCCCTCTGTCCCCCATGACAGGGTCACCCCAGGGTGACACGCTGCAGCTCTCTGTCACCCCTAAAGCTCCTACACCCTCAGACACACCCACAACCAGGTGCTGGTTGGTTACAAATGGCAGAGCAGCCAGCCACTGCCCATGCAAGTGACAGACGCTGCCCACTGGCTGCCCCAGCTCTACGTACATTTTGCCTTGCTCTTTGCTGTTAGGCAGGAGTTTCATGGAAAAACTTTTTGGGTTTCCCTTTGTGGCCTGGGAGCAGTTCCCTGTGGTTGCTCAGGGATGCGGCACAAAACCTGGCAAAACATTTCTTTCTTTCTTTCTTTTTCTCTCCACAGCCCTCCTGGATACACAGTGCCTGCCAGCCTGGATCTGGCTGTCCTCCATCCCAAGCTGGGGCTGCCTGGGAGAGCAGCCTGCCTGCAGCAGGGGAAACCTACCCCCCAACACAAGGAGCCCAGGGCTGGCTGGGCTGGGGAGGCAGCTGCAGATGGAGCGGGGACAGCCCACACATGCCAGGTACCCAACCTCGCTGATGAAGGGCATCTGTAGGATAAGCACACGGCTCGGGAAGGGGAGCACGGGGGCTTAAGAAGGATTAGCAAGAGATGGGAAGATGGAGGAGCAGAGCAAGGGCGTGCCGAGGGGCTGGCAGGAGCTGGCTCTCGTCAGGCAGCACATGCCACCGACCAGGGCTCGGCACGTCACCGCCCGGCCCCGGCGCCCGTTATCGGGAGCTCCAACCATCCACTTGTCGCTTCTCTCCTTTAAAAGGTACCCGAGTCCCTGCCGTTATCAGGCACAGTCGATAGTGCTGTCACGCCTGCAATAAACAGGTTTACAGACATCCCACTTGTCCTTGCAACCTGGAATGGATGTCCCCATTGTCCCTGCGACCCCTTCCCAAGGGCTGTGGCTGCCAGCCCACCCAGGGCCGGTGAGCATTCCAGCAAGCTGCATGCAGATGCCAAGCATGCAGACACTTGGTGTGGAGCATGTGAACCTCCACAGAGCAGGCTTGATGCTGCTGTGAGGCAGGATCATGGTGCCTAAGCAGCAGTGTTCTAACCAAAAAAAGGCAGGAAAACAGCTGGAGACACCAGCACTAAACCCCTGGCAGAGCCAGGCACTGCGGTGGGACCGCAGAAGGCAGGCTGTGCAGAGAGTGACCAGGTGTAGGGGTGGCTGGCACTGGTGGCTCTTCCCCAGCTTTTCCACGTGAAGGAAATGCTGTCCCAGGGAACAGGCTGTGCTCAGAGCCAGGCTTTGGTGGCAAAGTTCAGCTCAGGACAGTTTGTCATTAAGCCCTCCCAGTCCCATGGCCCCTGCTGGACATGCTGTGGCCAGAGGTCGGGCCAGCCATGGTGCAACACAGCTCCGAGGGCTGGCACAGCAGAAAGAAAAGTGTGGAAAGTGGCTGCCCAGCTTTCACTGTCTGTGGCCCATGTGCACACCACCTCCAGGACACAGCTCTCAGCGAGCTCCTGTGGCAGGGATGGGGCTGGACACACACAGTCCAGCACCTCACCAGTGCTGTGATGTCTCCATGGCACCATCTTCTTCTTCAGCATCACGAGGGGGAAGACCTGCTCATTAGGATGCATCTGCCCCCGGTTCTCACCAGACAATATGGGTGTTTTCCTGGGATGCAGGGAAAGGAGGGTGCAAACACCCCCGGCTTGGCTCCTCCGCACGCTCCGCACGCTCCTCTCTCGCGTGTCCTGCCCGGGGGCAGCCGAGACGCAGGCAGGGGGAACAAACTCGCTCCTGCTCAGATGGAAAATCTCTGAACGAGCACGACTTGGCTGGAACCCTCCAGGAAGGACCTGTAAATCTGCTCGCTGTGACGCTGCCAGCATCCCACGGAGCACTGGATCCAGGTGGAGAGTCCCCTTGCAGGCGGGAAGGGAGGAAGCTGTCTGCAGAAAGATCCTGAATTTATGTTATTCATACTCACTGCAGGAATGTGGTGAATGAACTTGCAAAGCCCAGGGCAGGAATCAAGTGTGCTTCAACCCTGACCTTGCCTGACTTTCTTCCAGGCTGAAGAGGAGGAGGAGACAAGCCCCCAGCCCCACAGCCCATGTGAATTTACTGTGTGCCTTTTCTTGTGGCAGATTTCCTCCCCCTGCGTGCATAAAACATGATCATAAGAGACCGAGTCTTTCACCAGGTTTCAAAGGTGGCTGAGCAGGGCAAAACCCTTCTGTCGGCCCCCAGGGAGGGAAGAGAGGGCAGCAGGGACATGGGCTATGCCAGCCTCCTCCTTCAGGGGAGGGACATACTCAAGACATGCCCAAGACATGTTTATATCCTGAAGATGGGCATCACACGAGATCCCATCACTGTTGGCTCTTGCAGGCTCACCTAGAAAAACACTGACTAAAAAGTACATTTACAGGAAAAACCCCAAACCCTCAGCAGCTAGAGAGGACTGTCATGCCTCGACTTGCCTTTCCACAGCGATCTCTCCTTTCTTCCTCTAAAGCTGCTGCCAAAGCTTATTTGGGTTAATGGTGTTTTTAAGCCTGTGCCCGCTTGATGGATTAAGAAAACCAGAAAAGATGCAGGGTCCAGTTTCTGTAACTGTGTCAAACCCCTTCTTCCCCCAGCCAGTCAAAATCTGCAAGATTTTATTCGTGCTCTTCCCAGAAATCTCCCAGGCTGGCACACCCCCCATATCAGTGCTCAGGCCCATGTCCCTGTAGAAGCAGGTAAGTGCCCCCTCCTCCCACGGCAGTGGGAGGCAGCTGCACCATGATGCAAGCTGACCATCCAAAAGAGCCTTTCCAGCTTCCCAAGGTCTGGCTTGTGTAACACTCTCTCTCAGAGCCAGGGCCCGCAGCAGAGCTGGCACGGGCTCCAAATTTCCATTTCAAAGGCAATTTCAGCGTGTATTTTGCTTTACAACTCTCCAGTAGTGTCCCGGTTACAGCCCTCCTCCCACAGCAGGAATGCCAGGTTCGGAATTGTTAGTTTTGGTCATGCTTTGCTTTTTTTTTTTTTTATACTGTTTCAGCAGTGCTGTTGCAGTCAGGGCGCTGCCTTCATGTTTCAGCAGCAAAAGCAGAGATCACAGGGAGCTGCTACTGACAGGCTGGTAAAATGGAAAATGCAATGTAAAAACAAGCTCTCAAAATACCGAATTAACTTTAAAAAAAAAAATCAAAATCTGTAACAAAAGCATTTTGGCATAAAATATTCTAGGAATGTTTGGATTTCTGTTTTGTTTTTAAAATACTTTCCTGACCAGCTTCCTGCTTCTTTTGAGCCTGTAAAATTGCAAGCATGGTACCGAGTCTGGAGGCCAGCATGCTCCATCCACGTGAGCACGAAGCACAGCCTTCTCCAAGGGTTTGGAGCTGAGCCTGTGACGTGCCTGCTCCCACCTCTGCTAGCAAGAAAGGCAAGCGAAACACGGGGATGCCAGGGACACACGGCTGAAAGAAAATACCCAAATGCATGTGGCAGAACTTACTCCGTCCTGGAGACACGTGTGGTAGACCTGACCTGCTCCAGGCGAACACTTCCAAACTCCAGGCTCTGCACATGGAGCTAATGCACCCAAGTGCCTGCCCAGCCACCACTGGAGCTCCCAGCAGAACGTGTCCCCTACAACCTCAGGGGCTCTTTAAGAGGTAGAGGCAGGGGGCAGAAGGGACACATAAAATGGGAAAGTACCCCAGCTGTATGAACGTTGTTTTGTTTTTACATGGCTCTAGAGCAGGAGGGGGAATAACTAAAGGCAGTTCCTGCAGCAAGAGCACATGAATGTGAATACAGGAGAGGCTGGTACAGGAGAGACTTAGTGACAGCAGTCGGCTTAAGAGAGTGACGCCTCAGGCTTGGATAGGTCAGTGGCAGGACCACTCACTGCATTTCCCAAGAGCCAGCATTTTCCTTCCATTGCTAAAAGTATCTTCCAACCCCTCCTCCCAAGCTGGTTCAAACGTGAGCCAGTGAAACAAACATGGCAGTGGAGTCTGCTACCACACGCCAAAGACCAGCATCCCTATTGAAGGACACACAAGGATCCTTCAAAGTCAGGGCAGCACAGGACATGCTCTCTCCTTGCCTGGACTCATTCCCGGAGCAATCTCTGGAGCTGCTCCAAGAAAGCTTTTAAGTTGTTGGAAACTGCAGGGCTGGCACCCCCAAGTGGTTCCTGAGCCCTCGGTGCAGCCAGAGCTGCGTCTCACCAGGCTCATCAATAGCTCGTCCTCCGGCAATCACAGTGCAGAGACTCTGGCACACCGGGCTGTCAGAGCTCCCCCAGCCCCAGGCACAGCACAGGTCTCTGCTACCGCGGAGGCATCAGCTCAAAATCCCACCACAGAGGGGCTGAAGCCAACTCAGGCATGGAGTTTTTCAAAAGTGATGTGTTCAGATTTCGTTTTGATACAGGAAGGAATCCCTACGAGAGCTTTCCTTCACAGAGAAAAGCGTTACAAAACCTTCCTGCGGCTGGCAATGTTTCTTACATAGAAAAGGTCAATCCTAAAGATTGATGGAGACAAAGTAAAGCCAATTTTCACTGGTGCCTTGCCCTGGAGGCTTTTGGTCGAGTGTGCGCCCTTCCTGATTAGCACATCCTTCAGGAATGGCTGTCCCATTCCACTTCTAATGGACAGGAAACATGACCAGCAATATAGGATACACTTACATCTGCCAAGCTGCGCAGCTACTCACAGCCACGGAGTAAATCCTACCACTGCTGAGCAGCAAACGAGACCAAACATGGAGCCTGCGCCGCCCGTCCCAGCAAGGACTGGCCGTAGCAACGCAGAATGACAGAACTGCCCCAGGGTTGGGTTGCTGACCCCCAGGGATCCCCCTCTGCCACATGCCAGAGTCATGCCCTGAGCAGTAGGACACATGAGCCTCTGTGGACAAAAGGCTCATTCAGAGCCCCGGCGCTGCATCTGCTGCCACGTTCCAGAGGAGGAGGAGGGAGGGAGGGAGATGCTGAGGAGGGAGCCTGAACCGCTGGAAATGTTTAAACTGCACATGAGGGGAATCAAACCGTGAGTGACTCCTGCCCTGTACAACATACCAGCACCAGTGGCACAGGGATGCGCAAACCCTGGAGAGCAGAGCACGGCTCCAGGGTGGGCAGGAAGGCGCAGAGGTGCGCGCACCAGGCAGACGGCCCCCGAGCTGCGGCGGCTATTTCACAAGAGACAAAAAGCAGATGTTTCACAAAAGCTCACTTTCCAGGTTTATTAAGTAAAGTTAACTGAATTGTTTTCATTTTGTGGGGATTCCTTTCCGTCTAACCTGGCAGGTTAGCAGAGTTGCACAGAATCATGGTTGGACTGTGATAACCCAAATACAACTTTGGCTCATCTCACCGCTGACACATATGGAATGACTTGGGGGTTATTACATGCTGTGTCTGCTTGAGGCAGGTACATGTACAGATCAGCACAAGTTGCAAATGATAGTTTACATCCTTTCAAAACCAAGCAGGGCATTCAGCAAATGCACTGCCATGAGAAGACATATGAAAAAGAAATGATACAGACTTGCAAATACGTAAGAAGTTCAAGAGATGCAAGAAACCTCAAACACAAGAAATGTCAAAAGGGAAAAAAACCACTTAATTTCAGACACAATGTGTTCAAATGAAAACCCATCTGTAATTTAAAGTCCTTTCAAAACGGGAAACATACAGTAATGCAATTAAAGAGAAACCAGGTCTCATCCTGGGAAACGTGTCCAAAAGCACTGATGCACAAACAGGTTCAGAGTTCTAAGCAAAATGTCCCTGGGCATTGGTGTACTTGACTCTTGGAGCCAGAGCAAAGCAATTCATTACACTTGCTGGGCCTACTGCTGGCTCTTGGTGGCCTAACAGCACGTAGGATTCCAGGTGTCATAGAGAAGGCAGCACACAAACTGCTGGTTACTGGGAGAAATGCCACAGGCCACATCTCCCAGGAAGCAACTACAGTTAAGGACACCTAATTCTGGTAGCCTGGCCTCCAGTGCACACATTAGTGTAATGTTCTGCAAGGTTCTTCAGTTCTTAGCTCACTCCTTTCTCAGCCTGAGTTGGTTCTGTCTTGTGCAGGAGCACAACTGGCTGTGCAAAATGATCCAAAAAATAGAAGGGACAGGACCAAAGAAAACTGGCTGAACCTGGGGCTGGCATTCAGCTCCTATTTTCAAATAGCAGTCAAAGGTTGGAAATTTATCTACAAAAGAAATAATATAAATGAAATAAAAAAATGGCACCGTCCACAAAATTAAAAAAAAAAAAAAAGGAAAAGAAAAATCTTACAACACAGCCTCGTAAAAATGGCTTTGCAATGAGAGCTCAGTCACCAAATGAAGGGTTCTAGCTCTTCGTACATCAGAAGAGGAAACAAAGCTAAAAAGTACTAGTCCACATTCTCTTAATAAGTTAAAACTTACTTTCCCTCCCCCTGTCTACAAAAGGGGTAGAAGCAAAAGGGAAAAGAAGCTACTAAAAACTAAAAAAAAAGAAAAAAAAAAGAAAAGAAAAGAAAAAGAGAGAAGGAAAGAGCGTGAGAGAGATAGAGAGAGACAGAGAGAGAGCAGTCTGTGGTCAGAGGCTCAGAGCAGGGCTGAGTTCCTTTTAAGGGTTTAAAAGATGCAAAACAGTTCCTCAAAAGTTCCCTCTCTTCAACAGTTAGTTCAATGCTGTAGCCATAGAAACTCAAGTAGATACTGGAGGAGAGATTCTGCCGGGCAGATCCACCGCCATGCGGAGCGCTGCTCAGCGTGCGTTAATCCTCGATGATTATGGGTTCATCATTCATGGGCTGGCGGAGCTGCACTGTCTGGATGGGCCGGAGGATAATAGGCTTGTAAGGGCGTCTGGCGGCTCGCTTGGCTTCGGAGGAGGAAAGCAGCTTGCGGATTTTCCTGCAGACAGTAAAGAAAGGAAGGGATTACAGAGACTGGATGTTAAGGCAGCACAGGTTTCTCTCTTTCTCCAAGGGAAACCAGGCCTACACACGCAGGGGCTGCTCGCTAACGGGGTGGGCTGACTCTGGTTCTTTTTGCAATGTCTTCCCTGCGAAACTTAGGTTTTCTGATTTATAAAACCCCCAATGAAGAGGAAATTGCATTCTCTGTTTCAGAAGAGCAGAAGGCATTCTGACCTACCTTGTAGGACCAGGGTCTACTGCTGTGAATATAACGTGAAATAGTCAGGATAGTCCATTTCTATAACACTGATTTACTCTGAATTCATTTTAAACAGTTGGACATGCTGGAGGCAGCTTTGTGTGAATTTATAAAGCCAAGTTAAAACCAAACCTTTTCTGGCAATGCTGGTCAATTCCCATCTGCTAATGCAGAGCACTCTGCCACTCCCCAGCCCCGAACAGGAGGACCCAGCTCCTGGAAACCCACAGCACGACATGGAGCTATGCCGCAAGGCTGAGCTGTGCAGGGGAGCTCCATGACGGCCCCTCACCAGTGAACCAGTACTGGAGCCTTTCCTCCACGCTGGGAACACTGATAGGGTGTCTCCTTATTTCTTCCACACTATGTATGCCCAACCCAAAAATGGGCAATATTCATATCTTGCATTTGTTGAGGATTTCCCATATATGTTACAAGACTGGCAACAAGTCTTATCAGATGCAGGACGCAGTTTTCCATATGGAGAGAAAGCAAAAGCAAGAGAGAAAATGTAGAGAGGATAAACACCAAAGTTTTAAAATTACCAAAATAAGTCAGACAGAGACAATACAGAACGATTGCTTGTTTCTTTTTGTCAATACCAGGCTTAGACCTAAAGGAAGTACCTAAAAAAGCCCCCATCAAACCCAAAAAACCTGCAACAATGAAAAATATACTGTGTAATGAGAATGAGGAATTCTTTTACAGAGGATGTTGCAGTGGTCAAAGGCATATAGAGATTAGAGAGGAAAGTAATAAATATTCATGAGAGTAATGCACCAGTACCCACCATGCACAGCCTTGAGCTGAGGAACTGGGGCAACAAGGAAGGTCTGATAAGGCAGCACTGCCTTCCCTTGCAGGCTCCTGATGGAACGAGTTTTTGGCTTACCATGAGACCCAAGAGGAAAGGCTTTACAGTCCACATCTCGGCCATCTATCTCCCAGTTTTGGTTATTGAACATTGCTGGGACCAAAATTCCCTTTTTTTAGTTGTTGAGGTATTTTTGGTTGGTTGGTTTGGTTTATTTGTCAGTGGAAGAGTTACATTCTTACTGAGCTGATGCCTATCACAGTGTTACGATTTCTGTCATTGGGATATGATGGTTGCTGAAGAAAGTGATCCTCCTCTCCTCTAAAACTTACCCTTGGCATCAGGACAACTGACAAAACATCAAATTCAGCTGAAGATTTTGAATCAGCTCCTGTCAGATTAGGTCATCTCTTCACTTATTTTTTTTTGCCCACTGAACAAGACAAGTTGCTGCACAGCACTTACACACACAGACATGTCTTTTGTTTGCCCAGTGTCCCTCTTTCTCTCTTCTCTGAAGTTGAACGGCCACAGGAAGAGGAGAGAACAAGGTGGCAAAGTGATGGTGTGGGGGAAAATCCAAACAACCTTGATGTAATGACTTTTCCAAGACTTTTTTGGCTGCATTTGATCTGCTTTTAGCCAGCGGAGCTCCTTGCAGCACCCCCACGTGCTTCCATAGCCACGCCACCATCTGAAACACATCTTGCAGCAGTTCTAGATTCTGATCAGGTCACTCACTGCCTCCGCTTGCATAAGTTATAAATGTCAAGTTCCTTACTGTGAGCCTTGAATGCAGAAACTTACTCCTTTCATTCGACCAGCTTTTTAAACTACTCCCTCAGAGCCATCCAGTTTTCCAGCACTGTTCTCAACAGGGCTACACAAAAAGGGGAGGAGGGAGCGTGTAAAACTTCAGGAAAACCTACTTTCTGTGACTAAGAACACAGCCTGACCCTCAGCTGGAGGATGATATGCAGATATTGCGGCTAGATTGATTGCTACAGAGCCAACACAAAGCTCAAATTGTTTCAGAGCTCACAAACAAGTCTTACATTCTTGACACTGGAATGCAGCAGATGGTTCAGGGAAAAGTTAGAGGTGAAATGCCCGACAGAAAACCCGTGCCGCTGACAATGCTGCAGCGCTCAGGCTTCCCTGCTCTTTAACAGGCTGCCAAAAATCTCCTTTCACCACTCACCAGTCAGCTAAGCAGCAAGGCTGTCAGACAAAGAAGACTTTTTTTTTTCCTTTTTCTTTTCTTTCTTTCTCTATTTTTAAAGAGAAGAGATAAGATCTTACTGAGCTGATGTTTATCACTGAACTATGATTTTCACTAGAGATGTGCTGGTTGCTGTGGGACTCATCTTCCCTGTGTCAATCAGTGGTTCTGTATGAGCAAATGATTCTGAGTCTTTACAGTAAATTGTTGTCACGACCAACACCACACCTGATGAACATTCTCACTGTTCTGTACAGGTCAAAGGGCAGGACCTTGTAGTGACACATTGCTACCACACACCTGCGGTATTTCATGTGGGTTGGATGATGAAGATGTCAAGAAGTGTTTTGTAGATGTAGGATTATGAAATAAGCCTTGAGCATCTAAGGAGTGAATCAGAGACCATGCACCCTGCATCTATAATGGCATGTGAGTTTGCCAGAGCTGCAGGTCTGAAACAGTGTGCCAGTACCTCTTTATCAAAACAAGATGACAACAGGAACAAGGAAACTGCTTCCCCTAAAAATTAAATATTTCTCTCACTTAATTTTGAACCATGTATGGAACCCCACAGCATTTTGCAGGTACAGAAGGAAGGGAAAGACATGGTCAAGATATGAGCTGGTGTGAAATGCACAGTTGCACTAGAGGTGTCCATAGGATCAAGTCTGACGGGGAAATTTATTTCATGTTTCTTCTGAGTTCTTACAGGGTGTTTCGTGCCCCGAAATCTGACGATCCAATAAGATCAGTGATCAGTAGCTCCAGTGTTACCAATCTCAGCTTATCTATGAAGCCCATCTTTGCTACTAGGCCCACAGACACTTGGCATGCTTTGCAGGCTAAGATGGAGGTTGGGGATATCAAGACTGGCTGTTCACCTTGTGCTGAACCAATCAATACTCAGAGTAGTGCCAAATTAGTAGCACCGGAAGAGACAAAGCACTGAAAACTCCTGACCTCCTCCGTCACTTGTAAGGGCTAAGACATCCAGTAATTCCTAGGTCCATCTCTGCAAGAAGCTGGAGAGAAAGGTAAGTGCTTCTCTGCTGTTGGGGCACTGATATTGCAAGTGTTGATAATTGCAGGCTTCAGACCACGACAGAAGCCAGACAGCACCTCTGTTCTCAGAGAGGGCTGGAAAGCAGGGCTGCAGCTTTGCTCTGACCTTCTTCAAGGTCACCCAGGAGAGAGACATCAAGTTCTTGGGAGGAAACCACACAAGCCTATGTCTCCACCTTCTCACCACACCCCAGAGCAACTCTCCCTCCCTTCCTAGGAATAATAATACTGGGAACACAAAGGATTTGCATTAGGGATCAGGCCACATAGCTTCTACGACTCTGCCAGCAGTCTGTAAACAGAGTTTAAAGTGAAACTCACACAAGGAGTTTCTTTGACTATTTTTATCCTGTGGGCAGACCAACAAGAGTGACTAGTAGAAGCAGTACCATCAAAGGAGGACACTGCAGGGCTAAATCTCACCACTAGTGGTGGCAAATATAAACCACCAAAGAAATGAGTCAACTCAGCCCACAGAAACCCTCTGTCACTTGCAGATTTCAGAAGCACGAGGAGGTGCTCTGAGAGGTAATACAAGAGAGTTCAACATGCAAGAGGGTGTGCAGAGCTCTGTGTACAGGAGACTGTTCTACAGCATCACCTGTGAACCAGGGGGACCCAATCCTGTCCCACTGCAGTGGGACCTCCAAGGGAAGTGATGGGTCTGAACCGGATGAACTTCCCATCCCAGTCTTTCTCCCCTTTGTGCCCATCTCTTAAAGCAACTGCTCTGGAAGAAGAAGAATCTGCTCTCTCTGGAATGCAAGTGCATGATGAGGTATTTCCCAGCCTTTACTCACCTTAACACTGGCAGTGGTCTCTGCCTTCAGTTTTCAGCAACAGATCTGCTGACGAGATCCCTGTCTAACCACATCAGCTGCAGCACCCACAAACCACAAGGCCTCCCCTTAAATCCTCTGAAAGACCACGTTTCCTACCTGGTTTCTTCAGTGGCCATGTAAAAAACATCGTCTGGTGCATCAATCCAGTTCATCCTCCTCCTTTTCACCGGAGGCATGGATCCACCACGAATTAATCGGACTTTTGTTGGGTATGATTTCCCATTGAGCAGCAAGTTTCGGCTTGGTCCCTAACGTGATACATAAAGAAGTACAGTTATGGACTGCAACAAACCTGCAGCAGCAGGTGATAAGCACTCAAAGGAAAAGAGAATTAAAGTTTTCACATAACTTATTGAGAGTTTATGGTAAATACTTCCCCCCTGGCCCAGAAGTGAACACAGAATTCACACATAAGCAATTGTTCACAAGCAGTACAAGTTAGGCACCTTCAATATGCAATAGGACAGCAATACTCCAGCGACAGGACAAATAATAAAATGGCAGGCATTACCAATAATCTGTTGCTTGTGTCTGAAAGATGACATCAAGTTCAAAAGATTGAGCATAAGACTTATGATTTCAGCTACTACCATAAATCTAGAGCAACTCTATTGATTTCAGGAAGGAAATCTAGCTACAGAGCAAATCAAACACAAAAATCAGTATTTACAGTTATTCTGCGGTACTAAACTTACCCATATCCTTTTTGTTCTAGGGAGGTTAATATTTAATGAGGATAGTATAGAATTAAATACGCTGTTGAAAACAAATCTAGCAGCTTTCATAATAAAATCCTTCTAGTATTGAACACCACAGATTTCCCATAACAATACTTTTGCTTCGGGAATGAACACAGGCATCATTTTCCAGAGCCACAGTAACCCCCCTTTGACTCAACTGGAAAAACATGAACTGTTATTAAGAGAGGTGCAGATAAAAGGGAGCAAAGTGTTAAGCTTCTCAAATGCAGTTGTCCTTGATCACTGAAGTCCAGTTCTGCTGCCCCTCTTCCTGCTGATTAGCACATTGAGAAATCCCACTGAAATCAGTAACACTGAACAGTCGGGAAAGATGCAAAATGAAGGCCCAGAAAATTTGATATGAATAAATTAAAGCTGGTCAGAAAATGTCCCACTATAAATTTAATTCATCCGAGGTCAGACCATCTCCCCAGATGCACCAAAGCTTCCCCTTCTGCCCATGGAATGGGAAACTGAGCATGTAAGTCAGAGATGTCTGCACTGGGAGATCCACCTCAGAAGAAACAGTGGGGACGTGAGGTGTTCAAATCCTTAAGTATCAGGTCATTGCAAAAGCTCCACTAAATTTTAACACCTTGACTTACAAAGGTAAGACTTCAGCCTGACAACCAAGGGAAAAAAAACCCCAACAAATCCCTGCATCTATTTCATTTTTTATCTGAGGACAAAATAAAAAAAAGATAGATGACTTTTTTTTTGACCAGCCTTAATCAACTGCTCTAGCGAGATCTGCTTCCTGTAGAACATCAGGGCTTTAGGGCTAAACAAACAAAATACCACCTTTTAAAATCCTAAGCTCTTTAAACCTGTTGCATATGAGTGCAATAACAATTTAATTTCTTAGTTGCCCAACTCCATGTGAAACAAGACAACTTTGGCACCACAGCAGACCACTGAAATACTTCAACAATTGCTTTCAGATTTGGCATTTTTCAAATAAAAGCTTTTCTGATGGCTATTTTTCCCCCTCCACCAGGTTTATCCAAGAAAATGCTTTCATTAAAGTTGCAAAGGATATTTTCTCCACATGTGCAACATACACAGGAGAGCAACTCCAGAAAATGTTCTTGGAAATACCTAGAAAGGGCACCCCTCTGCTTCCTGGTTGCCTTTTCTCTACCTGCACAGTGAAATCTATTTCAAATGATACATCCTGAAATGCAGACCTTTTATTTTTCATTCAGTAGCACATTTTATCAGGAAACCAGAAATCAAGACAGTTCTGGGGGTTTCACTCTAAAACACCTAAAAAGTACTGGGTCATCACAGATTTCTCCCACTGCTCTGAGCTGGTTTATTCAGAAGACACAAACAAGTAGCCAGTCTCCTCAGTGACACAAAATTAAGCTGAATTCATGGAGGAATAGAATTTCCCACTGCAGATCAAGGAACAAACCAAAGGAATACTTTGTTATTACAAGCAGCCTGGCATGCTCAAGTTGTAGCCTCCCCTCAGGACCCTACACACTCTCCCGGAACACTGTCAGGTTTAATAATCCCTGTGATCGCTGCTCAGTGACCACCAGTCACACCTGCTGCTGACTAACCTGTGTCACAGGGACTCTGCTGACACTAATGCATCGTGGCAGTTCAGCTAATGAGGCAAACCTCACTTTATCAACATCAGAAGATCATCTGGGGGGCACGGGGGGAAATATGCTTGAAGTTGTCTCCCATGAGCCTCCTGTAAGGGCCAAAGGGGATGCACAGCCTTTGCACTGGCCCCTTCACACTGGGGTGAATTTCCTGAGAAAGCATTTTGCCAGAGACACATCACTGAGACTGGCTATTTGCTTCTGTCCTTTATTAAACTCAACACAATAGATGAAAGGCTAGGAATAATTTTTACTCAAAAAAAAAAAAAAAAAGAGAACATAAAATACAAGCATTCTCAGCAGACAACTTGCACACCAACTTCCTAAAACAAAACAAAACAAAAAAAACCTCTTTTCCAAACAAACCTTTCCATCATTTAAACCTTTCTCCTCCAGGGAAACACATTCCACCTAGAAACACATCCCAGAACTTTGCTGTAAACAGCCACTCCGTTTCTGCATGAGCAGAAACAAAATGTTCCATTCAAAACAGGATCTCATTTGTAGATAAACAGATAGACAGATTTGAGGTTCAAAATGAATTTAACCACTTGGATGTTTCATATGCCCCAAAATAATTTTTTTTTTTTTTTAATTTTCAGTTATTTGAGAAATGTGACCAGCTGCAAACAGCAAAGGTGGAAGTGAGCACTACGGTTTAATGGGGTGTTCTATCTAGCAGGGGTTAATAATTCTTCTTTTCCCTGTTTTGGTTAAATGAACATTCTCTTACCATTTGTCTGGTTTGTCCGTGGTTAGGCAGACCTAACAAACAGGAAAGAGAATAGAGCTGGTAAGACCATTGCTTTTCCAAGACAGAAAAAAGTACAAAATCAAAACACACGCAGCCATGATTGCAACTGTGTTGTTTTGCTAAGACTAGAGCTGTCTACTGAACTAACTTCTCCCATCCTAGAAAAGTGGCTGAGGAAAGAGCTTCCTTAACAACACGGTTGGAAGAGCAGAGGCCCCAAGTTACAAACACGTTCCATTCGTCCAGTCTTTTCTCCGTTTACTCTCACCTTCTTCAAACTACCACTAAAAGTACACCTCCTCTTTCAGATCCAAGGTTTTCCGCAACTCCTGGGAAAAATCTGACGTTCTGCTTTACTTTGAGGAATTCACTGACGTCAGGAAGGAGAAAGTGGAAGGCATTATTCACTGTCAAGGCAGCAGCAAACAGAACCTTTCCTATCCTCCTTGGGTCCCCTGGGAGCCCCTCGGCTCAGACGTCAGCTACAAGCTGTTAGCAAACAGAGCCTATCTGCTGAAACTACCACAAGTAAATACTTCCACAGGCGTAGCTCCATCAGTCACAGAGCACAGCAACTCCAGCTACCACACAAAGCCCTTCCCCAGCAACACAAACAGCACCCTACAGCACCGAGCACAACAGCCTGGTCTGACGAGGTGCCCCACCTCACTGCCACAGTGCAGGCACTGAACTGCACTTTGCAGACACGAGACCTTGCAGGACAAAGATCTGGGGGATTTAGAAGAATGATGTGTTGCTGTAAGGCAGCATGGCATGGCACCATTTGGTTTTCTAAGATGCATGCTCTCAGCAAACAGCATTTCATTAACATCCATGCACCAAACCGTCTTTCTCATCCCCTTCTGGCTGAGCACCAACAAGTCAGTACATCAAATCCAACAGGTACTACAGGACAGGCATCAGCAAATGCTGTCACTGGCTGCAGAAGGCACCACTATGAACTCTGCATTCATATTCACAGCGAGCTTCCCAGCTTGACCTTTGAACCTTCCCACGGCTAGTGAGTTTAAGCTGTGATGAGAGAGCAAAACTTTTCGAAGAATCCAGCAAAAATGAACTTTCACAGCTCATGGCCCGTATTCCAGCAGGTCCCTTGAGGTTCTCCTTTGTAAAACCAAACACACTGTATTTGCATCAGGTGTGACAGGAAACACAGGCCACAGCAATGTATCAGGAGGGAGGAAGGCGGAACAGGGGTCATTTTCTGAGCACTGGGTATCATGACACCACATTAAAATCAACAGTTTGTATCAAGTGTATTTTCCATTCTGTAGCTGCATGCTGTCAGCTACCCCAAATGCGAAGACACATGGTTTCAGTTTTTGCTGCATTTTCGTGTTTAAGTATCCACAGAGAAGAAGTAATTGCCAAAAAGATTTCCATCAAATCTGTAGGACAGATGTACCAGGCACCAAGTTAAAAGACCAATAACAACCTTTGGATGTTGACAAAGGCAATGCAGGCGCCAGATAATCATTCCTTTTTACATGGGAGCAGCAATTGCATCCAAAACACAGCTGTGAGCAGCCGTTTGAGATGGATGGACAAAATGCTCCATGGATGCTGGGAAACAGCACAGCCAGCAGGATGCAACCAGAATCTGTCAGCTTAAGAGCTAAGCTCCAGCACTTGTCTTTTATTTCCCCCTTCCATAACTGAAAGATAATGTTTTCTCCATTCACAGGAGCTCTGGGACATGTAAATCAACTGATGCTAGTCCCTGGATCGAAGCCACACATTTTGTTTTAACCACCATCCAGATCAGTTCTTTTCTTGTACTAAGTAAGACCATCCCTGGTGCCAAAAAAGACTGGGCTACAGAAGCAGCTGATACGTGGCTGCTGCCATGACTATTGCTGGATGTATGACAGACAATAAGCAGTGCTATTCCTAAGCACCACAGTTAAGCCAGAATATTCCAGGGGGAGAAGTGACAGATGCAAACTGAGCAAAGGCTAAGCAGAAGTGCTGCTTGCTCTGAGTCCCAAAGCTTCAGAGCCCTCAAACAGCAGAGAAGCAGTGCTAACAACAGGGACACACCTCGCTCCCAATCTGCCATTTCTAGCGTAAAGCTGCCCATGACAACTTTTTGCTCCAGTAAAATAGGACACAAAACAAAGCTACAGTTTCAATACAATTTATACTCTTGCTATCACAGCAGTAAGGTATCAATTAACATGTTAATCTTAGTGAATTAATCCGTGAATTTTCCCTTTAGTCACACTTTGATAACTGAAGTGTCAAAGAATGAAAACAGGCACTAAGAAGATCTTATTCACTTGGCAATTAAAAAAAAAATTACGGTAAAAGCATTTGCAGCCAAAGCACTGCTGTTAAATGAGCAACTTTTATGCACTGAGATGCAGAGAGACAGCACAACATCTGTAACACATTGCAGAACAGCTGGCAAGTCAACAGGATGCATCTGTACTGCAAACAATGGATTCTCACCCAAAGGTTTTTGGTGGCTTCTTTGCGAGAGATGAAGTCTGTGAGATGCAGACACCTCTATGAACTAAACCAATCCTCTGTCTCTGGTTGAGCAGGGTACAGACAGGGAACTCACCATCTCAAACTCAGACCTGCCCCACGTGCCTGCTCCATTTCCACAGATCAAGGTTTGAGACAGAGAGGTCTCGCACACATGCACCCACAAGCAGGTTAAAAATAAGACAGCACAGGAATTTAAATCAGCAGTAGAATACAACAGTTCTGGCAGCTCCTCTCAAAGAAAAAAACCTGTCCAACTTTATTTTATGGTGGAATGTCTAGAGAAGGCACGGGGCAGAAAGCGTGATTATTCCTTTTGATGATCTAAGGTCCCAACTGCTTGAATTTATAAAGCTCCACATCAGAAACAACACTGACCTCCTCCAAATGACACAGAAATACACAAACAACAAAAGGGGGTGCTTTTAGGATTGACCAAACCTGTAAAACCACAAAGTGTAAAGGTCTACAGTAATGAATGTGAGTAGGTCTTCCACCCTTTTGCAGCCAAAGGAATTGAAATATGCTCTGAAAACTCCAGATTAAATGTTTGAGGGTACTTTTCCATAGAACTGAAAAGAACCCAAGGCCTTAGAAAATCTCCTGACGTCCAATTCCTCCTGCCAGTCTCTGAAATAAAGTGGAAGTACCAGAGGAAAAAATGAAGACAAACTGAAGGTATAGCTGCAGAGAATCATACATGTCCTTTGCCACAGACGATTCTACATTGTTACTGAATTGGCAGTAAAAACCTAATCCCTGTACAGAGATTAACTGACACCCTCGGAGCAGGCTTCCACTCCCCACAACTAGGTGCCAAAGACCTCAGAACTGTTCCTCAAGCATAAGCACAATCACAGCGATTCTGGCTGAAAACCAGTCCAGCAGGTTACTATGCCCTAATGATCCTTTCTTCTTGAAGTATCAAAGCTGCAGATGAATATACTTTCACCTAAAGAAGCACAGGTGGGGAAGGAAAACAGCAACACCACAAACAGCAACACAAGTCTGTTACCACGGGAAACTACCTCTCAGTCAATCAACCCATTCCTTTTCTAATAATCTCATTTCATTTGAATCTCATGCTTTGAGATTTGTTTAAAATAAAAATGAGAGAATACCTAAACTTCCAGGAGTAACTAGAGCACAGCATGTTGAAGGAGCAGGGGATAGCTGGCACCCAACAACACGGGGTGGCTGGAGTGGGGGAATCTAATTTCCCAATGGAAAGCAAACCAGCACATCTGGTCCCACTGGAAGCCCGACACTAAACATGCTCTTTGCTGAGCCAGTCCCATCCCCTGCGACTCTAGAGAGAGGACCTCAGCATCCCAGTGGCAGCACACAAAAATCACTCCCACTGCTCAGCTTCTGCCTGCTTTTTTGCCAGCACCACACGATACACAACTGCCATTTCGGGAAGCAGAAGAGCCTAAACCCTCAGCAGCACGCCCAACACAGGCTGGAGTGCAGGGATGTTCCCATGAAGTTACTACAGCAAGCTTTAAGACACTGAAGCATGGACAATTTTCTGCTTGGGCAGAAACCTTCCAGTGCTCTTCCATGTTTGAACATACACCACTGTTGCTGCATATTTACAGTCCGTTTCATAGCTTGACACAAGTCTGTACAAAACTGACCCAAGTAGCAAGGAGAAAGACTAGCCCAGCTTCCAGCCACTGGACACAGTTTGGAGTTGTTAAATTTATATTTACTCAAAGTTACTAACTTCAGTCTTCACAGTATCTACCACACACAAAAATATGGGTCCTTCACCAAGCAATTGGTCAGATGGCATTTTGTTTTTTACCTTCTGTTTACCAACAAGGAGTACCATGCAGAACATGCAATATGCAGTAAGATCCATAAATGCATCTCCAGTCACAATGAATGTAGAGAATTTCACGCACACTTTCACAACCAGCAACGTTACTCCACTAAAATACATTCCTTTCCAAAATCCATACACTCTTTATATGCATTTTCCTTTTGCAAAAGGAATCCTCCTCCTCCTGGGATTCCATCCCTCCCAGCAGTAACAAAAACATCAACAGTGTCACATTTGTGAGCAAGCTAGAAAAAAAGAAATGAAAATTCATGCATGAATGAGCTTGATGAACAAAGATTTCAATTCCAGGTTACTGGTTCATTTGAGGCAGTCTCAGTGTGTTGACATATACACACATACACTTTTTGCAAGCTTGCAAGAACACTTTAGCACCCTTCCCTTTCTTATAACTACCAAGAGCATGTTATAGCTGTGAGCAGATTGTGTCCACCTTCTGACAATCAGAGGCTACAGACCTTCAGGAATGCAAGTGCAACAAGCAGAGCAGAACATAAATTGTACCAAACACCACCTAGACGAATATTCTCTTCAGATTCTGTTGTACATAAAAACAATGTTAAATTTGCAATTTACTTACCTAAGTAAGTTCCTACCAAGATTGGCAAAGGAAAAGGAAAAAAAAGATTTAAGGTTAAAAAAGGGAAAGATTGATGTAGTTCAGAATATAGCCCAGCCCCATGCAACAAATAGAGATATACAGACTGGTTTGGTTGTAATGAAACAACACAGAAGTGATCACAGTTCTCTGTTGGACAGATAAACCCAAGACAACATTAAACACACAGTAATTCCAAATGAGAGATTTTGCAAAGAGCAGCTTTAATTTTGTATGAGTAAGTACTGGTCTGTTACCCACCTCTTTCCACTAACCCCTGCACAGTAACTTCCTTGGATTTGGACAGCACTTCCTAAAATGCTTGGTCTAACAGGTCACACTAATTTACTGTAACCACCATACCTCACAGATGTGTCTGTTCATGCAAAGCTGTATCTCCTGCTACAAGTACTTCAAGGACCCTGCTAATACTTTCTGGATAGTGACCACAAACTCCAATAAGCCAGCAGCCACCCTTGGACAAGTATGGTGAGAAGGGAGAGCTGCCATCTGTCTCAGGGTTGAGTCGATACTGTCCACTTGCATTCCAAAAAGAGCATTATGGTATATCCTGCCTGGCTGTAACACACTAAGGGTTTAAAAAGAGGCAACAAAACCATGCGCACCTCACTGCTTTAGGATTTGCTGATCCAACCTATGTAAACTAAAAAGCACTGGATTATTCACTGTTCTTAGAATGAGGAGCATTATACATCATATACATACATATGTCTGTGTATATGTGTGTGTGTGTGTGTGTGTGTGTGTATATGTATGTGAATGATACGTGTCACACAGGTATATTCCACTCAGTTACAAATTCAGGCTTTGTACTATCCGGGAATTTGCAATTCTGCCCTTGAACTGTTATACATTCATTTCCTCTCACATTAATTACACCTGCTCTCTACCACTGCCTTGGGATATGCACTCGCCTCTCACTCAATCAACATCTGCATCTTAGTCCATGCCACTGCTCCTAAATGAAATGGTTTTCAGTAGCTGATCCATAGAGCATGATGCCCATCTGCTGATTTCATTTTCAGATCTTTATCCGTAACAGCAAAAGAAACTAAACACAGTATCATGGCTAAACTGAAGGCAAGTGAAAAAAGTTTCACGTAATATCTGAATACAAAATCCTACGTAAAACTCTCAAAAACAATCTACTTCTGGCAAATAATCTAAAGCAAGGAAGTTGCACAGGCACGAGCATTTTGAGCAACTTGCCATTCTTCCCAGCTGTGCTGCTGCTGGCAAGAAACAGCCTTTCCATTAAAAAGCACTGAACATTTTCTCTCTTGTCAGGAGTCAGCATTACTGTGGTTTGGATATCAACAGCTAAGGCCATGACTTTTGCCCCATACCCCCTGTATTGCACTTTTCATTAAAGGACCAATATGCCCTCCTTAACTCTGGAAGGCCAACTGGGGCCACTGCTGATAAAGGCAGAATTTTAATGCATTTTCTGCAAGGTCTAAGTCAGCTGGAAAAAAACTTTGAGATAATGCTGGTCCCCCACACACCTGATGTTAGAGAACTTCCCTACTTTCCCACTTCAACAGCTGGTTTTGCTGAAGAACAGTTTTTCCACTGTCATGCTCATCTCCTGATAACTGAACTAAAGCCACGCTAGGCTGATGAATGCTTCCATTTCTAGGAGTTCATTCACGTCTCCCAAAAAGGAGGTGAGAGACAATGAACTAGAATACGTTAAATTGGACTGACA
>JAWWES010000006.1:29701670-29718589 GCA_035583135.1 Lophotriccus pileatus | reverse complement strand
AAGGCCAACTGGGGCCACTGCTGATAAAGGCAGAATTTTAATGCATTTTCTGCAAGGTCTAAGTCAGCTGGAAAAAACCTTTGAGATAATGCTGGTCCCCCACATACCTGATGTTAGAGAACTTCCCTATTTTCCCACTTCAACAGCTGGTTTTGCTGAAGAACAGTTTTTCCACTGAACTAAAGCCATGCTAGGCTGATGAATGCTTCAATTTCTAGGAGTTCATTCACGTCTCCCAAAAAGGAGGTGAGAGACAATGAACTAGAATACGTTAAATTGGACTGACATTCCATTTGGGTTTAGAAATCCCCAGCAGCAGAAGCAAGGTATTCCAACAGTTAATTAACCTCGCTCAAAAATCTGCAGCTTGTTTCCAGCCAAAATTTTTCTACTGTACCTTCTGGCTACTGCAGCTCATTATTCCATTCCCAGCTAGACAAAAAGCCCTCTATTATTATACTTCTGCTGCTCCTGTCAGCAGAGACAAACATCTACAACTTCCACTTTGATAAAAGCATTTTCCATTATACAGTGTGTTTTCCAGTCCCTTCACCGTTTTCATGGCTCTTCTATAAACCCTCTCCAATTTTCAGCATTTGATCCACTACCATGTTATCAATGCAAGTTTGTTGCTGGGAAAAGCCTTCCCTTTATTCCAGCTACTCATTCATGTCCTCCCTCTTTCTGCCAATTTTAGAGTGCACGTGATGACCCTGAAAAACAAATTTGATTACATGAAAGCTAACATGGTATAAAAGAGAGGAGAGAAAAATAAAAATCTAACAATGCTCCGTCCCTTCCCCCAGCAGGAATTTGCATAGACAAGTACCACATGGATACCACACTAGATAGGTGTAAGGAATCAAGTAAACAGGTTCCAGAACATAAAACATCCTCTTTATCTCTCTAGAGGAAGTTTCATGGCAAAGATTGTGAGTCAAGCTCCAGAACATTACTGAAAAAGCAATAAACTGGTAATTTTTTTAAATCTCACTGTATTTGACAGCTTAGGAGACTCCTTGTACTTTTCACGCTCCAAAAATAGGATCCTGCAGCAATTTGTCCATGCTAATCTAATGTTGAAGGAGAGCTGGGAAGGGCACTGTATGCCTAATGATGCCTCTAAGATGATTTAAAGAGGAGGAAAACAAAACAGATGAAAGGACTACACCTATCTTATAAAATACACTGGAGGTAGTGAGGAGATGAGACTAGGAATATTTTCCTGTTCTTGGAATTCAGGCAACAGTTAAAACTCAAGATACCTAGCCAGACAAATCATATTCAAAGCTTGAAAAAGTTAAGGTCTCGAGAGTTAAGCAGAGATGAGTCAGAAAAAGAGAAGTTAAAATTACTTAGCTGGAGTTACAGTAGCGAGAGAAAAGACCAAGCAATTTAACAATAAAATTCCAAAGGAAAAACCTGAAGTACTCCTTAAAATTCAGCAAATACCATGCATAAACATGGATCTTAATGATTTACACTTAGCAAAAATACAAGCTGCTACTTGGCTTATTTCCTGCAAATAAATCTCTTGATTATATATTGCTTTACAACCTGGCCAGGAAGAAGCCTTACAAACTCATAACATTGCCATCAGCTCAGCAACCAGCCATAGTTGACAGTGAACATACTTCTCCTCTGATTTTGGAAGTAATAGCCCAGCACCAAAAGGTTTTTATCACCAGCAAAGAGACTTCAGCTAAAGCCCACCGTAACAGCTGTCCACTGTCACCTGTCAGGGACTTTGGCACAGTGACCTGTCCAAACTGTAAGGTGTCTTTCAGGTGCCACCAACACAGCACAGCAGCAGGAAGCAGAGAAAAAGCCGGATAAACCCATACAACATTGAAGAAGGTTAACATCTCCTTGAAAACTGTTTCAACATAGGTGGACAGTGTGTCTTCCTGCACCTAAATTTGTGCAGAAATAGTATTTTCAGCATCTGTGCAGTTGTTGGAACACTGGCTTTTCTTTGCAGTACACTCCTACAGTGACCTAAGCCAGTATGTCACTATGGGGAGAGGAGAAACATAATAAAACAACAAAGAAACTCCCACAATTTCCCACAGTATCTATGGGACCTGTGTAAATGCAGAATCTGATTGGTTCTACCAATTCAGGTAATCCTTTCCTTCTACTTTAGGTCAGCCATAATCCAAAATTCTGGATAGATGGGTTTATTTCCATCCTTTCATGCTAACTCACTCGCTGGCTCCTAAATTCTGGTCGAAAGGCTTCATTCTCTCAGTGCCATTTGCCCCTTCTTTTGAACGGTTTCAAGTCATGCTCTTCCTCTCCCTTCCTGCCAAAGCCCTCCCAGATTGGTGAGCCTATATGGCTCCATTCTCAGCACCACGATCCCACTTCTTGAATGGCACAGGAAAGCAGTGTTAGCCATGCCCACCAGCCAGCAGGGCTCACCAGCTCATGTGCAAGGCAACTGGGAACCTGTGCTAAGGGGCACTAACACACAAAATGGGAACAGGACAGAAAGAGATCCACCAAACTTCCAGTCCCTTCTGTTTCCCTGTGCCCAGCAGATCTTGATCCAAGTTCTTTGAACTTTTTTTCCTTGCAGGTGGTTCCTTTCCTTCCTTGCCTTGGCAAAGCTTCCAGCAACCCAGGGTCAGGAAATATTTCAGATGTCAAAATTGCAGCGTGGCAAACATTCTACATTGACAAATAAATCTCAACCAACAAGTTTAAGCTGAACTGCTCACAAAAATATTCACTTAACACTCATTCCCTCAGCAGGTAAACAGATTTTGGAACTGAACTGTACTCTGCTACCTAGAAGTTACAGAAACAAGCACTACTGCAAGTATTTCAGTGGCTGGCTGAGAACAGATCGAGCAGGTAAAGCAGCAGGTGCTCAGGGAGATCTGGCTCCTGCACAGCTACACACATCTGCTTCAGAGAAACAAGTATTCTGAGGAGCCTGAACAGGTGCTCCTCCAAAATCTTTTTGCAAACTGCTCCAGCAACAGTTATGATTGAAACGTATCTAATCAAAGATGTATAAGAGCAGTGCTCTATATTTGGAACACTAAAATAAGAACCCTCCATTTCCAGAGAATCGTCTCAGGTTATTAAGTCCAGTGCTCTATGCAGAGAGAGCCTTCCTGAGAGATTGATCTGTTCTTCTGCTTCCCTCCTTTGGGCCACAACATCTCTGAGCTTCACAACTCAGCAGTCCCCGTGCTGAGGAGGATGTTTAGCAGGGAGCAGCCGCTGTGCCCATAAGCAGGTAGTCACTGGGAGCTGTGGAAATTCAATGAGCTACTCCTCATCTACATCCCCCATTACTGGACAAAGCTTCCAAGGAAGCAAAACTGACCAAGGCAGCAGGGTTTTGTTATTCTCCCCGAAAGACAAGTTACAAAGCACATGAAAACTCAGCGACACGGTATCAAGGCATAAATTCCCAAAGGCAGCCAGACAGTAGAACAACCCCTGTCCTCACTGTGGGATTCTCCACATGCAGTCACATATGCATGCATGTAAACACTGGTAACCATCCGCTGCCTCAGCCATTGACAAAGCTTAACATCAGGGCATGCAGTGTTGGCCAGTTCATGGGAACAGGTAAGCTTAAGTTTTTGTGTTTGCCTGTCTCACAATGACATTTGTTTAGCCTAACCATTCAAAATGGGTTTGTTCCACTGAAGTTGGTAAAGTGACATCATGTATACGTTTCCTGCATTATCACAAACTAAAGCTTCTGAGGGCTGTTCGGTACTCAGAACAGATTAATTTTTAACCAGTGGAAATTTTGAAAATAATTTTCTACTGCCAGCAGAGAACATGCAGGTAGTCTCTCACCAGTGAGAATTTCCACTCTCAGTGGAAAATACAGAGACTTTGAGACTTGATGTAAATACTGTCTTCTATTTCTTTTGGTCAAAGTGAATTCGAAGTAGTTCAAGATACGTGAAACTTTGTTTTCTTAAAAGTCAGTGAAACACCACCTATTTTCAAACCAACCATCACAGCTGCCAGCAGTTTCACAGCACTGCTACAAGACTGCTGTGCCAACTTGAGGAATTAGTAATCAATTCTGAACACAGAATTTCGTGTCTTCAGTAGGGTTGTACGACTTGTCGCCTGCATGTGAAAAGCCTGAAAGGTGAGCAGCATAACCATGGGTGGAAGTGGTTACCCAAGGAACACTTAGACATCAACACAGAAGGTGCACACAGACTCATTAGCCACAAAGCACAGACAAGCCAGCAGATGAAACTAAAAATCACTCTCCTAGCATAAGCTGAGCGCAGCTTCAAGGTCTTACCCCTGCTAGGCATCAACAGGCGCTTCTTCATGTTGCCTGATAGAGCACAAGTGAACAGAAAAGAGAAAAACATCACATCAGCAACCTGAACAGCAGCAGTTTTAAAAGTTCTTAATGTTAAAACACAATCAGACATCAAATGTTTGTAATTATATTTCAGATAAGCTACATATAAAGTTTAAATTAAAGGTAAAAAATGAGAAAAACTCTCTAGCTCTCCCTCCCTGTTGAGTCACTTGCTCCAAGGCAGGAACAAGTTTATGCCATGCCAGATCTGGCTCCTCTGCCTCCTTCAGCTAAGCAGCAGCCTGCCTTTATTGTGGCCATGCGGCCCCTGGTACCTTTGCTGAAAGCCAGGTGACTCACACACTAGAAAGCCTCCTGGGAACTGCACAACTACTACCTACAGGTTAAAAAGCTGTAAACCTCAAAAGAAAAAAGAAACATCACTGGGAAAAGCTATTAAGCTATTCTTTATACTACTAATTTAGAAACTCCAGTTTCTCATTGGCCAAGCCAGGCAGAGCTCCACTAGCACAGAGACTTTATGTGCATGCACCTCCCAGGCAGTCCACATCATGTGTCTCACCCAGAAGGAGAGCTGGCACAGGCAACTTGCACCAAAGGAAAAAACAGCCTCCCTCAGTGAACTATGGGTTTACCTAATCTCCTTGTATACCGAAAGGACAGAAGAAAAAGCCTACAGAGACAATGTACATTTTGTGGGAAAATATTTACCATCCATTCCATTGTGTTGTTCGTAACTTCTTTTTCCCAGGATAGTTGGGGACCCATTGTTAATGACAGGCGTAAACTTAGCAGGAGTCAAACTGTTGAGAGAACTGGACAAGCTCTTTGCAGGATCTGGTTTCGGAGGACATGGATGAGACTCTGTTGAAAAAGAGCAAAGTGGGTTTTTTTTATTAGCAAAGATACTGGAATTATAAACCTGAAAGCATCCTGCAAACTTCCAGGGTGACCAAGTATACCTCCCCTTATAAACAAATGATCTCAGTCAATAATTTTGCCTTGAGCTTGCTACTGATATAAAGCATATCCATCTATTTAGGAATTCACTGCTACTGAAGATGTTAAAATCAATGTCATTGATGTGTCATCTTAAAATAAGATTTGATAACAAAAGCACTTTGTATCTATTTCCATAACGCCTTTCTCTGACAATTTGAAGTGATTTTGGGGGTGCTGTATATTAAAAGCCAACTTTGGACAGTCATGAAACACGCCTTAACTCAGGGGAAATTACAACTTTGCCAGTTTTGTAAGGTTTACAAAAAATAAAATTTCCTAACTAGCCAAACACGTGAGGATTCGAAGGCCCACTATAAAGAACACATGGAGTCTGAATTTAAGCTTTGGGCCAAGGCAGAGATGAAGCACATGCTCTTCAACTGAAAAGATTTTGAGAAAGTTGCAAGCAAAAGTAAATGGGATCTTCAACTGAGTTTTTTCTCTCACAGGCCCAACAGCAGAGTAACATATAACTTCAGGCCCACTAAGCACAGCATCTCCAAAAAATACATTCTTGCCAGTCCACCAGCCTCCCTCCATTTCTACCAGTTCATCAGCCTCCTTCCATTTCCATCACTCCCTCAGTAATCCCATGGAGACCCTGACACAGTGCAATGAAAACTCAAAATCTACCATTACATCCTGTACAGCTATTAAAAGAAGGATTTTATCCAACAGCAAACTTCTCCCTTTACTGGCTTTCTTTGCTGCACTGCAAGTATCCAAAGGTTCCTCGGTCTGTGTATCCCATTAGTTTACAGCAGAAGTACAACACTCAGCAGAGAAGCAGTAAATATTTAATACACCCTCAGCCTTACAATATTGCATAAACAAAAATGTTCAAAGAAACCTAAAATCAACTCCAGTGTTGCTTATCTAAATAAGAAGGCAATCAATTTCCTTGCTAGGCTGGAAGCCTTCAAAGAGCCCCCGTCCAAGCCGGCTTTCTGCGGTTGGACTCGCGTTTGGCTGCTGGAACAACCCAGGATATGTCTGCAGGGTATCAACAGCAACCGGCAACACCGGGGAAAACCATTCTGCATTCATCTGCAGTCAGCACTGCCATGTCACGTAGCATCACCCCAGATGCTTCCAGCACCTAAACCTTACACCCAAGTCCTGGATGGAGATATCCAGTACTCTCGCACAGATCAGCTGATGAGGCCCAAGTCCTCTACAAAACTGTAATTAAAAATAATAATAATAGTAAAATAAAATTCATAAAAACAAGGGGAAACTAAACAGTGGAAGTATAGTCCCCTTGTCTGGTTTCAGAACAAAAGAGCCAGCAACTGAGTCACAAGCTGTGGGACACAGTGGTGTTCTAAATCCAAGAGGCTTCTTGGAGGACCCGACTGTACGAACTGCCTCCAGACAGCTCAAAAATTGGAAAAGTGGACAACCAAATGTTCCCACAATATTACACTTGTGCCTCCGTTAGCAGCTGGTAACTTGTACCCACAAACAACAGAAGCCACAGCAAACACAGCCCTCCCTTCACTTGAAAAAGTTTCTGATGCAGCTCGATGAACCCAGAGTGTGCTGTGGAGCCACTGGGTCTGCCAGATTAAGTAGAAAAAAGGAAAAAGGACAAGTTATTGGGAAGGTTTTCATGTTTGTTAGTGGGATTTTTTTTTGTTGGGCTTTTTTTCTAGTCCAGAATGAGCATCTAAATTTAGAACCACATGGAAGAACCAGATGGTCAGCAGAATTGCCAGGAGGGTGTTTTCTATGGTTGGGGGCTTTTGCATTTGATGGTGTTTGCTTTTTTTAATACCTAAATACCGGAGTACTGCTTCTAAAGGCTTTCGAACCACTTGCTTTAATAGCAATGGGTTTTCTGATGCCTCAGGTAAACGTGCTGTGCCTGTAAAACACAGAAAAATAATTAGAGGGTAAAGACATTTAGATACCAGAGCAAAACTAAATGAATAACTCCAGTGTCCTGAAAAAGCTTTCCCATTAAAAGAAATTTTACAGGTGGCAAGCATGTCTTGGCAACATGACACAAATGCAGGAGAAAAACTCGATGTAACAGCAAACATGAATAAATTACAACAGACAACTACTGAATTTTCAAAGCTATTTGCCTGGCCTACAATCAGTTAGAAGGCTCTGCAAGTATAGCTGGATTTTGTGAAACCACTAGCTACATGCAAGACAGCATCTCAACAAGCTGCAACTCAAACTTTAGAAGAAAGGAGTCTCCAAGAGCTCCTTTGCAGGGAGGTCCCAGCTGCAGCACCACTCACATTCTGCTTTGATTGCTGCACTGTTAATAGGCAGATAGGGATGTCTTGCAGCATGCCAAGGGCGCAAGATATCTCGACATAAACGTCTGGCAATTCTTGTCAGTTTTGTTGTATGGAGATAGAAAGCTTGTCGTGTCTTCATAGCAAACTTGGGACTCCCACTGTTTCGGACTGGCACACCGTGAGGACTCTAAAGAGAAAGCAAAATAAACTGTTTCTGAAAAAGTAATTAGAAAGTATGGTTTTAAAGAAGAGACAGAGGAGCGTATAAAATCACTTTCAACTGCTGATCCTCAGACATGAAAACAGAAATGGTATCACAGATGAAAATACTGTCAAGCCCAGCTATTCCCCATTTCCCAAATCTTATTGAGAATATCTCAAAGGATAAAATTAAGGTAAACCTTTTCACTTCACAGGGAAGCATTTATTTCTGTCCCAAGATTTAAGGCAGAGATCCAAAGAAATTACCTGGTGCTATCACATGCTGTAGAGTTTACAGAGACAACAGAAAGTCTCTGCAACTTTGGGTGCTTAGGGTTGCTGTGGATACACAATGCAAGCTCCTTATAACAAAGCTTTTGTAAGGGGAAGAAAATCAGGAAGAGCTGCACGACGGAAATACACACCACAGACTGGCTTCCCAAAACAAACACACTGCACGCAGGAAAGGTTTTGGCTCAAAATTACAAGAATTAGTTTTAATTCTTACTCTGAACATAATGAATGCACTCACAGATGTCAAATATTGGCTGCATGTAATAAAGAATACTACTGGAAGACACTTAACAACTACAGAGAGCCTAAGCAGTATCTTCTTCATGAAAAGCAACTAAGCCAACCAAAAAAATAATGCAAGTAGTACCTTGTTATCTCAAACCCATCCCACAGATGGAAAACAGGAAGAAATTTCAGTTTTGGGAGAACAAGGCTTTCCCCTCTCTGACTATTTACATATTTTTTAATTAACAAACAAGAAGCATAAGGCTGATAAAATCTGGCAGTTATCTCAGAGATTAGGTGAAGCTTGGAAGTGATAGAGAAAAGAAACGGAAGGGGAATGACAGCAAAGAATAGGGAAAAGGAAAGAAATGAACCTAAACCCAAAGTTCAGTGTGCACTATCTTCTTGTCCATGTGATGCAGCTACTTTTTCCAACCAGTTCAACATCTGATGCTTCCAGATTGAACTTCCACAAATGCAAAGAAAAATCCGAGAATTTTGGTTTTCAAATAAAAGAGGAAAAATTAAACAGAAGCAGCTCATACAGTGCTAACTCAAACCTACCCAAAAAGGAGGATTATTAAAAAAAAAAAAACGAGGATGAAATAGAAAAAAACAAGATAAGGGATCTCTAAAAAGCCACTAACTATTTGGGGTATCTAATTTTGAATGTGCCTTGGGAAAGAAAACAGCTTTCAGGAAATAATTAATTCCTTTTTGGGATCTAAAAAAAAAAAAAGAAGACCTCTTCCCCCTACAGCAAAAATCATGGAAACCAAATACCAGAAACACTGGCTGGCATTTCAGTTTTCCCCTATCTCCATTAAGTCATCCCATGCATTTGATGGCTAGTTTGCTAAACAAATGATGTTGTGTTTTGTTTTTTTTTTCTCAGGGTAGTACTTGGCAACAAATTACTTCTGGCTGAAGTTAACGTGCCAACTTCTGCAAGACACGAAATACAAACCCAAGGACAACAATGGAGGCTGAAGGCATTTCTTTGGGCTGTTAAATATTGAAGAAGAGTGAACAGCTAGTTAGATACCATGATATCCAGCTTTCCTGCCTGCTTTGTGGGTGTACCTACCAAATTATTGCGGTTTGGTCCTGGTCTCTCCCCATCTAACCGTGTTGGCATTTTCAAGCCACCGTATTTCTTCCAGTAGGTCCAACAGGATGCACAGAGGCGACACTGCATGTTAGGGGGACCCCAAGAATACCACTGGTAAGACTGGGTGGCTAGAGATAACAAAGGTGGAAATTATATATATCCTTAACACAGGATCACTTTTCAGAGCTTATTCTCTTTAGAACCATCACAAAAGAAAACCCACACACAGACAGAGCAAAGCTCAAACAGACCTTAAAAAACTTCACTGTCATCACCACTGTTAAATATAATTGTGATTTCAGCAGCATTACTTAATTACATTACTTAATCTAAACCACTTTTAAAACACACACAGAAAAAAACCCAACTATTAGGATGGGAAAACTTCCTGCCAATGGAACTGAAAGCTCAGTTTGGAGGACTGGTAGACAACAACATCTGCAGAGCATGGCAGAGAGAGAGGATTGTCTTCAGGAACTCCCCATACATTAATTTTACAGCTAAAGAAAGTTCAGAATCTGTGACTTGACTTCTCACAGTCCTACATTCCAGCTCCCCATATAGAAGCACAATCATTAGAACTTTGTATATTAATATCAAGCAGCAGACCAAATACAGGAGTATCACATATTTTGAAATCTACTTAAAAATGATGAAAAAATTGTCAAACTCACACCTTAATAATGTAAGTATTCACTCAATAGTTACCCACAACTACGTAGAACATTTACTAACTGCCCCTTTAACACTTTATAATTCTATTTACAAATATAACGCCAGTAGGGAAAAAAACCCCAACCAATCAAACAAAAACAGCGCCCTGAAAAACCCAACAAAAGCAAATTTGCTTAAAGGCTGCTATATCCAACTCTGCCCCCACACCCTTGCAAAGCCTTGTCCGCCACCCCCACCACAACTCAGCTGTTACTTTAAGGTTCCCAAGCCAGCACTCACTCTGCACACACAGCTGCCATGCTGGCACTGCACTTACTGTAACAGCTCTCACAGGCCCGTCCTGCTCCTGTGTTCTGTGTTTGGACTCCAGTACCATTTACCACTCCTGGTTTGACATTATTTACATTGATCTGGTTGGGGTTTGGCTTGTTACTTAAAACACAAAGCAGAAAGGAGGACAAGCATTAATTGAGGCATGCGATTTCTTACTTGGCTTTTGAAAGCATGGCCCAAAATGTTTGAAGATTTAAATTTCACTCAGCATGTGTTTTCCAGAACCAGCTGTACTCACCAGCAACCTGACTTCCATGAACACACTGTCTCCAATAATATTTAAATAACATCAGTAATGAAAATAATGATAGTTGGATGCCATTTACAAGAGTTCAAAAGCTTTTAAAAAACAATAAATCAGTGAGGACAGGTAGGTATCTTATTAACTATCCCAGACATTCAAACCTAGGTGAAAAAAAGATCTTACCTAGAGGTTTTTAACACGAGGGATATTTTACTTAAATCTCCAAAAGGGCTGGGGGCTGGAGCAGGAGAGGTAGGCAGAGAAAGGGCAACCTCTTTATTCAGGGGAATATAACCCTGAACTGCAGTAACAAATATTTCTATTTTGTCTTACTGCAAAGGTTTGCATCATGTGGCCACAATTCCCATAAGTACATCCAACACATTATAACAACATCCAAATCACCTCACCTCATCCCTGTACCCTCTTTAAAATGCTGATTTCAGGAAAAGAGGTGGTGGGGGGGAAACCTACTAGCAGGAGCTGAGAATGGAAGGGCAAACAAAACCTTGGCACAGAGAGCAATATGGAATAGTACAGAATCTCAGCAGAGGAAGAGGTATCTGAAGGGGAAAAAGAAGCACTCAAAAAAATCCTTGGCATGGGTGGGAACAAGAAGGACAGAGTATCAATGTTGCATGGACAGGACTTCTGGGGAATGGAGGAAGATGGAGGAAGTCACACACAATGTTTCGGACAAGAATACACAAGGAGTTATCAAACATGCAGGGACTCCTGGGTGCTGTTAGGAGTTCACTTTATAGAAGCAACAAAGAGCAGGCAGGCTTTGGAGCCAGCTGCTGAACACAACCCCAGACTGCACTGCTGATTACATTCCCTCATATTCTTTTACCTGAAGACTGAAGGGAGTGGGTATATTCCTTTTATTTGCAACTAATAAATTCCGTGATTTGGAATCCGTTTATTCAAGCAGAAATATCTTTAAATGGCTTTCTGAAAACCCATTTTCTTACACACTGTGATTTTAGTGACCCAGAATACTTATTATGCTTCAGCCTGGCTACTGCTGCAAAAACAGCATTGTGGGAATACACCCAAATTAATGTCTTTCTAATGGGGTATCAGTATTAGGTTTCACGTTCTCAGCAATGACCCCTGAAAGCAAAGGAGTTCCAAGTGGTAGAATTCTGAAGACAACTGTCCCTCCCAGCTCCAGAACAAACCCAAATGCCAGTGGAAAGCTCACACTGCCCTGGAAGCCAGAAGGTCACTCTTCTTACCAAAAAATGTCCCATCAGATCCTGAGAAACACAGCTCAGGAAAGCTCCATTTCCACAGAGACAAAATACATTCTGCTGTGAATGAACTACAGGAACCACATACATGTTGCACAAGGAGGCAATAGATTGTTTGTCCAGTCGAGGGAAAACTTCTGATAGTGACAGTGTTCTCACTGTAAAGCTCAGGGCCCTTCTGCAGCCGAGAAAGCTCAGGAGGCCAAGTGGCCCGGGAACACTGTAAGTAGCTGTTCCTTCAGTACACTGAGCAGCACATACACAGCCCAAAAGCAGGACAGGAGGGGAAGAAAAAGGCATTCAGATTAATTAACGAGCTTGATAAGGTTTTCATCTCCCTGTGCTTATTAATTCACCCAGCTCTTACAAAGATTAAAGTGTTTCAGAGTGCTTATCAGAATGGCACGAAGTTCTGACACCACAGATGGCAGGAGATCTGCAGGCACGTTTAACAAAGGGGCAGTTGAAAGAGGGTACGTTCACACACTACTTTGCTCTGGCATGTCACTATAGTAACCTGCTGCAAAAGAACTTTTGCCAATGATTCACTAGCAAACTCCATGTGCAAACATTACCAAGACACTGCAAAACAAACAGCCCTCACAGACGAACAGTGTTACAAGTGGCATTGCTCGGCAGAGCAGAAGACTGAAGTAAAGAAAATTAAGGCTTTATGGCTTAACATCAGGCATGCTGCTTCCCTTCTAAATCTTGGATTTATCCTCCAAAAAGGCAGTAAAAGAGCCTGAAATCCATCTGTAAATCCCAACAAAGCACATCCAAAGAACTGAGAACAGAAAGGAGGGTGATGGCCTGACTCCACTGCCCTCTCTACAACCATTATCAAGCTTGTATTTAAACACGAGTGGAAGGGATGCTCAGGTGAAAGCTGATCACCAAACCATGCTGATCAGCAGGACTAACACGCTGTGGTTGTGCCAAACTTCAGGATTTTGAAACACTACAATTAATGAAGCTGCAGCAAGAACCAGAAAGTGTCCTGCTCCAAGGCTAAGGTCAAGTTCCAAAGTGGCAGTAATAGTAAAATTCAGTCAGATAATGTTTTCATCATATGAGAAGCAAAAAGCTCGTAATTGTTGACGATATGTTAATTAAACTTGTCTGATATAACCAAAGCCTGTTAGAGCTATTAACAAGAGAATCGGATGAGTAACTGGATGAATCATTAAGCAATTAATGAAGCTGAAGTGAAAGATGCAAATGAGGTAATGAGAATACTGATGGTGTGGCAAACTACCATTTCTAGTTCTTGTATCAGGAATGGAACTCTTAAATAGGTTTCAGTTGAGAAGGAACAGTGAGTTATGCTAGATCAGGGACCACAAAGTGCAGACTTCTGGGCTGTGTTCTGCAGAAGACCAGTCTCAACTGAAGAGATTAAGGCAATAAAGCACAGGCAGAAAGAAGGTACTGGAAGCCTGTCAACATGGACTGAAGCCCCTGCCCCAAAAAAAACCCACCTGAAGATAACCCTGATCCCCACAGGAGACTGAAATCACTTCACTAGATGACTGGCCAGCATCCGACCCACAGCACGGTGATAAAATTTTTGTTGTTAGAAATAATTATAAACTTAATACCACCCAGTGAATGTTTCCTGTTATTACAGAAATCATCTGTGCTAAATGCAACAGAATAATTAAGAAATAAAGCCTTGGTAATAAAAACAATTCAAGATCATTTGTACGGCACATTTATGCCATTTACCTAGAGGTAAATGCAAGTGTCTGGATTCCTTATCCTGGCAACAGAGAGGTGAGCTCTTCTCCCACCTCTCCAGGCTCCTGGAAATACCCACTTCTAAGAACAGGTCTAATGACCTCTATAAACAATGCTTTTTGAAGAGGAGCTTCCTCCAATAAAACGTTGAAGATCACCACTTCAACGAGCACAGCCCAGAACGAAGAGCAGTGTTACACCTTTATTGTCTTCCATGCTGCAATAGACCTCTGCACAATGAAACGGGGAAGGAAAAAAGTCTTGCTCCTCGAGCAGAGGACAAGCAAGAAACAAAGAATTCTCTTCTCTGACCTATTCCTCCAGTTTCCCTATTGGCTTCACAAAAGGGGCACAGCAGGGAGAACAGTACTTCCCTGCTTCACACGTCTTGGCGAGGCAGCGTTTGCAGCTTGTCAAAGTGCTCTGAGATTCTCAGATAAAATACTGTAAATAGAATGTATTCATTTATATTTACAGATGTACAGTTAAAATTCACGTTTTACATCAATACATTCTGGAGACTAAAGATTGTATGGAGCAGTTCATTCTTCCCTTTCTGTTCTTACCCCTTCCGATGTCACTTAGATCAAAGCACAAGAGAGAAAAGCCACACAAAATTGGATGTCTCAGCCTTCATGACTTCAGATGTCCTAATCCCAAAAAGCACCAGCTAGACAACCAGACTGTCATCAAAAAGAAGCAAGTAACTGGTACATAGGATGCCTGTAAGATTATTAAACCAGAATATGACTTCCAGAACAGCCTGAAGAGTATGTTTGGGTACACACCGGAAGGAGAAAGAGACTGAGATTACACTTGCATGAAGAAAGGTCTCCAAGCCCTGCATTCACACTGGAGGGTGGCAGAATGAGGCATGTGAGAAGGTGGAATCTCTTTGGGCATTCAGGCTTCTGCTGCTGCTTTAACACCACTCCTACTGACAGAGACAACGCTACAGAAAACAACTAAACCTTTTTTTTTTAGTAATTCCTAAATGCAGAACTTAATTGGTTTTACACTTTTTCCTTTCACCAGGAAAGCACATTAGTGCTTTTCAACCAAAGGGCTGCACTACAAAGCAGTATATACAGACATTTTGGTTCAGTCACGTCACCTACAAATGTCTGTCCCAAAACCAAAGTTATTCTTGGAAGAGGCACACAAATGTTTGTCCAATCTAGGAGAGAAGTGTTTTTCTAAGATGTTGGTTTAGGACTTGATGACCTCACATCAATTACCTGTATGACTCGCCATGCTTCAGTTACCTGCATTAATAAATCTGGGGCACAGCCTCAGGTTAAAAAATACCAACTCTAATGCTTCACACAGAGTTGTTATTTTTCACTGTGTAACATGTATGTGACCCTTGAAGACAGCTTCTATTCTTTTTCTTTTTATTTGCCTCCTCTCTCCTAGATTTTTTTATTAACATCACAACAAGAGTCCTACCAATGAAAGACAGCTAGAGACAAAAAAAAAAGATAAAACAGTTTGAGACTGTAATCCTTCAGGGTCTCTCCCTGCCAACAATTCTATACCAGCTACTGTTGGAATAGGTTTCAGTCAATCAGCTGATTCGCTTCTGCATAGGTCTTGTGACAGCCTACATCAAGTAATTTATTTTCGAGGTGACAAGTGAATCATTATGGTTCAAGCCTTGAAACAGGAATGGGCTCAGTAACACGATGAGGACAAATCAATAGCATTGATATTTAGATCCCTATGCCGTGCATTGCTATTACAAGCCAAGAATATAATCTTCTGGGTATGCATGCACTACCTGTGTGCCAGACCTCGTACTGAAACTCGAGTGGAAATAACCCAAAAGCTTAGAAATACTTAATTGTTACCACATTTGGAGGTATTAACAGAAAAAAAGCAGCAGAAACGTTCATGTAGCATTTAATAAATCACAGGCATAACTGCTGCTTTTCCTGATATGCATGAAAGGATACTGAAGGAGGAGGAAAATTTGATCTCCATTTTAGCCATTAAACAGTATGTAAGTTAAGGTATAACACTCACAGAATCAACCATGACTGGAAATCAGAGCCAGAGACAAAAAGAGCCAGAGACATGGGTAGAGGCAGAAATCTTTTCCTGAAGCAGGGAGGTAAGCTGCTGATTTTATTGTATTCTTTAGATAGGAACAACAAGTACCTTGCTGAGGTACAGTGCTGAGGGATAAGATACCACTCCAGACAGCCATTAATGAACGAGCACCACAACCTTTCAAACACAAAGCCCTACCTACACACATTATAATCCAAGAGCAGCAGCAGGACTACCAGGCTCTCTTGTCTGCAATATCCTTTTGCATCTGCAGTCTAAATTACACTGCCTTTTGCTTTACAAGCCTATCACATTGTGAATTCATGTTTAATTTGATGTCCAGTGTCCCCCTGCAGAGTAACAGTATCCACAGAAAGCAATACTGTTGAAAAACTGCATGACAAGAAATCTATTTGGCTTCATCCTGAATATTACACCTCATTTTTAGAAAACTCACCTGAGAGAGATTGACATATTTCAAAGCAAAAATGAAATCCTCTATTTTCAGAAGAAATAAGGGACTGTCTTGCAAGTTAAATATATAAAAATTAGTTTCGTCCAAAGTAGCAGAACAGATGGTAGAAGTTCATAAATATTTAAAAGGAGAGAGCATAAAAGAGTAAAGGAGTTATTGGGGATAATACACAGGGGAACATGGCTGGGAGTGAAAGTTGAAAAGAAAAAGGGAAGGGTAAACTAGAAGTTCTGCATGATAGCAACTGTTGATTGGCTATGCAGAGGAAATGCAATAGAAAACATTTTACTATGGCTTTTGCTTTAAAATGCACATACATATTATATATTAAGAATAATATGTCACTGTATATAATATATACTTTGTATAATACATATTTTAATATATTCCTTTTTACCGAAGGAGAGAGAAATTTGTATATAAAAAAATTACATTAGAGAACAACCACACATTGGTGCTCCACTGCTGACAAGAATTAAGGAAAACAGGTATTACTGTGCAGTTAACTGGGTACCCTTTTGCTCATGACTGTGACCCTGCCAGCAAGTCCCCAACTCCTAGTCCATGTGAAACCAGCTTCAACACTCACAAGCAGCAGTGCAAGCACAAAGGGAGGATCTGCTTTGTTCCAGCCAGTTCTGAAATACCAAGGCTATCATGCTTTCTTCCACAGGGCACCTAGTTCATCAGTATCAGAGTGGTCAGCACTAACTCAGCAAAAATAAAAAGGAATTCAAG
>JAWWES010000006.1:29628728-29690151 GCA_035583135.1 Lophotriccus pileatus | reverse complement strand
AATCTATGCCTTAGCAAGCATCCTTGCTCCATCAAAAGCATTTACTAGAATTCTTAGCAAATTGTTAATGGACGTTAAAATGTCATTGGATTTGAAAAAGGCAGAAAATGGACAGAGCAAACAACTGCCAAGAATTTAGCTCATTAAGTCTTCTGCATGCTGGCCAAAGCATTTGAAAAAACGTCACCAATTTCAGGATCGTTTTTACATGCCATTTTCTCTTCCTTAATGAAACTGATTAAGTTGTAAATCTGAGAAGCTGTTCTTAAAGCCAAGCAATTCCCAGGCAGGCATGTAAAATGTCCATCTTTCAAAATGGAGAGAGTGAATCAGGCAACCAAAACTCGCACTCATACCAATAAAGCAAAAAGAACTTAAAGTGCCTGGAAGAGTTACTAACATTTACTTCTCCAAAAAAGAGGTAAAAGCTTCTTACCGTGCTACCACCAGGAACTGGTCTATCTGCTTGTCTACTAGTGGGTTAAAGGCTTCCCAAACTTTTGTTTCAAGTTTTGACTGATCTCTTCCATCATCCTCACCTGGTTGAAAAACAAATCAGAAATGCTTAGCATGGTTCTTTCAAAATAAAAGTACTTTCTAGATTATTTGTTTATCTCACAGTAATGTCACTCTTAGCCCATCTTGGTTAATCTGTCTGACAGGCCACTGTGAAAATTTTATTCACTTATTTGTATGTGACAATTTCATCTTGACAGACACAGCAACACAGCTCGTCTGAATCAGGCAATCAGATTTTCAAAAACTGTTTTTAAAGGGACATGTCATGGCAAACAGTACATCCTTCTCCAAACTAGACAGTTTCTTTACAGTTTCTTTCCTCAGCTCATCTCTCTTCCTCCTTTATCTTGCAGCAGTTTCAGGAAAACAGACACACTCACAGCTGCTCTGAGCAGGCAAAAAGTAACTGGTTCAACCCATGTCAGCTGCTTTCTAACGGCTAAGTCATGGCATCAGACACTCTTGTTTTTATTTTCCCAACTCTGTACAAACCAAAACACCCTGGAAAAACACAGGAGAAACTTTTTTGCTCTTCTTTCTGTTCCCTTTAAAACATCTGGAGATTATCCTTCTCTGAAGCCCCATGTTGGCCCACTGCGAGAAGAGGATTCCTTTCAAATTAGTTCACTCTCACTTAGGAGGCTTGCCCTGCTGTTGAATAAATACCAGTTTCACAGACAAATTAAACATTTGTCCTGACCCATTTGTTTGCCTGTTCTAGCGTGAGACTAACAGTATCAGCAGAGCTCCTAAGCACAGCAGAGGCATCTCACTGCTTTCACATCTTGGTCTATTTCATCTGGGTAGGGCCTTTGACAACCCCCGGTCTCTCAGGAGAAGCGTATCCACGACAGACCTTTGCCCATGCATTGCACGGGGCTCAGGAAAGAACAGTTAGGTGCCAACGCTCCCCATCCCTCTCGGTTTCTCCACCCACTTTTGGATCTGTAGGGTGGTGATCTTTTGGATTTGTCTGTGCAGAGACAAATCTAAAGTTAGTTACTATTTGGTAACTACCACTGGTTACTGCTACTACTCCCTTTCCCTTGGGCCAGGGTCCCTGTGGTCCTACTGCTCCAAGACACAGTGGGGGCAGGCTGAGGTCTCACCACACACTCCAGCCAGCAAATTCTTCCCTCTGCCTGTTCTGCAGGTGAGAAGTCTAGGCTGGCAGCCAACACGGGGAATGGGAGAGGGCTCCAGGGAAAAGGCACCCAGCAATAATGGGCAGATTGATGAGGGCAGACAGCATTTAATTGGCAGTAATTTGGGAGGGGCTCTCATAGGGAAGTGAGTCTTGATTAAAAACACAAAAGGCTTTTACAGACATGATGGAAATTTGTGCTTCCCATGGAAATTCTGAAATCTCCTAATAAAAAGAGTGCAAACTCCAAGAGAGCCCATTAATTCAATTTATTTCAACAACATTTATGATTTGGACAAGTGCCCATTTAAAGACCAGTTTGAAACAGAACTAATTGCCTTCAGTGGGCAACAGCCTCAACAAACCCAGCCGTCCTTGTAACACATGGCCTGGCAGTGGGAACCTCCACCTCCCACACCTTGGCAGGCTGCACACATACAAGTGTCCACATTCAACGTGGACTCTTGACAATTTAAATAAATTACAGAAATTACCCTCTTTTAATAAGTCTGTTATATCTGCCTGGTATCGGTTTCCAACTCGAATCTCTCCTTTATCAGCGAGCAGGGTCTTTTGTTGAGGATCATATACTAGTGAATAAAAGAAGAAATCCTAAAAAATAAAACAAGAGCAAAAAGGTAAACAGTGTTATTAGCTTTTATTTTCAGCTTTACATACGTACTACCAAGCTTTTATGTTTTAAGTTTGGTTTTATTACCTATAGATAGATTTTAAAATTGGGTGAACAAACAGTAAATGAACCACCAGTTTTAAAGCCCTATTTAAATGCTTCCATTTTCTTCCACACTGGAAGTGTAACAGCACTCCTTAACAGCAGCCCCTCCCTTAACACACAGTCTCTCAAAACTGAGGTGAACAAAGATCCTTTTGCACAAGAAAAGTTCAAAAGGGCCAGGTGACAACTTTTAGTCCTATCAGCTGTTTCAGAATGCAAAATTGCATTTTCCCATATCCCAAAACTGCAGTACTAGATGCCAGTGACTTATCTGCACAGAAATATTGGTACAAAGTGAAGTATAACGTCATGACTAATGCAACCCCACAGAGACATGAAGCCCCAGACTACCTCTGTAGCCTCTGATGGACTTGCTCCAGTCTGTCAATGTCTCTCTCATGCTGGAAGGCCCAAAGTTGGGCACAACACTCCAGAAGTAGTCTCAAAAGTGATGAAGTGAGGGGATGAATCCCTTTCCTCCATCTGCTGGCTACATTCCTGCTAATATAGACCAGGATGTGCTCAGCTTCCCTTGTCACTGAGATGCACTGATGACCAACTTCTTGCCTGCCACCATGTAAGCTTAAATCACCGTGTTTCCTTCTGTTCCATGACTGGGAGAGGGGTAGCAGCAGTAATTAGCTGCAGGTGGCAATACATTAATGTGTTGCTTTTGTTCAAGTAGGTGAGAAAAAGGCTAAAATAGCTGCTTAGCTTCTGTTACCTGGGTGTGTAAAATTAAAGCAAGAAGGCATAGCAGAATGAGAACGTTCTGCCAGAGCAGGGAAAGAAAACAGCCCAATATTTTAACTACTTAAAACTCCACAGTATAAGTAATTACACTTTTTACCCACTTGCATGGGTAAGTACTTAGCTGTAGCTATCAAGTGACACATCAGAGACCAGATGTAAAGATCCACCAAAGTAAAGTGTGGAATACTAGGCAGGATTAGAGCTCCGGTAGGATGTAGCATAACAGAACTTTTGTAACCTCTGTCCACAGCAACATCATCGCCAAGAAAGAGAAATGTTTCTGAACAGAAACTGGATGTGTGATGGACAGTTTTTCACATTTTGGGTTACTGGCTCATTTTTCCTTTCCTCATATTTCCATGTCACTAGCAGGCACTCTCTTTAAATACATCTCATTTCATGCTCACCTCATTTTCCCTTTCCCTATATTTGTATGTGTCAACAGCATGCAACAAAAATTAGGACAAAACCAGCATCAGTTTCAAGCCCTGTTCTGCTTTATGAAGAGGTGGCAAAGGAAAAGAGAGTCTCCCAATCTGTCATACAAAGCCTTCCCCCCCCAAAAAAAAGAATTGCTGTGAATTTCCACAGTAACACAACAAAAATTCTCGAAAGGAACTGAACTTAAACTGCAAGGGTTGTCTGTATTTGGGTTTGGGGAGGGGGGATTTGGTTGCACCCTAAACAAATGATGCTTTTGACAAAATTGATTCCTACTCCCACAGGCACCAGGGTCAAAGTACATCAACCTCATGCCAGAAGGCAGCTTCAGAGTACATGAAAACTCATTTATATTACAGCTATGTAAAGAAATCTGTGCCTCTTGCTCCCTGACATACACTAAGCTGAAGATATTACAATACTGTGAAAATGCATTATTGCATGAATAAAATGTAAGAAAAGCTTTTGTCTCACAGGCTTCCAGGTTATAAATACAGTGCTTTATTTGTTTCAGCTCCAAAATACCTAACTGCAGGACTAAGTAGATGCAGTGCAACATTAATGCTTTTGAGGCACGTTGCCCAGTAAATATGCAACCCAAACACTGCAGTATAACACAGTGGGCCCCAAGGAAGACATATTCTACAGGCAATTTCTTTACATGGTTTTTCTTGGCCAGGGAAAGTCATATACTGTGGAGGGGTTTTCTGCCATGGTATTTGACTGTTGGATGCCTTATTGCTTCTCTTTTATTGGTTATCACTATGAGCTTTCTCATATATATATAATAAACCCAGTCTTTCTCTACTAATCTCAGGTCATCCTGTTATATCTTATCCAGCTTTGTCTCAAATCAAGCAGGTTCAACAAAAGAATTAAAAGCTTCTTCCCAACCAGAACCTCCTCACCAGAGAAAGGATGAAAGTTTGGGGGCCCAAGTGTGAACACAACAGAAACTGCAACCTCCAGATATAATACAATACCACTACCATCTTCCCCCATAGATATGAAATTCATTCTTGCAAACTGAGTGGGACTTATGAAAACATTAATACATGTCAGTTTAATGCCAAAGCAAACCATGGTCTAAGAAACAAACTGGATCCTTGTGTATACTCGAGAGCACATGTGAGCTCTTGATTACCACTGTGTGATAAGAACAATTTTTCACAAGGGTTTTACAAGAGTGATGTTCACAACAAAAGAACAGCTGTTCAAAATCCTCCATGATCATCTGAGCTGTCAAAACTGTGTATGCTGAGTCTGCAGTAGCCAAGAAGGAGAAGGGTTTCCTCTTTTAATTTCAGATTCCAGAAAACACCCAACATGTTCAGAAAAATCAACATGACCTGCCAAGAATTAAAACTGAATCATGACTTTCTACTTCTCCCAGCTGTTAGACAGACACACATGCTCAGAGCTTCCCTACCCAAGCCCCCAAGCTACCCAAAGCTATAGCCAAGAACCACAGACACTAAGAAATGGCAGAACTAGAAAAAGAAGGACAGGCTCAAAGTGAAAGTACAGCATGGAAATAATGGCTAGTTCATTACAGCTTGCAAACTTACTTTCATGTCTTTCATATATTTTAACTAGAGAGCATTTTATTTTTAGGGGGGTACCAAAAGGAACAGAAATGCCAGACATCTGCTCAGCAGGCAAATTCACACAAGCGTCTGGATATATTCAGGCAGAGCTGTAAAATAGACGGTACATATAAAACAGTTTCCTGCAGAATAGGGAAATCTAGTGCTTTTGCCGTAATTGGCTATGCCCTTCTCTTGATCTCCATGGGAATTTGGTATCTACAGAAAATTCAGGTTTTCCAGTTACTTTTTGTTTCCTCTTTCTTCCTGTTCCTCACTCCTGCTACAAACCCAGTTTTACCAGGCACAATAAAAAGGTCCGTGCTGGTCCCCTTCAGCCTGCTTTTCAAATGTAACAAGGCAATCTTCCTGAGAAAGATGACAGAGGGGTGGAAGGAAGAAAACAGAGATAACACAAATGTAATTTTGCTATGCTTACTATCTCCCTAAAAATTTGTGTCTGCGTGTTTAACCTGCTTCAAGGCAGACAGTGTTGGGCTGAAAGTCTACTTTTACTGGTCATAACATTTAAGAAATCAAATGACAGATTCCCTGGAACTGCTTAGGTTTTATTGACAGCAGCCATGTCAAAAAAAAAAACAAAAACCAAACCAAACCAAACAACAATCCTGAAACATTTTGAAAGCAAAGAATGGATTAAGAACAGGAGGCGTGGGGAAAGAAGAAACAGTTCAAAACAATACCATTCAGTGTCAGGAATTTATCAGGCAACAAACTATCTCCTCTTCTTAATCTCTTTACCCTCCACCCAAGCACATTTGTGTTCTGAGCTTTCTTTTACCATCTGTCCAAGCTAGTTTGCACCACAGCAAAATGCCATGCTAAGTGACAGGGCACATTCAGGGAACTCTCTCGTTCTGTGAAATTTCCAAGTGCCTGCTCAGTTTTAAAAATAATCCACATCACTCATCTTGCATTTTGAGCGTTCAAAAGGATGAAAAAAAAAATAAAATCTCTTTTTGTGCCTACATCTGCAACAGAGTGGTTGCACGATTAGAGGAAGGCACCTCCCCTCTGTCTCAGCTTACCTATCTGTAACATCAGTGATAATAAAATCACGTTGGGAGCAACCGAGAGCAAACACGACTTAAAAGTCAGGTACTAGAAAACTTAAAACAATTTCAGTTTGATTAACTTCTGCTCTCCAACTGGCATATCCTGGGCTGCTAACTGGTTACAAGCACTGCTGAATACAACGTCCCTCGTCCCTCGTTTGATGCGCTGCCATTTGGCAGCCTTCAAGCAGACCCAAGATTTTTTTGGTTTCACATTCCAAAGAGAAAAACTCGATGATTTAATCCCTGTGCTTTGTTTAAAATTCTCTTAAACTAAAGTATCAGATTAAAATTAATCTTATGCTTAAATAAATACTAAAGAAAGCTAAAAAAGCATTTATAAAGAAAGCCCAGCTATGAGAGAGACTACAGTATGCTCCTTGCAAAAAATGACCTGTTTTCTCCTTGTCTTAAAAGCCAGTAATGGCCATCACCCTACTGTTTTTAATTATAAGATTTCCTCTCTTGTATAACCTTTTAAAGCTTTCAAATGCAAATTATTTGCTTGCAGATGTATTCAAATAATAATATAGTGAAATTCTTTGCTAATCTCCCAAAGTAAAGCTCCCAGACTGTCACATTCCAAGACTGTCTGACACAGCCAGCAGCCAGAGGTCTGGCCACAATCAAAGGTATACAAATATATTTTTAAAAAAATACAATAGCAATTTTTAATATAACAAAATACCTAGAAAAACTAACCCCCAATGTTTATACTCTGAATGGTGATTAACTGTGCAAGACAATTCAGTTTCAAGTGTGTGGTTTGAAGTACCTTTAAAGAGACGGACTGAGTAAAAATTTCTGGAGGACTCACATATTACGTCCTGACAAGCAGTTTTTCAAGGATTTGAGTGTCTGTGGTGGCATATGAAGGACTACAGATAAGTATTTTAAACAGTGAACTCAAAGAACAGGGAACTAAGCTCCTCAAATCTGAGGCAAGATCAAGCTTAAAGCATATTAACATAAATCTCTATGATTTCAGGATAAAGCAAATACACAGAAACACAGCTTGCTGTATTGCTCCCCCTTCTACAGTTTCTCCATCTCCCACCTGTGCACCCTTGTCACAGGGATGTAAACATCAGGTCTGGCCCTGGATCCACAAAATTTTATAGTAGAAAGAAAACAGTATGGGACCCAAAACCTCCCTCTGTCAATGCACAGTACATGTAGAAATGAAAAAAAAAGAAAAAAAAAAAAAAAAAGAAAACCTACAAAAAGACACCAGTCCCAAATTGTGCCAGAATAAACTGTTCAAGCTTTACAATACACAAAATGGTTCCTACCTCCCGTTCCAGATATGATTTAAGGGATTCTGTCTCATTTAACAGAGTAACGCTGCATTTGCCTCTAAAAAAAGAGAAACACCTTATGAAAAAACATTGTAAATGTTAATGTGATTCACAAGATGGTATTACTGAAGTTATACACAGAACTTGATCTTACACTGAAGAATGCTTGAGTAATGACAATGCTGTTTGATTTTTGACTAAAATGGAAGAAAACAGTCATTACCTAATGTGTGTGGCTGGCAGGGATTCCAGCTGTCGTGAGAGAAACAACTCACGATGTCGTAGCTGATGCTTCTGTTTCTCTGGTAAATCAACCATTTCTGGATTTTCCATCTCTTCTTCCATTTCTCCTAGTTATAAAGAGACAAAATTGATCATCAAGAACAGGGCAGGAATTGATTCTGAGCCAATGGGGATGAGCTGCTCTAAAACCTTTGCTAAATAATGAACAATCAGATTAAATCTACCTTCATCTGAATCCTCACATTTCAGCCAACTGAACAATTACAGAATTGAAATGATGCCTGTGAAGAATGTATTTATTCATTCACCACTGGGATCAAATCACTTCAGGTTCACACAGGCTCACCAAGCTGAAAGCCACAGATCTGCTACCAACAGAGAAGTTCTGAAGGGAAAGAGCTGCTTTTGGAGACCACCATTAGATTCATCAGGCAGAAGCTGACACACTTTGAGTGAGGCAATAAAAGTGTGTCCTCTTTGTCAGGCATCTGTTCTCTTAAACCCTTCTCATCTTTCAGGATATCACACTGTCCCATCCTGACCTCAACAGCATCTGCAGGAAATGCCCATTGAAAAGGGTAGTTTATTTAGTGAATGTATTTTATTCTCCTCACTCCAACCACAGCCAATAGATCACAGCCACAGGATTAACTGGAATGTAACCAAGCGCCCAAGGCCAGTCTTGCCACCCTGCCCTACCACACCACCACACACATTCAGCTGCAACACTCCAGCATTTCAACAGTCAGGATCCACCATGTCTGGCTTCAAGGTATCCAACTTCCATCCACCCAGCTCTTAAATGTATGCCCAAGTAAATACATGAAATCACATCCACACCAATACACAACTGGTCCAAAACATCTCCAGGCATCTCTCCTGTAAGAAATAAATTGTTAGTGTGTTTTGTGTTCATTAGCAAGTATCCTGCCAGTTATGCAAAATAAAGCTGTAAAAGGCAAAATACTCACAAAAAAAAAGCTGCAAAGGCCCTCCATGATGGACTGATTAAAAAGATACCAGACTTTTTGTTCTCTAAGAAATTAAGGCAGTTACTGTATTTTGCAAAACCATGGGAAAGGTTTTTTCCTAGACTGTAGTAGAATGAGCTGTAAAGCCTCATACGTGAATTGTAAAACTCTAATTTTACAGCAGCATTACTCTCAAAGAGCAGACTTTTGCCTGCAGCTTAATTCAACAGTTGTTGCCAAGAAACACTGCTAGTCAGAAACACACACAGGCAGTTATGATTTACATACCCTTAAGATTAGTTAACTATAATACTTATAGTTATCAAAAAAAAAAATAAAGCAAACAGAAATGAGAGATCTCCATTTTATAAAACACTAAAACTGCATTTAGTTTTAAATAGGCCAACATTATGCCAAAGGGGGTGACAGAAAATTATGTACCCTACAGGTTCCCCTACAATTTATCACTGTTTTAGTGTCCTGAAAAAAAGACCTGTGGTTTATTTGCCCCTCAGGTAGGCTGTTCCAGCAAAGAAGGAAAAAAATAGTAGCATAATTAAACCAGACTGCAACATACAATAGCTGTTACAGCACACGAGCTGTTAAGCATACAGCAGCAGGCACTTAGGTTTTAATATTTTCCTGGGAACTGGAACACCAAATTTACATTTGTGCCACAGTTTCATGGGTCTGCAATTTATTTACTGAAGTGGATTCTGTTTTAGTTGAAAATTAATATTGTGCCTGCTATCCTGCACTATAAATACACCAGCAGCAATCCACAAACAAGTCAGCAAGTTCCAAGCTTGCTTTCCTGAAAACGGAGGGATGCACAAATGAAAAGGCAATTCATGCTTGCACTTAAAACAGCTTTGGAGAATGACAGTAGTGCACTGTGTAATGCAGGGAAAACACTATAAGGAGCAACCTAAAATACTTAATATCTTCAGTATATTTGATAGCCTAGAGCTCTTAAAAATTACATTTTTCCAGAAAGTGTGCCAACTGCTGTGTGCCAGTCAAATCCACAAACAACAAAAGCACCAGCACAACCAAGCTAATCCCAGGATCTGCATCCCTTCAGGTAGGCTTGCCTTCCAACTAGTGTTTTATTTATGTGTCTAGCTTTTGTAATAAAATACAGGTAGGGGGAAGCACACATGTTGTTCTTACTCTGGCTGTGCACAACCTGTTAAAAATCAAAAAGCACAATACATTTTTTTTCTTAAAAACAGTCAGGAGTTTCTACAGGTAACAAACAACTCACAGAGGCAAAACTGTCAGAGAGACAGAGGTAAGAATATTCCAAGAGATAACAAACAAACAAGTCTACACAAGCATCTTCTCTCCTTTTCCACAGGTATGATTTAGCACTGAAGAGAATGAAACTGGCAAATGCATTCAGAACCAGGGGAAGGAGGAGAGAACGCAGGACTGGATCCAGGACAGGAACCTCTACCTCACTCAAGTGATGCAAAAGCAGCTTTGACAAAAACTAACCAATATCATACTCCACTGACACCACATCACCACCTCTGCACAGGCAGCAAAGGCTTATTAAATCAGAGTATAAACCACAACAAGGTCTGTCCCAGCCTCAGCTCCAGGTGAAGTCTGTCTGACACATCTGCATTTCACCTTCCTACAGCTCACCCACTCACAGCAGACTCCATCCCCAAGAATGGTGGCCAATGAGAAGAACCATAGTCTTAAAAAAGAAAAAAAAATATTTATAAAACATCCGAGAAATCTTTTCAGAACAGACTCTCCTGCATTTTGAGAGTAAGTGCTGTGGGAATACAGGAGGTGTAGTATATTGGGACTTCAATGCTCTCCTAAAGCCGTACTTCAAAATTAATCTCCCTGTTTGATAGATGTGCTTGTGCAGATTTGAAACTAAACATCTAACCTTAATACAAACAGTAATATATCATCTATGCAGAAATATCCAGTGGAATGCTGCAAAGAGCATATTAGATTAAGTATTATTTGATATTTGATGACAGAATCATTAATAGCACTTTAACAAAGCTTGAAGATGACTTACATTGGGAACAAGAGATAGACAGACTGGGCACAAACAACAAGACTCACGTGAAAGCTAACATATATGGGAAAAAATAATTAGGAAGAGTAAACTTTGAGTTGGCAGGAGAAACCCAAGAGGCAGTAATTGTAATTTAAAATGACTGGGTGTGTGAGATGTGAAATTAAACATCAATATTTGCTAGACACTAGAAAGAATAGCAATTTGCCATAGATCAGATTGGCCTCTCTACAACATCAGAGGTAGAAAGCACCAGCCCTTTCTCTGCATTCTGGGTGTTGTACAAGTAGCTACATGACAGAATTCAGAAGTGCACAAAGGCAAACAAGATACAGAAATTAGGTTTAGAGAGCACACCAGGCTGTCCAACTAGGGAGACAGCCTGTAGCAACAGAAGAATTAGTTAGCAAGGTTATCACTAACGAAATAACGTAAAGGAAAAAAATGGAACCAAAACACTGGGAAACACAGTAAAGCCAGTGCTGGTGACCTGCATAACAGCTCCTTCAGCAGCAGAGAAAGTTGTAACTTTTGCTGCTCTAACAGTTCATCCAAGGACCTTAGAAAGACATTAAAGAAATGCTGCACTTGAATAAGTGAACAATACAACACCAGTTTCCTTCTTCCAGGTTCAAATGGTCTGTATGAAGCCTTAGCCTTATTTATTTTCTCTCTACCAAAAACCAAGATATTGATTTGTAGCTATAGAAAATATGATGAAAGTTTAAACAACTAGAAATCCTTATACCCTGACACTTCAGAAAGAGTTTGCCACATTATCAAGACATCCCACTGGGATTCCTGCCACAAATTCCTTGTCATCATCTTTGCTACCTGTAAATAGTGGCCATGGCTCCAAAACAGACACTAGTTTGGATGCTTAACGTGTCTTCCCTTCCTCTCTCACAAAAGAGAAAACCCACAGTTTCCTCCTCCCAGTAACAACAGATTTAAAGTGTCATCAGTGGATACGTGAATTTGACTCCTCTTAAATCTACAAGTGTGGTGTTGGGAAAAAACGGAAAGAAGGAATAAAATGGAAGAAATAAAATAAAAAGACTTTGTGAAGCTATTGTCAAACTTTATTTAGATCGGTGTTATCTAAAATGTTTTAAAAAATTCTCAATAAACTCCTTGCCTGTTTAGGCATGCAGGTATCGTGCAACTTATGGACTGAATGAGCAGTGACATTTAACCGCTACAAGACATTTATTTTCAGAAGTTTTGGCACTTCCCAAATCATTCTGCCTCGTGTGCCTGGCACCCAAACATCACCTGCTGAAAACTAACTACAAATCTTCCAAACCAGCCAGCACTAACTACTCAGTTCTCCAACCACTACCAACTGGTCACTCATTGCTGTGCACATTGGGACGAACATTTTCATGAAGTGAAAACTGCGGTCCTAAAGCAAACCACAAGTATCCAGACATGGATGGGGGTGGATCATTAGAAGAGAGGATAGGATATTCCTGGTGCTGGAAATATTGATTATAAAAAAGTACATAAGACACATGGAGAAAATATGTAGTGACAGCACCCAACAGTAGCTTGAGGAGTAAAGTATCTTTCCCATTTCTCTTCCATCAAGTCCTGCCCACAATCTTCTTTGCATATACTATCTCTCTTAAACCACTGTGAAGTCTCTGGGCAAGAACATTAAACAGTTTTCTACTGGCAAAGCAGGTTCCTTTCAGAAACAGGTGGAGAAATTCCCTAGAATAATTTGTGAGGTGATTAAAAAGGCTTATGAATAAAAAGTGCTAACAATGTATGGAAGACATTATGGGGCTGAAAGATTTATAGGACAGCCCAGATAAGCTTTATATCATATGATAAAAATAGTAAGATCACAGATCTAATCCAAGAATCAGGTGTTAATTTACAGCCACCAACTACAGAATAAGGTGCTTCCAACCCATTTCTCTGTATAAAGAGTTACAAGAAAAGACAACATTTCAGACTTGTCTGTTTTAGATATCTGATGGATCATACAAGCTAAAGTGTTGGTTTTGTTTTTTTCTTTAAACTTCAAAACATTCATTTCACAATCACACCTTTTTCCTTCCTTTATTGGAACAGTAAAAAAAAAAAAAAAAAAAAAAATATATATATAATTTTTCCATTCACGTTCTGGCCGTATCTTCCCATTACTTGGCTCTCTCACTGCACTGATCTCAACAGTAGGTCTGAAATAAAGGCATCTTAAACAGAAGACTGTGTGAATCCAGAAATGTCTGCAGTCAGAAAGCTCCATTAATCAGCTGAACAAAGGCAGTTAAAAGATCAGTGATGCAGATACGTACATCTACTGCAAATGCATCAAAATGAGGCAACAGGAGACTTTATGGAAATGAATTCAAAGTCAGTGACAGTGTGGAATATCTGTACTAGAATCTTAACATCCACTAAACTTAATTTCATTATATCATGCAAGATGTAGATATTTTTTTCAGAGTAAAGAACTAATGGCTGTCCAAAAGCTTAATTTTACTCTCCTCTCCCTCCTTAGGAAGAACGGAAACCACAGAACAGCACATCTATCTAAACAAATGGAAGTCATTGAGTAGCAATTTTATTCTGCACCAGAAAGAAACATACTGGAGAAAATGCTAGTTACTAAAGAAATTTACCCTGAGAGGCAGCCTCAGTTGTCTCTGGTGGCTCCACTAATAGGATTGTGCTATAGAAGAATTTTCCCATCTTTCAAACACATATGAACATGAACAATGAATTATTTGTTTGCATTAAAAAAAAAGAAAAACAACACTTCAGTTTCTAATCAGAAAGAGAAATCACCCTTTGCAGATTCAAAGAGCATTTATACAGGTTCAAATATTTTCCATTTTCAGTCTCAGACATGCATCTCTGAATCCTTCCTACATGCTTCCTTTACTAAATCTAGTGAAGTGAGACACAGATGAAGGAATCAATAGTCACGTTGTTTATGGTGAAGCTCCTATTAAGCTTCAGGATTCTCAGATAAAATAAGTACCACTGCATTGAAGAGGTATCAAAAAAGCTTTGCCTGCCACCACAGTTCTGCCACACAGCCAAACCCCATCTCAATGCCACATGACCTTCTCTTCAAGGTATGGCTGCAATGGAGGAATTATTTGGACAGACTCCAATCCACAACAGAAAATACTCAAATTTACAAGAGGGGACTAGTTTTGCTGCATGTTTTCCCCAATGGCATTACAGCAGTCAGAACACAGCAAGACACTGTATTTATTGTTAAAACTGAATATCTGATTTAATCAATCCCCATGCAGTAAAACTATGTAAGATTTGTATTACATATACATCACTCTATTCATATATACACCAAGCAGCACATTAAAAGACAATAATGCTTGCCAGCTAAATCATAATTCTCACATGCCCATATCTGATTGCTTCTCTTTCATTTATGTATGTGCCCTGAATTACAAGGATTCATATGGCTGTCCGTGCTTTCTGCTAAATTTTAAACGATCTGAACAGCTACATTTCACACACTCCTCTATTCACAGGAAAAAACAGTTTAGTAATTCCACCTGCTCAGTCTTTTTTTCCCTTTCAACATGTCTGTTTTGGAAACTGTTACATTAGTACTGTATCCATCACCTTGCAAGGATGGGACAAGAGGGACATTGAACTGGCAGAGGAAGGTGTAATAAACCTAAATCTAATTCTCCCTGGCAATTGGAATGGAGTCAAACAGGCTGGAAGCACCTCCACATAAAGTGCCCAATGTCGGTAAATATGTTGCTCTGGTTTGAAACTGTTTCTATAATTGAAAGAGAATTGCAGCATTAAATTTTTGTTTAGAAATAGGCTGCCACCTTTACTCAACTAGGGTCCCACATGCCTCTGATCACCCTGGGAGAGGAGTACAAAAACATAACACAACATTCTGTAAAATAATACAAATAATAAAAAACCTCTTTAAAAAAAAACAAAGAAGAAATTAGTTACACAATGTACACATGCAAAGGAGGCTGATGTAAGGTAGCATGAATAACCCTCTAAATTTTATGCTAGTTTCACGCTTCTTTTAAAAATCAGAACATAACTACAACACTAAAAAAAAAAAAAATCTAAATTTCAAGTCTCTTCTTTTCCAACAAAAGGACTTGAAATATTCAAAACAATGATGGGAGATCCTAAAATTCTTTGCTTTTGAAGTGTATTTACCGAACATGTTCAGACAAAAGCTATGTCACTACAAAAAATATTAATATTGAAATTTAAAGAGAAATCCTGTTAGTCAGGTTTCAAGCTGGCCACGTTTCAAGTCGGTTTTCTCTGATCAGTCTATTTGATTTACTCATAAAGAATGTTTGAGGTTTGGGTTTTTTTTAATCTACAAACCAAACCAAGTAATTCATGAGAAGTAATATGAGACAAGGAGAGTACTCCCTTCTCATTCCAAAAATTAAAAAATTCACTTCTCTGGAGCAAACATGATGCCTTTACTCAGCTCTAACTGAAAACTTTTGTCTTGTCCCCACCATAATCAAACCATACACAAATGAGGTTTTAAAAGGTGTAAGGGAAGGGGAAAAGAAAAACAAAAAATAACAAAAGTCAGGCGAACAAGTAATGCAAACTGCTGAAGATGACCACAGAAAAAAGACATGTATGAATAGTGAGACTGACACTTGAATTCAAATATCGAAGTTGTATCCAAGTTTGACAATTCTGTATAGAAGCAATTTAATTTGAACACAAACGAGCTTACTTGCATGTTTGTCTGCCAATACAATAAGTGTACTCGATATGTCCCTCCTTCTGTAGAAACACACCACCTTTGCTTCCACGTTCCCGTTGGCAGTCTGAAACAGGGGGAGAAAAAAGAAAAAATCAAGAGCAGAACTGTACACACTAACTGGAAACTTCAGAAACAATTTGGGATTTTGCACAAGAGCTACACAGCATCTACTTTTAGCACCTCCACCTGCATGTATTATCTAACACACAAACTCCAGCACAATGCGTTCCAGGGCAGGGAAATTCCAGGTAGTTTGGCCCTGCCCTCCTAATTGTTTCTGTGGGATCACCATTTTTAGGCTACAGATGTTTCAAGGGGTAAGAAAAAACCCCACACTTACCTGCAATTACAACACATTAAAAAGCCACTTGGCTATTATTGAGGTGATGCCTAAATTAAGCAGAATTCAAAGGCACCTTTAAAATCCTAATAAAAAACTGCGATATATAACAACACAATTCAGATGTAGACTGTCCTCCAAACTCTGCAGGGCGGTAGGAAAGCAAGAAAGAACCAGGCCATTATTATTTTGACAAAAGAAATCACTTTAAGGTTTTCTTTATCTGACAGCACTGGTAAGCTAAACAATGACCAACACACACATCAAAAAAAAGTCATGCCAAAAGGAGAACCGAGGAAGCTGGATCAAGCAATGAACTCTACACCGGTGACAACACATAAAAAAGGGTCTGAATTTTTGAAAGATTGTTTTCTTTAAACTCTTAAAATTACATAGGTGATCAATTACTTGTAAGATGGCACTTGCTAAACTGTGAAACTGGGTTTTCACAAGCTCTAGGGGAAATAAACTTCCTGGTTTGTAACAGCACCAGACAATTTACTATCTCTAAAATAAATCAAATAATGAAAATGTAGCTTAAGAATTGTATCCTACTACTAAAAAGTCTTGGAAAACCATAATGAAGGCACACAGTTTCAGAAACTAGAAGACTAAAATACAGATTTCATGCTGGTAAGTGTCCAAAAAGGGCAGCGAACCAGCAATGTGTCCACAAGGAAACAAATAAAAGTTCTTGTACATGCTTGTTTCTAAGATGTGAATGAAGGAAAAGTTTCAACTTTTATAATACCAGTTCTCCTACCCCAAAGAAAAAACAACCAGGCAACACATAAATGTACAAGTATTTCCCTTGCAGAATAACAGTTTTTAGTATGGAGCGTGCAGAATTTCTACCATTTTCTGTTAAACATTTCAGAACTTTCAAATTTTGAGGAACTAAAATACAAATGCAGGGAGCATCTTCTTAGAACACAGACAGCTACAATGTAAATTTATCTGATTTATTTAAATATCTCGGTTTCATTTGCACTCAGTGAAAAAAAGGCAGAACGTGATATAGGATTAATTTCAACCTGAAAGACCCATTTCAAAGAGTAGGTCAGAGAAATTACAGCTCAAGCAAGAGTTGCACCAAGATGGGAGATCCAGGCTGAAAGTTTTGGTTTTTTAAAGGTATGGGGAAGAATGAAGAGGAAAAATAAGAGGGGAGAACACCACTTTATAGGAAGTGATCGACACATCTGCACCCTGTGACAAGTGGAACACAGCTGGTGATCCCTTAAGGCTACGGATCCACTGGGAACAGTTTAAGAACTCACTTGTGTTTCTTTAAGGGAAGAGACAAGATATTTCTGTAAAAGACCTCCACTCAAAAAAAGGGTTTACAAGGATGTCCTTACCTTCAGACTTTTTATTTGTCATCAAATTGATACATTTTCTATTCCAAGTAACTGTTTTAGAACTACATGCTTTTCCATCACTGGTTGGATAAGAAAAATACCTAATTTTAGTCACTTAACATAAATTCAAATCCAAACCTGTATGGGCTTCAACAAGGCTGGTATTAAACCCAGTGGAAGTGGCATGTTTGGACACAGCTTCAGAACAGTCTTCCCTCCTCAGCTAGGTCAAAATTCAACATTGAGAACTTCAGCTGGTTTCTCACATACAAACCATCACCCTTCCGTTCTCGATCCATTGAAAGGGAATTTGGCAGATGAAATAATGCACAGACCCAAAGGACAACCAGCAAAGATAAAGTCTGAGGAAGCAGATAATAGCTGCAAACCTTTCTGTTGAGCAAGGTTCTCCCACAAGAAAGATCAAACTAAAGCTCTCCATCCTCTAGACAAACTGTTACATTGTCTTTATGTCCCATTATCCTGGCACGGAACTGAAGAACCACAGAAATCTCCTGCCCTAAAGGTGGGCATAATCACCTTGGGAATGACCTGCTATTGACATTCAGTCCCTTCATACCAAAGGAGAACAAAAGGTCTTAAAGCATTCCAGAAAATTATCAGAGAACAGAAGTATTTTTAAGCTTCTAATTACCAGAAAACTGCTAAAGAATTGTTTTGATTTTAATCAAATCAAACAGATCATAAATTCAATTAACTTCAAAGACTTGATGGAAAAAAATGTTTACCTTATTGAGCTCTTCTATTCTTCGTATCAAATAAGGGTTACTTGAAGAATTTTCGAAGTAGACATAATCTGACAAAAAGAAAAAAAGAGACTCTTTAAAATATGAGCTGCTAAAAATCAAACCAAAACCTCTGTCAGCCTGGAAAGCAAACCATATGATCTTCCTCCTCTCTCTGATCAGATAGATTATTTCCACTTTAGCCACACTGTTATTTTTTTTACTTGCTTCCTCTTCTTAACAAAATCCAGCCAAACTTCTCACCAGCAATATGTGATCCTTCTCTCCCCTTCCAGCCCAGTTTACACTTACTGCTCATTTACTTAAAATTCAAATAGCTTCATTCTGTCTCTCTTTTTCTCTGCTTCCTAGTCCTTTACACGTATATGATCCTAGACTGCCTCAACAAAACTCCATATATAACTACCCAAACTGTTCAGTAATACTTGTATATTTTCAAGCAGGATAAACATCTAAAGTTACATGAAAAAAATGAGTCCTTTACCCAAGACAGCACCTTGAAAAAAAAAAAAATCACAGAAACATCCAAGAGTGTCATATAAATTACTTGGTATTACTGAACTCCAAGAGCTTTAAGACCTCTTTTTACAGGTAAGGAAACAGATACTCTGGAGTCCAAAATGGACTTGGCCTCTCTCTCCCAACACTCCAGAAGTCAAACCCTAAGCCTGAACTGAGGCAAAGAGAGGGTTGAATCCACCTCCCCACTGACAAGGTGCTGACCTTGCATACAGATGTAACAACAACAATTCCTTCCAAGACTACCTAAGACGATTTCCCTCCAGATTTTCCAGTTCATTTGTGTTTGAAGCAAAACACCCATAGCCTCTGGGCGCGCCTCAGGTGATCTTCCTCATTGCCTACATTAGCATGATGCTCCAGGAGGAATGGGTGTTTAGCAGTGTTTGCCCTCCGTAAATAGGGACAACTACCGAGGCTGTTAGCATCAATCTCCCTGGAATCTTTGTTAAAAGGGCTGTCGGAAACAGAGATACTGTTCCCTCCTCCGCCGCCCAGAGGAAGGAAGACATCCCCCGGCAAGAGCCTTTGCTGATGTAAGATGTGATGGGTGAATGTTTCGATGTCTCCCTGGCCACCCGCAGATAAAAGCGGACTCCTTAACCCTCCTGGTGCAGCTTTTCCAATTCCCCGTGTAACAGTCCTCAAGCTACAGACACTGATTTTTTTTTGACTACTTCTTACAGCTCCTGTTATCCGTAGGTCTCCCTGGATTTACAGACCAAGCTACTTGCTACGCGAGACACAAGAGCACAGCAGTGACTGCCGGGCAAACGGCCCAGAGGAAGCTGCAGCTTGCACTACCTGCAAACAGCTCAAGTGCCCTCATGTCCCTTCAGCAGGGCTGAGCTGCCTTAGGAGAGACGTCACTGGTCAGGAATCCCAGGGGTTACAATCCCAAGAGCATCAATTTTCAACAAATCTGTTCTTCAAGCTTTTGTCTTTGCAAAAACCGTGCTGTACTTACAAAGCGACTTACAAAGACACTTTGACAGCGAAGCCTCAACGTGGTCTTGGTTGAAGTGAAAAGTGACAAGCTGCAATGCCAATACTGAGCACAAATCTTGGCTTACCCAACCAGAGGGCTAAGAAAGCACTGAAATAGCACACCCCAATTTTTTAAATTTTTGAGCATTCTGTCCTCTCAGACTGATCATCAGCTATCTTCACACACGTTAACATGCGTCTGAGTGACTCCAAAACTTTCTTCCCAGTTGCAGGAGTTGGTTCCTCTTGAATGTCACATCCCTACAAGGCTTTAAACTGGAGAATGATCTCACACGAGGAACACAGTTTGGACCTCTGGTTTGTAGACAAAACAAAGTTCACAGAAATGGTTAAAACGCCCCAGTAACTAGACCCTAAATTTCCATTCCCAAACACTGGCTCTGTGCAGAGCACCAAACAGGAAACAACAGGCTCAACACTACTACGACCAACTCTACCAAGTCCCAAAACCAAACAGATATTTGGCAGCTTCAGCAATAACAACTGCTGACTGAAATAACAATGGTGGGCATTAAACAATTTACTGATCAGCAGAGCAAAGAGAAATTTCTCCCACAGCAGAACCACCCATGCCCTACAAGGGCACTGCAGTGGAGGGTGTAAAAGCTTTGAGGTGTTTCCAAGTTCACTGTCCACCTCTCACCAGAAGGCTCTAACATGTGAAAAAAGAATAAGTTTTTTCCCTCCACTCCTCTGATAACTCCTAAGGCAACCAGCTACTCCTCACTTCAGAGACTTTGGCTGAGGCAGATGCAAAAATCTTACTTTTCTAAACATTGTGCCTGAAAATTAAAAATTAAAACTAAAGGAAATGTCAATCTATGTCTTGAAAATATAACCTTGTCTTGAATTCCATGGCTTTCAGGTGGCTGTTACAAATGTTCATAGTTCACATCATTTTTAATTGGCTTTTTTGTGTGCATGTAGATGCATATATTCTAGGAGACACATTTTATACCTCAAGTGAACACTAACTCAATTTTTCATGTAACTACAGTTTATTGATTGTAAGATCTGGCATGGATTTAAAAAAAGCTTATCACAGATGAATGGTTTACCAAAGAATAGCTCACAGTGGTATCCAACGGTTTGGAATAATAAAACCCCTAAACCTTGTCTCAGTCAGCAGCAGGAACGTCCCCAAACCCACACCATGTGATCCACAGCAAACCAACCTCTCAGGAACCAGCCAACTGCACACTGCTGGCAAAGAGGCAGAGCCCAAGCTGTCCCATGGGATGTTTCAAGAGCTGACACATGATACCATGGAGGTGCATGCTTAGGCCAGTGCTTGATGACTTCATCTTGCCACAAATCCACAGCCCAGTACATCTCATCCAGGTTTTAGACTAATCCCACAACTATGTTAAGCATTTCACCAGTAGCTATGCAACTAATGGAGACCTATTCCCCATTACTCAAATTACCTGGAAAAGGGTTTCTTCCTCTCAGCAATTAATGCAGAGCACACTGCAAATCACATGACTCAGAACGTGAGCAGAGCAGAAGGGACTGATTTGCATTTTTCATAGAGATTTTAAATACTTGAACTAAAGTCAAAATGCTATCCTGCACAGAAAATTGTTTGAATTACTGTTCCACATGTACAACAAGGAAATTTTAAGTTCAACAAACCACTCTCCAAACTGATGCTTGTGAAAACACCCCTCTAAAGTTGCTCCACGAGCAACAAAACCCACAAAGGCTGGTTTCCTGCACAGGAGGTTTAACGGAGGCACAGCGCTGGTCCCTACACTCCAAAACACCACCTTTCTCCTTGAGCAGCACTTCCCCTTCATCTCCAGCTTCCTCCCACGCCACAAAAGCACACCCTTCTCATACTGTCTACCTAATTAATACTAAACCCAGGTGCATGTGCACAAACACACACGAGATAACAGAAACCTTCCACAGGCTCCAACAATCCAGTTGTCAATGAGAGACATCCTGTATGTGCACAACTGCCAGGGTCTCTGTGCCCTGGACTGGAAGAGGGGATGGGGAAGGAGACAAAATTAGCAAATCTCTAGGCAACGGGGAGATAGGCATCTCAGCTCCTACTAAGAACAGGAAGGAAGAGTTCACTAGAACAAAAAATAAGGTCCAGGGACAGAAAAGTAGAGCCAGATAGCAAGCAAAACAAGTCAGACCCTTCAAAAACAACATACTTGTCTATCCTTGCTCATTTATTTGCTTCCCTACTTACACAATTACAGAAAGGGACTCGTCTAACTGCTCTGCATCCCAAAAGGATGACATCTTCTTATACACAGCATCCACCATAAAAAGCACATGAATCTAACCCCTCACCACTCAACTGCTCGAAGAGAGGTTGGAGTTTCAATCCCATACTTTCACAACACATTAATTCGATCCCCAAATTAATCAGCCACACATCCACATGATAACCATAATTAACAGCATCACTCATGAACATTACAGAGTTATCTGTGATAAGGCTAAAACAGTGACTGAGGAGTATGGAAATACCACAAGGCAGTAAGGATCATCAGACATATCACCTTCTGACTCAAACTCAAGATGTAGTTCTTCCTCTTGCCTGTGCTGTTATAGAGCGGAAGTACCCACGTACATAAATCTACCCAAAAAAGCCTTTATATCCTGTAACGTTTTTCCTGAATGTGCACAACTTGCTAGAAAGCGATGCTGTGTGACACAGGTACTGACTGAATTGCTAGAACACACAGACACAAGCACATTTGCAGTAGTCCAGCAGCTAAAACTAGAATGGCAGTCTACAGACGACGGAAGGTGGACATTTTCCATAAAGGCAGTAAAATAACTGCTCTCAATTAGCAATCAACACAACAGAATTTCTTTTTGCTTTCATATACTTTTAAGACATTATTGCAAAATAATTTCCCCTCTGCCTTCTTCATGTCAGCTGTTGATTATCTCTACAGCAGTGCATGGAAAGGAAAATCAGGAAGCGGTACAGCAAAATAAAGAACACACACTGTCTAGAGGTCATACATTTATAAGATTAGACATGTCTGAGCTACCTAATAACCTTACAGGCTTTTAGGTGATCAAGTTGCAAAAATGCCCAAAAGTATTTTTATCCTTCCCGATGTACATTTGCCTTTCAAGCCGCGAGTGCTTTCTGAGGACTGACCTGCCTGAATACTCCCCACCTTTCCCCCAGAAAGTCTTACACACTGCATCAGCCTAAAAACGTTCTCGGGACTTAAAGGGAGGCTGAAGCCTTTCTCTTCCCACACTCACTACCACTGTTGGGTAGAAGGTGCATTTCCAGACACGTGATAAAGAAGTAACTTCACAGTTGTGTATTTCTCCTGCCCAATCCACAAAGCTGCTGCCCTGAATTAAAGATGAGCATCAAGAGAGTGCATAAACTTACGATGACCTGCTTGCTTTATGACTTCTCTTACGGGAAATATATGCCTCCTCATAGTCTAGGTTTCCAATTCAACTTTGGGCCAGTTTCTTTCATTAAGATCCAGTTTTCAAATTATTCACCAGCTTGGCCCCTAAACCATAAGTGATGTTGTATTTTGGATAATACAATCCCTCCTGGCCCACGTTCCCATGAAAGAGAAGGCTGGAGAGGCAACACTACTTTCAGCCAACAGTCCTGCAATCTTACCTGGCAGAGCCCAGGTCCTATTGCCTTCTGGCTGTTCTGGCTGTTGAAAACACGCTGTGAAATGTTTAGTTACAGAGCAGATAGAGTTTCAACAGAGAAAGCTTTACCAGCACAATAATTTCATTACCAGAACGGCAACACTGGAACAGTTGTTTCTGTTGCTAAAAGAATTACGAGGTCAAACAGATCTAGCAGTATACACAAAACAGGTATTTACAAGTTAATGTCTTTCATGGATCCACAAAGGTGTTGAAGACATACTGTCAGTACAAGCTCAATTTGTATTGACAGGACAGCAGTGTTTGTGACTACTGCATGCACAGGCTGCAGCAAGCTGAGGCACCACAGGCTATGGGCAACACTCAGCTCCTTAAAAAAGGTGGGGAAATGCCAAGCACACAAACACCTGAAATACCTATAACCAATTAGTGAAGGACATGGCAAGAGCAAGCACCATCTCCTGCAGAAATCTCCACTCCATTCCGTCAACAGCAAACCATCAGTAAATTTAGCAAGGATAAGCTGAGGTACCCCAGTTAAAGCAAGCCAGCTTTGCTCTTCTTTCTTGAGTAAGGATTATCTACACATTCACATGGTAACCCAAATGTTCATGTTACATTTTCTTCCAAATGTGCAGAAGTAGAGAGGGACAGCCAATGTTACTTGGCCGTTTTGAGATGAAACCTATGTATGACTTTTTCTGACTTGTCTCTAAAAATCCAGGTGCAATATTATCCAAACACAAAGGAGAATGAATTCATGGCAAAGTCCACATAGCAGGACAACAGACTATGCACAGACCTATAAAAAAGTTGATACAACTGTTACTCTCTGCAAGCTCTCCTCCTGTAGCAAGAGTTATTACAACAAGCGAAAAACCCACTTAAACACCAAACCTCTGAAGGACCTGTAATGGCTACAAACAAAAACTCAAGTATCTACCACACGGAAATCTACTCAAGCTAAGAAATATTCTCTTTTTGAAGTAAAAAACCAAACCAAATCATAGTTAATGACATCCAACTTGCTTGGTTAAACTGCCGATTGCTTGATACAATTTAACTCTGAAACATTAACGTTATTTGGAACTTCCCAGATGTCTTTTGTTCTTTGTTTTCTATCATGTCAAGGCAGGGGGAAGAAAAATTCCTGTCCAGCCATCTCATATCATTTTTGCCTGATTTTTAGTGAAACAAGGTTTATGCAACTCCATTATCCATGCATTAGTTCTTCCCTATTAACTCCTGAACCCTTTGTTCAGACATTTCACAGAGGGACAGAAGTCTCAAAGATAATTAAGTTCTGATCACTGTTCCCTATCTTAAAGACATAGATACTAAAACTACAAGAGGAAGTGAGAAAGGTAAGATAGGTAAGTTAGAGATATGAAATGGTTCCCATTTCAGAAACAATTAATAGACTAGGTTTTAAAGCAAATCACTGGAGATTCCACAGTGTTTGGAAGAATTATCAAAAAAGTGCTCGTTTTCTTATGCACCTCCCAATATCTGCACTGTCAGTGCTGCTCAAGGTAGGTCCTGGGCTCCAGTAACTTCTGAACCAGCTCATGATGGCCAAGTGTGCTCCCAAATGTTCCCCCTCTGCCAGGTATTCTGCCTCATAGCAATGCTCTAAAGACTGAAGATCTCAGCGCTGCATGAGGCACAAATGGTGCATATGGTACTTTTCCCAGTAAAAGTCAAAGTTCCACAGGAGTGGAAACAGAAGGCAGCAAAGAATCACGTAATGGAAGAAAGAACACAAGTTTTAGATTGTCAGTGTCCTTCTGTCTGTTCCTCACAGCACCACTGGCTGTTTTCACTCACAGACAATCTGAGTTAAAAACCAAAAGACAGGAATCTGCTGGTCCTTCTGCCAGAGTGGACATGGGTGTCAGCTGCACTTCATGGGTCACTCTTAGATAAGAGCTGTGCCACGCTGAAGTAACTGCTACTAGGCACGCCAGCTTAAAGGTAAGGTAGGAGACTGTGTACAAACAAGATTTGAGAAGAGACCGTGACAATCTGGAAATAAAACTAAGCTTCCAAAGCACTACCCTGAGGATAAAGAAGCAATTCTGCTGTTAGAAATCAATTACATGGCAGTTCAAAAAAACCACTTTCAATTAATCCACTCCCAATATCCCAGCTGTAACTTAGGCATATTTGCATATGGCACTGACCCTTCAGGTTCACTAAGTCAACTCCCTCCAGCTTCCAGCAGGACAAGTATACGCTAAATATTCCTGGAGAACCACTTTTTTATTCTGTGCTCTACATGAGATATTTAAGCACAATTCAAAGGCCTCTGGGCACAAAGCACAGTGTCTGCATTGTCTCTTCTGCTGCTTCAGTTTCCAAAGATGGAGCCATACAAACACTGCAGTAGCAAAGTCGTGAGCCTACAAACTTCAGCTGCATCCACTACCGTTCTTCGTGGGGGCAGTACCATGAACCAGCTCATGGAAACAGTTCAGGCTTAAAAAGAGAAACACTTCACCCAAAAGGTAGGTTGTAAGGGAAGAGCAGAATGGTCTAATTCACAGAAGACTCAGAGAAAGACTTGAGCAGATGGAGAAACTGGTAAGAAGAGAGCTCCTCAAATCGTGGGGGAGTATTTGGTGGGGGCTGGGGGGGAGACGGAAGAGGAGTATCCTCAAGCTACACCCTAACAATCATCTTCTGTAGCAGCCAAGAGAACAGCCTGTTCCGTTGCAATTCTCAGTGCTAAGGACAGATAAGAAAAACATTATTTTCCAAAAGATATTCAGGCAACACAGAAGATGACAAGAAATCAGCTTCATATTCCCTGCAAGTATCTCAAGAGTTGCAAAACAAGAACCTCTGAAGTACTCAGACACCAAGTTTGGTATCACCCTCAAGGAACACACAAAAAAATGTTGTGTTTTTTTGTTTGGGTTTGCTTGTTTGTTTAAGAACAACGTTCAACTTCACTTAGTCAATGTGAATTAACTGCTCTGGCCATAGTATGACAATACAAAGTCCAGAGGTAAGGCTTTCAGTGCCAGATCAGAAACATCATGGCTTCACAATGTTAAACATGGACAAACTATAAACTCCTGCCATAGTTTTTGCAATTGTTTCTACAAACGAGAGTGCCAGTGACGCTGTTTCATCCCCTGCTCTCTCACACAACCCCCTCAAGTTATGATAGCCTCTCCCTGGATGGCAGGAGGCACACATGCACATGGTAAACCCCATTGGGAATTTACATGGGTCAAAAAACTGTCTCCAACCAAAACAGTTCCCTGACCTGCTCTGCTGCGCAGCCACACCGAGCTGTGTGAGCCCAGCCAAGGAAGGAAGGAGAGGACTGTAACACCTCTCTGCTTGAATCGACACCCTACCAAAAGAAACATCCACAGAAACTGTCTCACTTGGCTGGCTCAAATTTGCTCAGATGTTAACAACTTAACTCTGTAAGGACAAGCTCTGTGCTAAATCAGGAATCATCTGTTCATGCCACAGTAACTTTACGCTTGGTCAAGAATCATCTGTCCTCCTACATCTTGGATAAAAGCATAAAGCCCCCAAATTAACCAGAGCGCATCACGTGCAATTTAACAGAAACATTACCATGGGCCACATCTGCCACAGATCATGACTGCTGACCTGGCAATGCACAGAACCAGAACCATGAAATCCCAGGCACCACAAAGACTGAAAAGCTTGTGAGTTACAAGCCTGGAGAAGCCCAAATCTTTCTTCCACTTGCAAACTCACTTTAAAGTTGTCAACTAACTTCTCTGCTTTGCTTCATTGATCAACATCAAGCAAAAAATTATCTCACAAACACTTCTCCTTCCTGAAGGTGGCCCAGCCAAAGAGCCGGAAAAGGCGAACACGTGCATGGCTCCTTCTGGGCTGGGTTATGCAGCCTGAAAGCTTCACCAGTACTTCACAGGTCCTTCCAGACTTGGTTTTACAAGTAAAGAAGCGATGAGGAACCATACCAAACCTAAAAAGACACTCTGAAGCAGGAGCCTCTTGTACATTGCACCTATGTCAGTGAGCTCAAAAGGGCTAGAACCATGATATCTTACAAGAGCACTTTTCCCAACAGTTCCAGCTATGTAAACCTCACGGGAAACTGAGGCAAAGCAGCTGCAGGGATTAAAAAAAAAAAAAAAAAAAAAAAAAAAAAAAAGTGCACTTGCAAAGCAATAAGATACAGTGTAAAAACAAACATCTTACTTGGTGCAGAAGTAACACTGACTTCACAGGTTACTTGTTGCCAACAGATGCACAGAACTAGCATGAGGTGACCTCCAACAGTTCATACCTATGCTTTGAAGTGACCCCAAACTGCTCAGGAGTAGTTTATAAATCAAAGTAAAAACAGTAACAGCAACCACCTTATTTCTATTCTCATCCTACTGGGGAGAGACTAAGCACTCTATTTAAAGTCAGGATGCTTAAACATCAAAAGTTGCTTGAAAAACAACTAAATGCAAGCGAAAGGAAAATCTTTTACGTTCACACAAAACCTCACTAGTTAAACAAAAAAAGTTTTTAAGAGTCCTTTTCCCACAATTTCTTATCAAGTGTCTTCTATTCACCACCACTGAAAGGCAAAACACTCGAACAAGACTGACAGGCCCCAGGGGCCTCCCAGGAGCAAAACGGGTACTGCCAAGGTGTTACATGTCCATCTCCCAGACCCTCACGGCAGGCAGTGCCACCCACCCCAGCCCTCCTGGCAGCCCGCCCTGGCACAGCCCGGGGCCTGTCTGAACTCACCAACCCAGCAGAAACCTGTCTCCGTTCCTCTGCCGACTTTCCAACAGGCCAGTGACACGAATCTGGCCCAAGAGGCAGCAGGTGAGCACCACCCCGCTGGGATAAGAAGGGGAAAGCTGAATGTCCCCACTTTGGCAGAAGCAAGCTTAGTGCTTTAGCTCCATTTTGCCAGATGCAAAGGGTTTGACAGCTATTACAAATCCACGGAGCGTGTATTGACACAGTTGTCACAGCTCTGGCCCCAAACACACCTAAGCTGGCAGACAACACTGTCCACCAGGAAGTGTTTCTCAACAAAAGGCTAACAAATGCTGAAGAAGTCCGACATGGGGGAGAGGGGGAAGGGAAGGGAAGGAAGACTGTAAAACAGGAGAAGATAAACTTGTGCAACTAGAAACAATGAAAGGAAAAGATGAAGAAACCCACTGCCTGGCTGTTGCTGAGAGATGATAAGCTAGAAGCCACCTAAAATTTATTAGGGCCAACAACTGCAGAAGCCTATTAGTAATTTTCAAGAATAAACTCCCATTTTTATCTTTACGGGTTATTTAATACCTCTTTCAACAAAACCCCCTCTCAGCTCAGGATACCTGCAAAGTTAAAAAAAGAAAAAATCCAACAAACAGAACCAAAACACAACAAACACAACAAACACATCCCACAGTAAGCCCTCCTGCCACCCAGAACACATACATACTGACAACAAAGCAAGGGAACAGGAGAAGGTTTACACGTGATCCTGCAGTTAAATGCTTTGAATTTGCTCCAGATCCAGATGCAGCAACATACTTCTATGGAAGCTTCCTTAACAGCTCTCAGTTCTTTACCAGGAAAAGCTCAGAATATTATTATTGACACTACTGTGATGTCAGGAGGGCTGATGCACCACCCACTCTGCTCAGAGCTCTCCGGCAGAGTATGGATGTCAAGACTTGTACACTGCCACGAGAGTCTGGATGCCAAGTGGGAGTATGTAATGGGATGGGGGGCAGGTCAAACCACAGTCCCCAGCCACACATTAATAACACCCTATAATAACGGAGAGGTGATGTCATACTGCCATTCTTAAGAACTTTGGGGACAACCACACTGAAGTAAGATGTATGACTGCAGCAAGGCAGGCACACCACCACCACGTAGGAAGCAACCAACAAGAATAAAACCAAGTAAGTTGTGGAGTTCCAGCCTCCAGCACACTGGAATAAAGCTGCTGGGAACCTTAGGTACCCACATCAGGCACTGTGGGTCGTCATTTCCCCTGCCTTAAACATGTTAGATGCAGCAAGTACTGATGTGCCTGAGTGGCTTGTGATTGGATCTACTGATGCCATTTAAACATATGTTAAACATACCACAGACTCAAAAACAGTGGTAATTTTGTAGCCAAGTACTCTCCCAAACAAGCAAAAAGTCAAGAACATACAAAAGGCTTTTCATCTAAAAGCATAAACTGACATTTGTCTCGGCAGAACTGTTGCCTTCGGTAGTTCTTCCTCCATCCTTCCTCTCCTTTCTTTCCCCATCCCCTTGTTACCAGCCCTCCCACTGAGACCATTCAGCTGTTCACACAGTCCCACAGTGAACCAGATTGGGTAGCTGATGCAAGATTAAAAATAATCCAGGAAAAAACAAAGAGTGAGGAGGAGGGAAGGTAGAAAAAAAATTAAGTTCCTAAAAAATCACTGCAAGATGGAAATGCAAAAAATCATTGTTTCAGTGCGTCACGGGAATGCCACAGGGGCACCAACGTGCAGTGGAGCTCAGTCAACTGCCACCACTACAGAAATACTTGTCACACTACAGTGACACTCTCCTGGTGAAGGTGGAGACAGAATAGCTGTTGGAAAGTCTCTTGATACCAAGATGACCTGTTCTCTTCCAGGCAGCTGACACAGCACTCTCCTGAAAGTGGAGCCTGGCACTAGCTAGTACAATGAACATCTCTCCCACATGCATTTTTTTCATTAGAGGCCCCAAATTCCAGCTCAGAGATCCCAAGCTTCTCAGATCTGGTGTTTATCCAACATTCCCACACGGTCTGTGATCATACAGACCAGTCCACCATGTCCATTCTCATCATGCTGCCATTTATTTCATGGCTCTACAGCAGCTATTAAGAAAATCTTCACTTCTGCTACACTGGAGGAGGCAATTCCAGGATTTCTATCTGGCCAACAATTAAAATCTCATACTTCATTTTGGAATGTGATGCTCTGGCATCTTCCCTACACGTTTAAAAGTTTCACATCCCCTGTGAGCTGTGCTAGCTCGTGACAGTCCCATTTGTATTGGAAACCAACTCTCTCCCCATCAAAAATGTACCAGTAGAAACTCGACAGGAACCAGGGGAACCATTTGCTTTCTCCAAACAATTTGATGCCACCAATCGATTTACCCACAGAGCCTGGCATTCAAGGGGCAGCTCCTAAGCCCCAGCATGCTCACTCTACTCAACACAGAGAAGACTTGTGTGCCACCTTCAGCCCCCATAGCCCAGGCTCCCCAGCTCGTCTACCCAGGAACTACTGCAAGACAAGAGAGCAAGATGCTTCCTGTCCTCTGGAAGACCTGCCAACCATACATTTAAAAATCAGACTTATCGGAGAGGTGCAACCCACCCGCTGGCTTCTGAATACAAAAATTCACAGTGTTTCACGACCAGGCCAAAAGCGATGATGAGCCTTTCTGAGTCAACACACATTTCTAGGAGCAGTATTGATCTCTAGCGAGGAAGCTGCTTTTGGCAGCTGTTGGGCCTGGAGTTCATGTGGCACAATATGGTAGTCACAAGAGTAATAACAGATTATCTGCTGAGTGTTTGTCTTCCAGTGGCAAGTGTATGAAATGACTATGCACAAATCCCATTCAGGATTTAATCCTGCCCTGGAGTTCACACACAACTTCAGTGCACAAAGCCATTAGTGGGAGATACCAGCACCAGAGGTCAGAAACAATTCGATAATACACACCCCTGGGCTCAGGCTGAACAGAGTGCTCACACAGAAACAGCTGCATCCATCCATATGTTGATCTTGGTAATACATCAAATCAAGACTTCATCCATGTGAGCCATAATGGAGCACTGTAACCTTGGCCGTCAGCCACCTGCCTTGCCTCTGCCCAGAAAGGCTACAGAGCAAATCCTGGGCACCATTTCCAAGTACAGGAAGGACAAAAAGGTAATTGAGACCAGCCAAAATGGATATACCAAAGGCAAACCACTGCTGACCAACGTGTCTCCCCCATCTGGGACAAGGAGACTGGCTCTGTGGCTGAGGGGAGAGCAGGGGGTGTTGTACACCTTGACTTCATGTCAAAGGCCATGCTAAGCCTCCCACAACATCCTTTGAACCAAAATGCTTGGATAACTGGACAATAAAGGTGGGAGGAAACCTGAAACGGCTCAAAAGATAACGATCAGCAGTCACAGCCTTCACCTGGCTGCCCATTACTAATGGCACTCCTCAAGGACGAGCCAGCACTGCTTAAAAGCAGGAACAGGATGAGGGATATGGGAAAAAGGGACAACAGCTGAACAAGAGAAAATCTAACCAGGTACATGGAAACAAATATTTGCTATAAGCACGGTCAAACTGACAGGGCCCAAAGCTAGGCTGGCAACACCATCCTTAGAGAGAGCCTGGGATGGGACCCAGCCTGGAGCACTCTCCTCTAACAGGACATTTTTTAGCACAAGGTTGGCCTACAGACCTCCAGAGGTGCCTTCCCACCTCCTGTGGGATGCACAGTACAGACTTAGCCATACAAAATGCTAAGAGATCACACTCCCCACAAGACTTGGCCATTAAAAGACGAACAATAATTTCCAGGAAACAACTCCCTTTGCAAGTCACACCGTGGTGAATTTTCACAACTCATCTTGCCCATTATCCTTCTACTCTCAGCACATCCATCCCAACACGAGGTTACGTGCACACTATCAGCTTGGAGCAAGCCAAGACACAAAGCTGGGACAGCCAAGAGTCATCCCTTATCCCTCTACAAAACCAGGCACAACCAGAAAAAACAGCAGGAACGTGACAAAAGAAGTAGCATTTTTCAGAGCACAAAGTAAGGGTAGGCCAGAACAGCAGAAAGAACAGAAAGTAGTTGTTGATGGAGAGCAGCCAGACAGGATGGCTTGGCCACCTTTGCTATATTTTTTGTCTTGTTTACTTTACTCCGGTTTTGCAGAACTCCACGAGAAACAAGGCATTTTGAAAAGGAGAGAACTCCACAAAAACGTCTTCCTGTACATCCTGGGGAGAAGGAAGCTCCACGGACCAGCTTTTACGAAGGAAAATGGCCGAGCACAAATTCATGCCAGACCACCCTCAGTTTATATTCCATAAAACGCAGTCCCAAACCTCATCGCCTCTCCTTTCTCTTCACGTGAGCCAAAACAAAGGACAATCAGACAGGAGCGCAACCCTGAATAGAAGACTAATGGGAAAGCATACAACAGAGCAGCAAGAGTGGAAGGGGAGGCCAAGATCCGCAGGACGTGTCTCACGCCAGCCCCCCGGTCTATCAGCAGCCTCTGCCCATCTTTGTGCTCCTTATCTCAGCAACTCCTCCTGGCTCCCCACTCCAACCTCGCATGACGCCCATCCGAGCAGCCACTGCTCCCCGGGCCCCATCCCGGGCCCGGCCCCACGGCTGCCCCGCTCGGCCCGCTCCCCCACCTCCCCCTGCCCCAGTCCCGGACCTGCCCAAACCTCCCGAGCCCCCACCAGCCCGCAACTCACATGCCCTACCTCCCCGCACCCCCGGGCCCCGCACGGCCCCGTGATGCTGTTACCCCTCACCTCACCCATCCCGCTGCGCCCCCCGCCCCGGATCGCCGCGCTCCGGGCCCCGCAGCCCCTCACCCCGCTTAACCCCACGCCGGGCCTCTCCTCCCCGCAGCCCGCCAGGCCCCTGCGCCGCTCCCGCCCCCGGAGCCCCCCGGGCTCCCCCTCGGGCTGCCCCGGGCCCCCCCGGTGCCGCCGCCCCGCCCCGGGCCTGCCCCGCCGGGCCCCGAGCGCCGCTCGCCCGCACGCGAGAGGCAGCGGGACCGCTCTTACCTCCGACCCGGTACATGTTGGCGGCCATGCCCGCGGCCGGGCCGAGTGCGGGGCGCGGGCCGCTCCCGCCGCCTCCAGGTGCCGGATCCGCTGGAAAATGGAGGCTGGAGCGGGCGGCGGGGGAGGGGAGCGGGGGAATTAAAGGGGCCGCGCCGGCGGACGGGGAGGGAGCGAGGCGGCGGGCGGGGCGGCGGCCCGGCGGAGGGGGCCCGGCGGCGGCGGCGGCAGAGAGGGAGGGGAAGGATCCGGAGCCGCCCGCCCGCGGCGTGAGAGGGCGGCGCTCCGGCTGCGCGAGGGGAGGGACGGGACGGGACGGGAGGGAGGGAGAGGGGCTGGGGGAGGCTCGGCCTCCTCGCACACACTCACAGGACGAGGGAAGGAGGGAAAGAGGAAGAGACGGCATGTACATCCACAGACGCGGGGTCAGACTGCGGGTATACACGCACAGATCGCCGGTCCTCGCACATACACAGAGGCTGCCTGCACACGCTCACACACGGACTGCCTGTACACAAACACACACACAGACCGCCTGTCCTCATACACGGCCTCTCCTCTCTTGCACAGACCGCCTGTGCTCACCTACAGTCACACACACACCTGTCTTCACACAGTCCTCCTCACCCAGCTCTCCAGTCCCCACACAGGCTCAGCCAAACCCACAACACTGTCCCCACCCTGGGCAGGAACAACAGGTCACTCCACAGACACAGCCCTTCTCATGCACACCCCCAGCCTGCTCACACCATGTGAGATGCCCCTCACATCGGCACCTATATCTATATGCTTCCCTGTTCTCCGTGAACATCCCTCCAGCCCCTACCTACACAGGAGTCCCATGCCCTATATACACCTCCTGCTCATGTGCCCCACTCCTAGTTACACTGTCTCACTTGGATCCCCACAATGGTGAGAGGCTGCCTGGACTGTTCCCTCTGCACTTGTGTCACCCACTGCCACGCTGGGGCTTTCCCTCCTCTTCGGATGTCAGCCTTACAAGTGAAATGTAGCTGATGGCTTTAGCTTTCCCTTTCCCACCGACCTAGGGAGGTCACCAGTCCTGAGTGCACCAGGGCTGCACCACACAGGCACACCTCTTCTTCACTTGTGCACAGCTCCTGTCCAGGTGTCCCCTTGGCTGCCATGCTTACACAGTTGTTGAACGGTTGTCAGGTCCTGATCACTGCAAAACTTTCACATTGCACATTACCATTTCCTCTCCTACAGGAACCAACAGGCTGACACCAAAAAACACCCCAAGAAAACATCATAACACTTTTACAGCAGGTCCCCCAGCAATGACTGACAAAGTGCAGCAGTGGAGGTGACAGTCCAACCCCCTCTGAAGACTAACCCATGCGTGTGGCCAAGGCTGGTTGATGAACTCAAGGAAAAGCTCTACCTCTGATGGTCAGCACAGGCACACCTGGGGCACTGCTGGGCTCTTGGGATCAGCAGGACAACTACACTTGCTCCTCAGCTCCAGCGCACAGCTGGAAAGTCAGCTGGTGTTGCCTGAGCCAGGTGTCAGCCCAGGATCCCTCCACATAATCAGACAGGTCAGAATGGCCAAAAAGTATATCTGTCATGACATTTTTTGCTGGAGCCCTTTATCAGGGCTGGGCACAGCCTTTACCTGCACTCTCCACCCTGGTTCTCCTAAAGTCCTGAAACAGCTATGCAAGACCACCCAAACATTGACATCTGCCAAAATTTTTTTTTAGAAAGAACAGGGCTTCTGTTAAAATTTGCTTTGTGTGATAGGAAAAAAAAACAAACCTACAACACCAAATCTGACAGTCCTCAGGTCCTAGTAGGGCACAGGGCTCTGCTTTCATGTTTCCAACATGTGCAAGGAGCACGGCTGAGTGAGGAGAACACTTCTGGGGGTGAAAGTCGGTCAGCCAAAAAAGGTCAGTGCGCCAGGGAGCACCACCGTGATATTTCCTCCTTTCTGAGCCAGCCAGGGAAGCGCGTGCCGGCACAGGCACCGAGCACACCGCAGGACATGAGGGCTGGCTCTCCCCAGGCTGCTTCAGCAACCATTAAGCAGAGCAAAAAATAATCCAGTAGGACACAGGAAAATTATCCAGAATAAATATTTACAAATCGCATCGCAGGGCATGCGGTAGTTGCACACGAAGAAGCGGAGGGTCACGTGGTGCTTACTGCTTTTTCCAGATGCTAAATTGTGCTTTAAACGACAGCAGCAAAAACGTGTCAGGACTTCCCTGCTGTTCCTCTTCCAGGTTAAGCAACAGCTGTGGCCACAGCCGGGGTGTTATGCAGTGGGAGGGAGGTGAGCTGGTGCTGGTGGCTGCTGCCTGGGAAGGAGCAGGCTCTTGCAAGTCCTTGTCTCCCACCACCAAACCTCACCTCCAGTAGGTGCCACTGACTCTCACCCTGGCAAACCCTATCTTCCCAGAAGGCTTTGGGTGCATCCTGACAGGGCATCACTTTTGTTTGACACCTCTTCTGTGGCACTGAGGGTGCACATCCTCTGAGAAAGGGCTAGACCTGCAAAAGGACACTGGTGCTTTGAGAGCCCAATCCGAGGTTTCCTGGCAGGAACTGGTCTGTCCCAGCACACATCAGTGAGGGAGTCTCTCTAGGCCCATTGCATGCAACCTGGCACACCCTGGCCTTGAGCCATCCTTGCTCCACCCAGCCCTCTTTTCATTCTCCTCCCTTCTGAACAACAGGAGAGTGGCCCCACCAGGGCATTTGGCTTGGTGTGTTCCCCACTGATGTGGAGCTGGTCCTCTGCTTCCCCTGCCAGCACATGAGCCTTCCCATCACCTCAGTCCTCTCCACTTGCACTCTGCTTCCCATACTGAGATGGGCTCCTCCACAGACTCTAAAAGGTGAAGCTCAGGATGTCTTTCACACAGCTGGGCCCTTCAGTGCAAGTTTATAACTAAACCTGTGCAAAAAATACACAGCCAAAACAGCCTTCACACACTTGTCTCCACAAGCTGCCCCACAGTGCTCCCCTCATCTCACCAGCATCCAGGCTCTCTCTGTGGCTTTTGGTGCTGTTTCTGCACTCAAGAGTCCCGAATTTGCCCTCTCCTGAGCTACCCACCTTCCTTCCGCCTGGAATGATCCAATGCCTGCTCCGTGCCATGAGGGTGAGAGTTGAGTCCCCTCCTCCAGCAAAGGTCTTGGGTCATAAATGTGCCTGCACTTGGCCAGGCCACACAGAGGGGCTGGGACATCCCAGGAGCGCACACAGCTTCAGGCTACCACAGCCCCAATCCTTTCCCACTGAGATGCCCCCTTCTCCATACCCAAACGCCATCGTGTCCATCCAGCACAGCCCCCAGACCACAAACTGGCACCAGCCTGGTCCCTTCTTGCTGCGAGGAGGTGAGGACTGGCTGTGGAAAGGGCTGTCAGATCCATGAGAGCTGCAGGGAAAGGAGGCAGCAGGGACAGTGAAGAGGGCAACAGGGCTGCAGAAACTACAGGAGAGCTCAGTGCTGGGCAGGACGTGCCAAGCCACCAGCTCTGCCCTGGAAGTGTTCCTGGGCAGCTGGATAAATAACACAAGAGATCCCCCCATGCCAGAAAGTCATGCTGCTGTTTCCTGTTGAAGACAACTGCCCCAGTCATGCCAGAGCAGCCCCTGCTGAGAGATGACTCAGGGGATGGGTGTGTGCTTTCATGTCCAGTTTTATTAGTGTTGCATTAGTACCATAAAATAGTTGATGAGGTCGAGCACATTGCAGTTTGTTCCAAAAAAGGCTATTTACATTTAATCTGTCTTCATAAAAAACAACCCTAGAACCCAAACAATACAACAATGAAACAGATGGACAACTCGAGAATCTACAAAGTGGTAATGTCTTGGTCTGGACAAGCCTGGTGGCACGCAGCCCCAGGAATTGTGCTCACAGGGCGCTTCCCCACAGCCGCCACACACATACATACAGCTGGGCAGGCAATGCATCCTGGCAGCTCTCCTGGCCAAGGAGCAAAGCAGCAGCTTCCTGGATGTGGCCCCAAACTGCTGCTCTTCCTTAAGGAAGCCAGTGACCTGCTACTTTGCAAGTGGCATGTCCCCTTTCGCCCCAGTCTGTCCCAAAGCACCCAAGTGATCCTGCAGGAGCCAGCCCTGCCAGGAACATCTCCCATGACAACACTGCTGAAGAGGCTTCAGGAAACCTGCAGGTGATGCTGCTGCTCATTTCTGGCCTTTCCTGCCAGGTAAACCCTAAGGGAGTGCCACACTAAATGCTACCACACAGCCATCTGCTGAGAATGAGCTCCCTCCCGAAGGGAACAGAGGCACTGCACCCTACCTTGTTTCAAGAAAGCTCCAGGACCCCCAGTCCATTACCACTGCATGGCAGGACTGTCCTAATCCCAGTCTTTCCAATCTCTCAACACACCAAGCAGCAGGAGAAGGCCACCAGTTCTGCTGCCTTTTGACAGCATTTTCTTCTTTAACTTGGAAATGCCAGGTGCAATGCCCTCTGCCCTGGCTCTCCTGTGCTCTCTCCAGCTGGTGAGAAACACAACAGGGCCTGTGCTGCAATCACAGGTTAAGCACAGGGCAGTGTAGTTCTTAGCCGAGTTTGATGATGGAAAGCAAACAGGCACATCTCCTCAGCCGCAGAAACCTCCCAGCCACCTACCCCTGCCCTCTCTGCTGGATAAAGCCACAAGCTTTATCTCGTGTTCTAATTAAAGCAGCAAAACACAGCCAAAGAGACCATGGCTCTCCCCAAACTCATGTGTAATTAAGGAGGACTCTGCAGTTACCACTGCAATGTAAATGGTAACAATTGAACTGGATGGGAACTGCAGCACTGAGCTAAAAGAGCCGCCCAAGATGTCCACGACATCGCCAGCGCCACAGGAGAGCCAGCCCTGCTTGAGTGCTGGCAGGGCTGAAGCCCAACCTTTGTCTCCAGGAAACTTAAGCCAGAAAACCAGGAAGCACTCAAGGTGCAACACAATGCCACAAAACCCTTCCATCTTTCATCTCCTTGCCAGCGCTGTTAAAGTAGGTCAGCGTCACGCAGCTCGGCGCGGCAGTGAGCCCGCTCCCGAGAGCTCACCTCCGAGCGAGGTGGGGGCCTTCTCCAACTGCAAAAGCTGGAAAAGAAACCGGCTGCTTTGAGAAGCCAGAGCCAGAGGAGCTGGCGAGACAAACTCCACAGGGAGCAGGGACAAGCTCTGGGACGCAGAGGAACAGGGACACCAGGGGACGATAGACATTACCTTCAGAGGATCTCCCTTCTGGAGATCCACTCAGATGCTGCCCAGCCCAGCCCCTGCCTTCACTGTCAGAGTGCACAGCTCAGGAGCAAGCCCGACTTGGGAAACAGCCCCACTGCCTGTCTTCATTTAAGATGTACCCGGCCCAAACTCTAGAGAGCCAAAGGCAGAGTGGTGCTGTCTCAGCTCTAAGCCATCCTTCCTTCTGCACTCACCGACTTGCAATCACTCAACCCCACAGGCTGGCACAGCTCTGCAGGGACAGGCCTACTACTGCCCCAGCAGCTTTCCCTAGTCCTGCAGCAGGGATCCCTCTGGCTGGTGGGGCTTGTTCGTGGCAGGGTCCCCCCAGAAACTGTTGGGGAAGCTGGGAGGGTGGGAGACCTGAGGTCAGTCACTCATTCATGTCACCAGGTGCAAAGCCCCTTCCCAAAAAGGTCTGAGCCACATACAAGCTTTGACACATATTTTCCTTAGAGATAGAAATCTGTTTGCCTTCCATTCAGGGACAGAAACAGCTGCACAAAGTGGCTCCACATGATACAAGAAAAACAACAGAGGCACAACAGCCTGATCTGAGCTGCCCCACGAAATCCGCAGGGCCAGCCCTTGCTTCCAGGGCCAGGAAACACCACATTCACACCCTGGGCACACAGCTGCCCCTGGGCGAATCCAGCCTGCTACTGCTGGACTCCCTCCAGGATGATGAGGTTGAGACTTCAGGATGTTTTTCTTGCATGGAAGACAACAACAGCATTCCACAGGGGAAAAACCCTGCAGAGACTCAAGCCCTCAGGTGTATGTAAAGTTTCCCAATGACTTTGCTTGTATAAAGTTAGAACAAAACACAAACCAACGGAAATGCAACGAGCAGAAGTGTTTCTCTCTCACATACACACACACACATACAGAGTACAGCAGGGCAACACACATTTGATAGGCAGGACCCTGGAAATCCTGTCCTAGCTACCAGTTTTTTTCTTTACAGTAGGTTGAAATACAAAGAGGAGCACAGTGATGGTTCTCCCCTCACCTCCCAGTAAACAAAGTTATTGCAGCCAGTCCACCCCAGCTCTGCAGCAGTAACACACTCCAGCACAGAGAGCTGCCCAGGCTGCGTGCGGCTCCCGACGCTGGAACCCAGCCCAATCACTCTTGTCACACCAGCGTGAGGAAGAAATCACAAACGGACTAATTTCCTTTACAAAGCTTTTCCTGATGCAGCAGCCTCAATAAAGATAAAGAAGTGATGTGCTTATATGCCATCTTCCATGCTGCCACTGCTAGGCAATGCTACACAGTCCTGGAGCACCAGCTCAGGTCAACCAAAGAACTGAGGGACATGACAGCATCCCAACTACAGCCAAACTTCTGCCACAGCCAAGAGCCAGCAGGCAAAGAGCTTTGCAGCAAAGAGCATTGCAGCTAGACAATCTGTCCTACCCAGCAGCCTGTCACGGGGCAGGGGACCGTATCCTCCTCCCCTGCGTGGTTTGAAGGGAATACCCAGCCCCTGGCCAAGTAGGTTGCACTTGTGCTGGGAAAGGGTTTTGTGAAATCAGTCAGTGAAGAAGCCCATGCTGTGAGCTCTGCCAGGCACTAGATCCAGCCTTCACCTCGTAACTTCTCACTCCCCATCAGAAGAAGGCCCAGCAGAGCACACCTCCACTGCCCTGCCCAAAAGAGCTCGCGTGGGTCCTGCGCAGAGCTACGCAGCACAAAGAGGGTGCCCCAAGCCTTTAAAAACCCAAAGGTAAGGGATCAGATTAAAACAAAAACAAACAAAAAAAAAAAAAAAAAAAAGGAGAAAAGGTTCAAAAGAACCACTGCCCTCAGAAAGTGCCTTCTGGAAACGCTCCCAGAGCTGGCCTGTCCACGGGGGTGGGACCTAAAAGGACCCATCAGAAATTCCAATCTCTTACCCCTGAAAAGCCAGAGATGTCTGTTCTTCCACACAGCAAGGACGCTCTGCTCTTCAAATCTCACCTGCCACCTGCTCCCAGGCAAGCTTTGGGAAGCCTGGAGAGCAAAAGGCCCAATCTGCAGCATCTTTGTCCCACTTCTCCTTGTAAGAGCATCCCTGGCAGCAACAAGGTGCACAAACTGAACATAAGTGCAGCCAGAGCCAAGCCAACAGAGATACCCTAAAATCTCAGTCCTCCATTTCATGGGACATCTTGCTGACCAAAGTGGACAGAAAACCTGTCTGGCTTCATCCTCACTCACATCCCAACGACAGTTTCCATTCTGCACCCTGGGGCTGAAACCCCTCACAAAGCCTCAACCCATGGGCAACGCCGTGCCAGAGGAAAAGCATATTCTGCTGGGGAAAGGATGTGATCTACACAGAAACATTTGTGGGGAGGAATATTCAGGAAGCAGAAGTTAAGGACAATGTCCATCTGTGGTTGAGAGGCTGCCTGCCCTGAGCACCCTTCGTTTCTGTTACATTCCTTCAGTTCCCATGAGGAGAGATCCTGAGTGGTTCGAGGACAAGGGTGGGTCCTGAAGCCAGGCAGGCTGGGCCAGCGCAGGAGGGAGATGGCAGCAGGCTCCAGGGAGCACAGTGTGGTCAGGGCAGGACACGCAGGCAGCAGACAGAGCATCCCACGCTACCTCATGTGTGCAGTTAGACAGATGGACAGGAAGGCAGCTGGACATGCAGAGCGCCTGGCTGGCTCCCAGTCCAGCCACCACAGTGATATATCACTCCACAGACAACGGCTCATCTTCCTGGGTTTGGTGGTTTTTTTTGGCAAATTAATTTTTTCCTGTTATTTTTTATTTTATTTTATTTTTTTTAGAAAGCATTAAAAAAAATCTGCAGCTGTTAAAAAAAAATCCTTTCCCTTTAGAGGCTGGGCGAGGTTTTATTGACAGGTAAATAATTGGTGTGAGTATGTAAATAGCAGCGACCCCACTGACATGGTGTCCCTCTGCAGCACAGCCAGCTGTGGGGACATGGTGACTGGCTTGGTTTGGTCATTGTCACAGACCTGGGACACTGGAGTTTCCTTCCTCTTAGTGTTTCCCTAATTCCTGTTCCTGCCCAATCCTCCTCAGGCATCACTTCAGCACAAACACCTGCCTGTCCCCATGGCAGGCTCCATGCTCCAAAGGGGATCCCCTCTCCACACCTCTCTAGCTATGCAAGTGGTTTGTTTTCCAGACTGGACTGTTGAGCTCCCTCCAGACTCGCTGATCTCCCATCCTTTGGCAGCAGGAAGACAGACTGGCCACCCTTTTTTCCTAGAAATATAGAGGGAGGAGGCCAAATGTACAGTAACACGCGTGATCTTCTGCAAAATCCGTTTGAGCTGATCCACGGCTCCCCCAGCCCACTCACACCAATGAGGTCTCAGGTTAATAAGCAGTGCAGTTATTCAGCTATCTGCTTGTAAGTGGTAGGTGTTCTTGGGCAGGTTGCCTGCTCCTGCCAACTCCCCCACGACTTCACGTTGTCAGCACATCTATATTTAAGACTGGGTTTTTTTGCCTTTGTTTAAAGGGGTTTCATTCCCTTGTAGTAAACTTAAGAGTTAATAGAAAAAAGTAATTCAAAAGTAATCCAAGCACATCTGTAATTAATTCTGCAGGAGAGGGCAGAGCGAGGCGAGTCAGAGTTGGCACGCAGTTCCTGGCTCCTGGTGTGCAGTCCCTGGGACAGGCAGAAGGTCCCTCCGCCGAGCACAGCTAGAAGTTAGATTTGGAGTGTCCAAATATGCAGATGGGAAAGTGCTTGACATGGGAGGACCACTGTGCTGCCAGCTGAAAGAACTTGACATCGTTCCACTCCACCCCATCGATCAGGACTGCAGGGGAGGGCAAAAAGAGAGGAGAGTTAGAAAATACGGAGGGGAAGTGGCCAACCTGGAGCAGCTTCGCTGGAAATCTCCCTGCAGTCGGCAGAGGGAGGCCTGGCCACGCACTGCTCTGCCTGACTACCCCACCCAGCTGCACACGTGGGGGAAGAAAGGCTCGGGATTAGACCAGGTTTAGGGAGAACAGCTCAGACTGTTGTTCCAGAATTGCTCACTGACACCAGAGCTCCCCAGACCGCTGATTTCAGTGTCATCTGATCCGACTGCTCAGATTTCCTAAACACACTTCATTTTCTTTTCTGGGCAAATGCACTCTTATAGAGGTGCACATCAGCCTCTCCTCACTGGCACTCTAACCAGGAGATCCACGTCTCTTAGAGGGGTGACATGTTCTGTGAGTACCTCTCATGCTCACCAGCCTCAGACTGGGCCAGGATTAAGGAGGTGACCCAGGCAGGTCCCTCTGTTGGAGATTCTCAACTGAACAGGCTACAGGGATATTTTTGATTCCAAATGCTCAGTTCCAGTGACAGCCACTTCAGGTCTGTCTGCCAGACGAATATATGGCTCCTGCTGTGGCGTGTCTGTGTGCCAGCCTCCTGCCTATAGGAGCAGCCACACTCTCACCAGCTGCCACCAACCAACATTTGTACCAGTTGTGCAAGAGAAATGGAGAATGAAAGGGAGGGGAATGGAGCCTGATCCAGCCCTTGTACTCACCCAGAGCACTGATTCATAGGAGTTCATAGGTAAGGGAGGATTTTCCCACAACCCAGACTTATTAAAGCATTCCCCCATGCTGGACACATCCAAGCCCGTTCCCCAGAAACACCCCCCTCATACTGGCACCAGGCCACAGGGCAGGACACCAGGTCAGCCCTCTGCCTGGAGGACAATCATTTGAGCCTCACCCCAGAGCCTAACAGGATACAAGCCATGCACTTACCACGCAGCATGTTCTGCTGATGTTTTGCTGTGCAAATCAACCTGCTGATTCCTTCAATACACTGGCTCTTTGACTCAACCTCCTTGTCTTTTGTTTTCTTGGGCAAAAACATCACTGGAAGAAAAACAAACCAGCACACAGTAAATCTATGAGACTCACAGGAGCTGCACTGACACCTGAGTTTTTGCATTTAAACATTCACGTCTAAAATTTCTAAGATCCTCTCTTCTTGTCAGGAGTCTGTCAGTGCTGAGCACTATCACCTATATGCACAGGGGCATCTGAGCCCTAAGTGTCTCTGTGTGAAGCATTTCCAGCTCATAACTCAGGCCCCAAAGGCACCTCCTGCCCCCGAGACACCATGCAGGGAAAACATCTGCATCTGCAGTGGCAGATCTGCTGCACTGACTGCAGCCCAACTGTCTGTGCTGAACAGACACCTGCAGAGCAGGGGGGGCTACAAACTGGGGGCTGGTAGAGAGGGAAGGCACAAGGGAAGCTAAAAAACAGTCCAGTTCTCTAAGAGCTGTCCAAATGCATTAGCAAAGATGTACAAAATGGCTCCACAAACGCTGGTGGTGTTAAACACCTCTGCTGCAGGCTGGGCCAGCCCCAGGTGAAGAATGTTTGAAGTGTCTCAGGATTTGCTTCTCCCATCAGCATAACATTTCCAAAGGGTGCCATCATGGGTGGCAGCTCTGGTACCAGCAGTGCCACAGCTGTGTTGGCCCAGTTCTGACCTGGCTACACAATTATGCACCCATGTCCTGCAATCCAGAAAGCTCTGTCAGCCTCCTCTCAGAGCCCCCAAAGCCCCTGCTTTCACCAGGAGTGACTCCTAGGCCAAAGGCAGGAAGATGCTGTGAAGGACAGCTACTGGCAGCTGAATGTAAGTGCAGAGCTTCCTTGCTGCTTCCTTGAAAATACTTTGCTGCAGAACTGTTCTCAGTTTCAAAAATGTTTCACATTACCAAGGCCAGGAACAAACACAGAATTACTGACAATATTTAAAATACCTTTTTTGTTTGTTTGTTTTGAGAAAATAAGCTCAAAGACATGAGTTTAAGAAGAATAAAAAAGAAAAAAGTTAACGTGAAGCTTTGAACTGGGAGCATTTCTCTTCTACCTCATTTTGACCCACAAAGTACTCTGTACAAAAGCATAGGAGTCATAGAATCCTTTAGGTTGGAAAAGACTTGTAAGATCGCCAAATCCAACTGCTGACCTAACGGTGCCAACTGGACCACTAAACCATGTCCCCAGGTGCCACATCTACACATCTTTTAAATACCTCCAAGCATGCAGGGATGGTGACTCCACCGCTGCCCTGGGCAGCCTGTTTCAGTGCTTAACAATCCTTTTGATGAAGAAATTTTCCTAATATCCAATCTAAGACTCCCCTGGCACAACCCAAGGCCATTTCCTCTTGTCCTGTCCCTCATTACCTAGGAGAAGAGACTGATCCCCACTTTCCTTTCAGGTAGTGGTAGAGAGTGATACAGTCTCCCTGAGCCTCTTCTTCTGCAGGCTAAACACCCCCCAGCTCCCTCAGCCACTCCCATATGACTTTGCTCCAGGTTCTAGATCACCCCACTGGTTCTAGAGTGAGGGTATGTCCCAGACTCCAGTTCAGGGGGTTCTCCTGTTTTGTCATCTCACAAGGATCTGTGGAATTTGCTGGGCTACTGTCTCCCGTTCTTTCTTTTTTTCCTTTTTTATTCTCTGTGGCTCTTCTGAGCCAAGGGCTCACAGGATGGGGACATCCTCCCAGTAAGCATAGCTCTCCGAAGTTTCCAGCACTCTGCCCCCACCTTTGTTCTTCTGGGCTGCACCATCTTAGCTGTTCAACTGTAAGAGTGAACACATCCCCTTTTTACAGCACAAAGAGGAACCACCCTTTTGACTCTATCACCTTATGAAGTCACTTATCATCACAGATTAGGATTTTGAGGACAAAAATATGACCAAGGTGCTGTAATGCAGGACTGACAAGCCAGGCAGCCCTGGAGCAGCAGGACAGGGAGAGCAGCATTGCATTCTTGGCCTTAGGCAGCAGCAACTGTGTCCACCTTGGCCTTACCTTTTTTGTTCTTTTCTTTTGTCACAACAGTCATGGACATGGTTGGAGTGGTGGCAATCTCCCCGCTGGCAGGTAACCTGCTGACCTGCAGGGACCGGAAAGTGCATTTCAGTGTGTTTTTGGTAGTGGAGGGGTCCTTCTTCTCCGGGTCTCTCTTTCTATCCACAGGTGGAGCTGCAATCCAGTAATCCACCTGCAGGCCCATCAACTCAGCACCGAGGCCTTGGCTGGAAAACAAGAGAAGAAGGTAATTTCTGCACAGCTCTCAGCAGTTCCCCCCATTTGTGCTTTTTTCAGAGAGGCTGGCATTCCTGGTCAAACACCTGGCTCTTTGGGAAATCAGGCAGCAACATTTCACAGTGAGACCCAGCAATTGCCTGAGAGATGCAGCCTGCATCACACTGCACAGGGGCATCAGCTTGGAAGCACAGAACTGCACTGAGCCAAGACAAGCTGACAGTTGTGCATCACCACAAACTGCAAACTGCCAGCCTTTCCTAAGCCAGAAAAGGGAAGATGAGCAACCTGGGAAATTCCAGCCCTTGCCTGCCCCTGCCTCTTGCTAGCTAACCCCAGGGGAGCAGGCCTATGGCTGACAGCCTATACTTCTTCCTACACAGCGACAATCAGTATTGAATAATATGCAAGTACTAGACAAAAACCTAAATTTATCTACCAGTCCATGTCCCCTGTTTGAGAAATGGCAATTGTTAAGGAAGATAAATCTGATCTTGAATGAAATATGCATCCCTCTGCACCACCTGTCTAATAAGAAACTCTCAAGGTTAAACAAGGACATCTCATCATTAGAGTCCTCTCAGCATTTCCTTTTGTTTGCCATTTATTCAGCTGAGAGTCAGATGGCAAAGCTGAGTTCATCTTTGATAACCAAAACCAGGTTTTGGATTCTCAGGACAATATTCAGAAGCGAGATTCTTTAAGGATGCTGCTTTGGAGATGCTGCTTTGAGTTTAAAGACTCCTTTGCATCACATTTCTTAACTCAGTTGTAAAGACAAAGCATCCTAATGTTCACTATGCCCAAGCAGGATTTTATGTTCCATTCCCTGTTAAACACGTCGCTTAATCTTTCACTCTGGCCAGGGCAAGCCTTTACTGGCAGTTTTCTAGGGGTTTCCTCCCTTCATCCCTAAAAATTTCAGGTAAGCCAGAACTTAATATTATCTATAGGTGAAGTCTCCTTGCAGTTCTGATAAAGTTTCAGGCACACACATGAATGGCAAGTGCAGTTTCACTATGTCACCTCACAACTTCCAGCTCTCCCCTCACTGAGAAAGGGGTCAGCTCCTCCAAGAGTCACTCTGACCTTACACACACCTAGTCATTGAAAACATAAGAATCATGAGGGATTAGCCTGGCACCCACGTGTATTAGGGTCAGCAATTTCTTTGACTGCCTATGTCCTCAAGAGAATTCTCAAAGGGAAAATACCAGCACGTGGAAATAACAAACCTACCCAAATGGCTGCCACAATGGCTCAGCAGAACCAGGGCTTCTGCCAGACTATCAGAAACAAGGCTGCCTCTTGTAGTCCCAGTGTGTCTGACCTTGGGACATGCAGCCTTCCCAGTGAGTGCAAGATACCCCCTGCCCTCCCCAGCTCCGTGTCAGTCAGCAAGGACATGGTGACTCCAGAGGCAAAAGAGGTGAAGGAGAAAGGTGACAGCTTCAAGTGTTTGCTGAGGATAAAGAAATGGGTTTTCCTCTCTCTCATGTATATCACAGATAAGCAGCCAAGGGGGATGTGAGGAGACAAAACATGGTTTACCTTGAGGATGAGAAGCTGCCTGTAACAGATGGTGAGGAAGGGGGTGTGGGGGAGGCTTCTTTCACAGCAGGAGATACAGAAGGTGGGGTAGAAGAAAGGACACTGGAGCTTGAGGGAGCTGCATCATCAGAATCACCTTAAAAAAAGGAAGTCAAACTGTTTGTCTGGGTTTGTCTCACAGCCCAGCACACGCACACCAGGACAGTTCAGTCTCCTTGCCCACACTGCTGCTGCACAGGTTTTGCTCACACTCAATCCAGAGTTCAGCCAGCCCACCAGTTTTGATGGCCTCCACACTTCAACCACCAGGCTTTCTACGTTTGGGTACAAGGCAGGCACAGACATTCACACTCCTCTGGGCTCCCCATGTGGCATCAGCTCTCCTAGGGTTGGCTCCCAGATGATTTTAAGCCTCCTGCACAGTCAGAGCCCAGCCCACTGATCTCTGATGGAGAATCTCCCCCTGCAATCACTACAGGGAAGCAGCACTCTTACAATGCAACACCTCTGGGCTGATCCCATGGAATGGGACCTCCCCATTCCATTTGCTTCCACCCTCCACAACCACGGCATCATTCTCTTTAGAATGGAGGGATCACTGTGGCCACAGAAGGGCTGCCCCCATCCACAAACCTACGTGTAACCCAGGCCACAAGAATCTGGATTTAACAGTGAAGCAATACAAGAAACAATCCCAACAGATGAGGGAAATAATAATCCTGACTAATAGTGTGTATGAAGGAGGAAAAAATAAGTTCACTTTGACAAAATAGCACTACCCCATATCCATGGGTGTTAGCAGGCAGTATGGTCTAAATCATCCTGTACTCCTCCATTAAAAAAAATATAAGGGTCTAAATTTTGCCCATCCTGAAGTTCCCAGTCTAAGGCACATGTCTGAGATTGATTTTATTTGGCAATTGAGCCCAGAGTAGGGAGACAGGCCTCCCGATTTTGGAGCAGGAACCTCAAACAACCATAGCAATGAATCCACCCCAGTGAGAACACGTGAGAAAAACGGGTGCTTGCACAAATGTGAGTGGAACTTCCCTGGATAAGAGTGTGGGAATTTCATCTGGCCTGAAGCTCCTTGTAAAGTAACAAGAAAAATGGCCTCTCTCAACCGAGAGGGCTCTCATTCTGCAGACAAGCCACTGGGAGTCAAAGCAGTGGAACTGGGAGCCAACAAAATCCAATTCCACCTCACAGCACTCCAAGACATCGGGAATGGACAAGTTTGTTCAGCCTGTGAAGTCACACTCCCACCACCTGCAGGACACAGAAGGCACACAGGATGCTCGTTACCTGATGTTGCAGAAGATTGTTCCACTATTCCAACCTTCACCACCTAAAGGGGGCAAAACAGAAGAGCTCCATGAAACAGGAATCCCTTGAACATCAGGAACAACCCCGCAACCCCAAACCTCAGCTCATCCCTGCAGTTCCCTTGGCACTGTCCCTGCAGTCAGAGTAGCTGAAGTAAGTGGAAAAAGTGGACTCTTCTAAGAGCTGGGCACGTTCCAGTAGTGTCCAGCCAAGCAGTACCAGCTCACAGCCCTTCCCTGACCTATACAAAGGACAGTACAGACCCTATGGAGCTGTTACAGACCTGACAGCTCTGAACAGTTCACCACCAGCCCCAAGCTATGGCAACCTCAGTGCCTGTGACACCTGTGGGAACAAGTCAGGAAGGAGAAAGGGACATAAATATCCCTTCAGCACTGCTAATTACAGGCACATTGCACCGAAGTGCAGCCACTTCCAGGGTGCAGCATAGCTGGGGTTTGTTAGGAAACCACAGAAGCAACAAAGTACAGTTTCTGTTCAGAGTTTTCTATGCTCTAAACAAGGGAAGCCTCGGGCAAAGAAGATAAAGCTCCTAGCAAAGCCTCTGGATGCAGACATGGACAAACTACCACACGGTCAGGTCAGAACGATCCAAATCACACTGTAATAAGGGTACAAATGTGTGTGGCCAACCACCAGCTAGTACATTAAGATTTATGATAAATGCCACTGGTGATAATTTGTGGAACAGAACATGCTACAAACAAGCTCCCAAGAACACAATATGCCTAGAAAGACGAAATGCCCCTTGGTAATACAAAAGCAAGGACCTTCTGTAGTGATCATCTGCTATGGTGCACAGGGATCACTCCTCTTAACACAGCAGAAACCCTGAATAAGGTCCTTAAGAAACTTGTATCCAGGGTTAATGTCTACCCTATGTAAATGTTGACAAATGGGAAAGAGCTGCAAAGGGAGTTCAAGTCAATAAAACCTGCTTTAGAATGAGAAATGATGCCACGCCATCTGTTTGGTTTGAAAACAGAAGGTCCTTAAGTTCTGATATGACCATGTCTGGACACATCTGCAGGAAGCACATTTATGTGCTATAGGATCAGAAAAAAAAAAAAAGACTTAATATCATAAGCAGAAAACTTTGAAGAGTTTTGAGGGTGGGGAGAGGTATGCTGATCTCGGAGAGCTGTCAGGCTTTCTGGTGGATTCTCTGTCAGATCCAGTCTTGGAAAAGCCATCATGAACTCAGCAGTGTGTACTGAGGCTCCCTGAAGGGTCACTGCCTTGGGAGAAGGGGGCTGCAGCTCATTTTGGCCAGTCTCCATCTAAAGGGCAAAAAATCAGGCTCTGGAGTCCAGCAGCCATTTGTGCTGTATGTTTTAAACACCAAGAGGATGTTTCAGAGACTGTCACTGGCTGTGAGCAAGAGGAGGCCAGGCAGAAGAGTTAGGCAAGACAAGCAACACGGGAAGCTGCTGACAGCCACCCTGATCTGCAAGCCAGACAAGAATCTCTTCTGGCCTTTTCCTCCTTGCTGGCTGACTGAAGATGCTGGAGTTCAGACACACGGGAGGAACACAAACACGTTCCCTTCCCGCCTTTCAGGGAGGCCCTTGAGGCTGCTGCAGTTCCAACACACTTCCATCCAGGAACATGTCAGCAGCCAGCCTCCCTTCCTTTCAGGAAGAGGCACATCCTGTTAACTCTCCTGGCAACCGGCTGTCGGCACAACGCTGGCACAGGACCACGCAGCCTCTCCACCTGACCCTGGCCCCTTGTGAGGCTCCACTCCCACCACTTCAGAGCCCAGATGAGCAGCAAGGCACTGCCCTGCTCACTTCTGGGTTCCAAGCAGACTGCAGCTGAGGGAAAGGGCCTCGGTGTTCATGTCCAGCCTCAGACTTTGTGAGACACCTGCAATTGGCCTTTCAGAGTCTCTTTACACGTTTCATAGTGAATTACTGTGTCAGGAACACTTCAGAAGAAAGAGTAAGCAGCACTGATTTGACCCTCATCACCAGCTGACACAGGAAGTCAGTCTGTGCTTTCAAGGCAAGTTTTTTGGGGGGTTGGCAGTGTTATGTAAACAACAAATCCATTCACTCTTCCACTACTTTCCAGAAAATCACATCCAGACTGGAAAAGCAGTGCTAATGTCAGGACAATGATCATTTTAGAGCAACTTGATAAACACTTTGAGCCCCATTTGCTTGCACATAACACAGAACTAAATCAGTCCCAAAGAAAAGCTTTACAGAGCTGTGCAGCTACGAGATGAGTCTGGGAGCTTCCACACCCTTCTGCGTTTTTCATGTTATTGGGAAAGGTGAAACAGCTGTTTTATAAAAACAGTTCTTCACTAGAAATTGCAGTTCATGGGAGGGACAAGATCAAGCAAAGCTCATCAGCAGGGAACAAATTGGGAAGATGTGTCTTCTCAGGAATAATGCAGGGAGAGATTCTCACTCTGAGGAGACACATGAGTGAAAGCAGGGTCAGCCTGAGGGCAAGAGAGGCTAAGCTCTTTAAATGCCTTGGGATTTCGGATTAGCTCTGACGACAGGGACACAAACAGGAGTGCACACAAGTCATCTTAACACAGAGCAGGCAGAGCAAGGCAGCCAGCATGCAAGAAAGAGAAGCTACAGGACAGCAGCAAAAACTGTGAAGAGGACATCCAACAGCTGGAGAGCAGGGGGATTCCTTTTTAGTTGCAGGTCAATGACTTTGTACCTAAAACTTAATGAAGAGCTTGATCAAATAAGGGGAGGGAAGCTAGAAAAGGCAAAGGACACAGTGCATGAAATACACGGACAGAAGAACAAACATGGCCCTGCCTAAATACTCTGCACTTGGCCACCTCATCTGGGAACACTTAAACATAAGGACAGGAAGGAAAACTAGGGACTACTATCCCAAATACATGTTCACATAATAAAATGCATTAAATAGCTCTGCCCCAGACTAAAACTTAACTGTGGTATAAATGAACTCCATGGTAGGATGTACTACCCACATCCCAGGAGTGAATGGGGTATTAAGAGGGCTGGATTCTGTTCATGACAAGCACTCAGAGGACTGACAGTAGAATTGCAAATTTGGACAAAACAATCAGAGCAATGCTGGGCACAGCATCTCTGTGATCAGATTTCCAGGGACACACATCACTTTCACATCTGAGAAGTAGAATACCCCCTGAAGTTTGTTGAGGGATCTTGGAGGTCTGCTTACGTACCAGGCTGTTGCGTCCAACCATCGGATTCTCATGCTGATATTCTGCCTTAGAGCACCCAATGGCTTCTGCTCTACTCCAGAAACCAGGTTAAGTTCGGGTTAACACTTACAGACTTACTCTAGCTGACCCGAGACAGCATAGCTACGACAACACTCACCCCGACAAAGGGAATGAACTTCTGCGAAGATTCTTCGTCAGGGCTAAAGGCAAAGAGAAAAGACTTGTTAGCAGCTTTGCTTCCACCCCGGTCACGATACTCACTTTATACGTTGCATTCCAGCATGCAGCAGGGACGGACAGTATGCAAGCGCCAGTCCAACGCTCCTCTCAAGGCCCCCTGCCAGCACGCCAAGAGTCTGCACGGGCGGGGAGGAGCGCGCAGCCTACGGCATGTCCCTCGGGGAACAGTCTCTTCCTCCCTCCCTCACAGAGAAACATGCTTTGATGGCATGGCAGTCATCACAGACACACGACCTCCTACTGCAAGGAAATGGATCTTGTGCCACAACAACACGGAGCGCTGTGCGTTACTTACTAGTCCCCGAAGCGCTCTGCACGCACGGCCTTCCCGCGTCCCACCTTTGGAGCCACGTGCCATACCCTGCACGTCCCGGCACCGCTAAAGCAGTTAGCCTGCCACGGGGTTACAAGCCGTGACACGTGGTTACTGGTAAAGCACCGGCAAGGACGTGCTCACACACCCTCACGCACACACCACGTGCCACTGGGAGCTCGCAGTCCCCTCCACAGGCACACCGGGCAGGTCAGGACACCAGCCCGAGAACTGCCAACAGCTAAACCAAACCAGACAAAAGGCACACCATGTCCCAGAAACAACTGAAAACAATGCACACACTTGGAAAGCCTCTCCTGCTCTGGCCCTGCCCAAGATTCAGAAGCCAGAGGGTGGAGAAGGGTCAGCAACAAAGGTCACAGGCAAGCCTAGAAGGAACTAGCGAAAGACTCAACAAACACAAGAGGAGCAAGATTTGAGTGAGGAAGGCAGGCTGAAAGGGCCTGCAGAGCCACTGCTCCCTTCAAGGGTGACAGAGATTAAGATGGACCCACAGGGTAAGGAGAGGACCACAGGAGCACATCCACATGTTCCAAGGAACTACAGTTCAGCAGCGGAAGTGATTGGAAGGGCAAGACACTCATTTCTCAGTGACCAAGCACAGGAAACAGGTAGAAAGCAGATGAACACTGAGACTTCTCATGTTTCTCTTTCTGTGTATCCCTCAGTGCTCACAGAAAAACCATCCAGAATTTAGCTCATGGCAGCATGACTACTTCAGGAACACAGGTGTTTCTGTGCTGTTTCCAGCACAGACTGGAAATGCACTGAATGCACAAAGGTTGTCAACCACTGTGTGATTAGCACAGGCTGGACACTTCCCTCTAAGACTCATGGAAAGAATGGCACAGAACTGCAGTGAACGTGACTCAGCCAGAGCTCTCTCCTGGTCCAAAGCAGAGTGTGATTTTGCGAACAGCCTCTTACTTAGGCTCAGCTCTTCTTATCCATTCCTAGGGCAAACCATAGGGCTTTACTCCCTCCCTACCTCACAGACCCAGGCACTGCACCCCTTCATTCTTCCCCCAAAGCACAGGACAAAGTGACCAAGTCCCTGATTCTGTGCTGGAAGGCAGAAAGGTCACATCTTTGCAAACACAGCTGCAGGCCCCAGCAAACACATCTCCTACGAACACGATATTTCCACCTCCGGTTTTGCACAGGGAAACAAGAAAATCACTGAGCTGTTGGGAGCAGCACAGAACAGAGGCTCAGCTTTATTCTCATTCCTTGAGCTCCATGGGCTGAGAAGCAGGCAGAAAGCGAGTCCTGCTGACCAAGTGAGGGAAGCACAATAGTTGCCCAGTCATCTCTCAGCTACCAATGGCTTTACTCCAAGCTCTCAAAAAACAAATCATGCCCAATTCCAGCAGAAAAGTCATTCTTGTTCCCCCCTGGGAGCTCTGACTCCCGCTGCGGAGAGCTCAGCGGCAATTCTGAAATAAATCATTGCTTCAGTCACCATTTATCACAGCTCACAATGATGCACAGGCTGTTCCTGAAGCAATCCAGCTGGATTTCAGCTCAGCTGGCATAGTGCTCTCGCATGTCCTCTTGGGAACTCTGGTCTTGCACATGAACCTCTGAAAATGCAGCTTTTCAAAACACTTGCTCTTCATGTAGAAGAAAGGAAAGATCAGATGATCGTGCTTGTTCTCCACTTCCTCTTTCATGCTTTCATAATTCTTGTTCTTCAGGATCCCAAGATCCCAAAATATTAATCCAGAATCCTTTCACCTTCATAACAGCCTCTTCAACTCCTCCTACCACAGCCCTGCAATGAAAATTATCCCCTGTCCCTGGAAAGGCAGCTCCCCCTTATTACCTTGGCTGCACAGATTCCCAGGCTGCAGAGGTTTAACCCCACAGCCATATCCAAGGCTTTACTTTTACCCACAGGGCTTCTGAAGGCCCTGATGCCTCAGATGTAATTTAAAGCCAGACCTGACCGTGGGGTGTGATTTCCAGCAGTGTTATTGATATTTCACGTCTCTAATTCTGTGGGAAAAAAACCCTCACACAACAAAACCCACAAACCAACAAATTCTAGAGGACAACAAAAGCCAGAGAGGCTAGAAAGAAAATCTTCATCCGGATTTTGGAGCTATCTCATTACTGTTCTTGCTTGGGCAAAATCCATCCACCTGTAATCAGTGCCTCAAAGGCAACTTGTCCAGAAATGGACTTACAGGCTCCCTCCCTACCCCAAGAAATTCATTCAGATTGAGACATATATCCAGATTTATGTTTTAGCACTCTTAGAGAGAAGAAGCTGTATCACCAGGAGTCAGTCACCTGACAAAATAGAAGGAATAATATCTTTCAATGCACAAGCTAAGCTGCAAAGCACTTGGATATTACAGTAAGAGAGACTGAATTACCACTTAGAGCAGTTATGCCACTTATTAGCTTTCTGTAAGATTTCATTTAAAATTTAAGCAACCCAAAACAGATTCAAATGAAGGCAAACACCTGTGATTTCCTAGCAGGAGGGTCTCAGACACCAACTTTATCCTAGGCAAGTCCTGAAGTGGGGAAACAGGAAAGAGGGGACTTTGATCACCTCTGAGCCACTTCAGACCAGGCACTACCAACAGCTGCCCAAGGTTTATTTTTAGTATGAAGCATTATCACCAGGCAGTTGCAGCTGTATGCTGGCCAACACTGTCCCAGTTCCACCAAGCCTCCAGTGGTCAAGCCAAAAAAGGGACAGAGCCACTTCAGGTCGCCATGACACATCACATAAGTCACCTCTCAACCTTCCCAAAAACCTCCCATACAGCACTCTTCACATTACTACAGCGAGCTGGACATACTCAACAGGACACCCAGCCTTTCCTGAGCCTTGACTCTCCTCTGCTGCACTGCTTGGCCAGGCCAAGGGCACACTGAACTCCGGTTATGTTTCCACCAGCTGCCCAAGGAGGTTCCTGAAGCAACCAGACAGATGCCATGGGCTCTGCTGAGCCAGAGGAGAGACCGGGGCCATCTTCACCAGCTGCGTTCATGTTCAGTGACTGCTGCAGGGTGTGTTTGAGAAGCAGAACTCAGAGCAATGACCTGGACTCTGCAGAGCCTCCAAGACACACAGCAGGCAGAAAGCAGTGTTACCCCTGCTTCCTATTGCCCAGGAACCCTCCAACCCAAGGCAACTGTGCTCCAGGTAGCAAAAGCTGGGAAGTGCTCTACAGGAGAGAGTGGAGAGCTTTTGGTAAGCCAGGCAGGAAATGACCCAGCCTTTGTCCTGACAAGTGAACAATGCTTCCATTTCCAACAGCCCAGCTGCTTCCCAGATTCATGCAAGGGCTATCCAGAAGCCACATGGCATGAGCTGTGCTGGGCACTGAATTACAGTGGGTGACACCAGCCCAGGCTCACAGAGCTGATCAGCAATCCAGCACTGGGAGTGAGTGTCTGGTGAGCCTCAGATCTCAAATACCACAGTGTCTCTTTCAGGAAAACAATCAACATCAATGAGACACCCCTCCTAGTGAGAAGCCCACCTCACCACCACAGTCTCAGCACCCCAGATGTTGCCTGGGCTGCACTGTTCCTTGACAATTCCGTAACCAGTACCCAGAGCTCAAAAAGTCAGTCACCCAGCATAACACAGAGGAGCTGCAATGGCAATTCATTTCCTTCCTGAACCCCTTCCTCATTGCCAGCCCCCCTGATTTCAGGTAAGGTCAGCAGATGCTCCAAAAGAACAGGACAAAGCTTTGGCACCATTGCAGTCCATCACAGGCAGCACATGCGCCAACCTTTCGCCATGACAAACAGAACAAGGGGATGGGAGTGGGAAGTGGAGGTAGGTCAAAATAGGGATAGCTGGCAGTAAAGTTATAAAGCAGCTCATCACATACAGCTACATCCTAAAGACTGGCTTGGCTTTCCTTGGACCACTAGGACTTGTTTAACAGAGCAAATGCTAGGATTCTGGGAGATTTCTTTGCAATGAATTTGTAGGTAGTGCTGCTGTTTCTACATAGACCACTGCACTGAAAGCAGGACTTGGAGAAGACATTCACCTCTGGACTCAAGGGAGAGGGGGCTGCAATAACTTTGTGAGCTGAGGACAAAATAAACAATGCCCAATTATAATATGATTCTAAGGATGGGATCCTGCAGAGCAAGGGGATCTTGGAGGCAGCTCAGAGAGCACAACTCCGCTGCTAGCACACTTCTGTCTTCTCTTTCTTAAGCTCAAAGAAGCCCCATACATTTGGGATAGCCTGCCAGTAAGAGACTAGCCCTCAGTTTTTGTGATTACAGGGAGGAGATCTGCTGTTCTGCACTCAGACACTACACAGCTGAACCCCACCCTGAGCCACTGAGTGCCACCTACAGCACTCCAGTTCCAACAGATGGGAACTGAAAAGCCTTTTCTCAGTTCTGATCCTTTTGGGGCTACACAATATCCTCTGATGGCCAGGAAAAAGGCAAGAGAAAACCATACCTTCTCCATGTTTTACTGCTCAAAGCTACTCTCTCAATAACCCCTTCGTTCCCATTCAATTTACATGCTGGGAACCCAAATGTGTGGTCCAAAAGGCACAGCAGTCACTTTCAGTTATGCATTCTGCCAGCAGATGCCATAGCTTCAAAGCAGCGAGCAGAATTTAACCTAAAGCACAAACTGTGCATCCCAGATCCGCAGGAGCTGTTAAACAAGGCACAAAAGACCAGTTCACTGGGAAAAGAGATAGGAAATGGGAGAGGGAACCTAAAAGGAACTGATACCTTAAGGTAAAATCAAAATGAAAGCTCTTTTTCCTTTTCAGGAAGCAACCAAAGAAAAAGATAAATGCGTTATTATACTTACAACAAAGTGATGCATTCATTTAGATAGTGCTAATGGAGACACAATTTCTGTGTTGTTTTCCACAATACCCTCCCCTAAGCTGCTGCCAGTGAGAGAGACAGGCATTTCTAAAAGAAGGCACACCGGAGACAACTCTCCATGGGAGAGCCTGTTACTCTAACTCACTCTGGTTTGCTCATGGGGTACTGACCTGAACGCAGCAGTTATTTTAAAGCGGACACACAGAGACAGAGAGAGATTGCCAGCTGTGCCAGTTTGGCTACGAGTCTCAGCAGTCTCTCTTCCCAGTAGCCTTCTGCAGGGTTTGAGCCTGACTTAAACCTACCAACAGCTCCAGGCATGGCACCAGAGTCCAAAGGATGTAAAATCCAAATGGATCAGACCAGCTTGCTAAAGCCGTCACTCACGCTGCTGGGAGGACTAAGGGCACGTGTTGCTAAAGTACATTTCAGGTGCTTTTCAACAAAGTACTGAGTTGATCTTTATGGGCCCATTAGAAACTCAAAATGATTACAGGTGTTGCTAACGACAAAAATGAATTTGCAACAGAATGGAGGAGGCAGCGGAAACCACTGCAGAACGCAGCAACCACAGGGTGCAGAGAAAGAACAAGGCTGCCCTGAGAAGGGGTTTACACTGCACTAGGGGTGTCTGATCTCCCTGCTGGTGACTAGGGTAAGTCTTCACACTAAAAACAAAAGTGGAAAATTGAAGACAAGAGCTTCAAGTACCCTGTGGCTCTTCAAATTTCATTCTTATTATCACGTTAATTTTACAGAAGTACATAAATACATGAAGAGACTGGACTAGTCTTTTTCACTGGACTAGTCAGTCTCAAAATATTTTCCCTAGGAAAATATGTAGAATGGGCAGAATTTTCCTGCATCATCTGTGCAAAGTAATGTAAGAACAGACACAGGAATGGAAAAGCAATATAAAATAAGAATTTCCAAAAAGAGGGGAAAAAGTTACTCTATCCACACTTTTAATCCCTCACAATTCTTAAGCAAAGGAGACACCAATGGACCAAAAATGAAAAATCAAATAGAAGTAATTAACAGTTAACACCGTGCATGCCTCACAGGAAATTGCTAGTCCCTAACTGAGAAAAATCACATGAGCTGAGTGTTTGGCCTACTCTTGGAAATTATTAGGATGTGAGGCTGGAATCTATTATTCTGTCTGTCCCTTGATAACAGCGCTTCTCTACCCTTCAGTCACAGCTACCCCTCTTCCTGGGCCATGGCCATGTGAGGCTCTACATACGCTTGCTCTTGCTTTCAGACCCCGGTCCTCCCTCCTGCAGGCTGCTTATCCCTTAAGAGAAGCTGAGATTAAACGTGGTGAATGTCAGCCCTCTCCAGAAGGAGTCCTGGTAGCCTGCAACTGCCAATCAACAAGGATTTTGTCTCTTCTATGAGAAGCTCTGCTATTTACACTCCAAAAAGAAAGGGTTTCAGGTCCATCAACAGTGATGTAAAAAGGGATCTTGTGGGTGATACTTTGAGGAGCAATGCTGAGGACCAGTCCCAAGGTTTCCCTGGTAAGAGATCTCTGGAACCTAAGCAGATATAATCTGTCTGTCCCCCATTCTCTTTGGTCTCCACTTCCCCAAACCTCTCACATCTTCCAGAAAATCACTGCACTTGAAGTAACTCCACTGTTGTAGATTCACTAAGTGGGACACATCACTGGGTGCAGGCTACCATAAGGCTCCCAATGGTTTTGCCATTTGGAGTGATTTTAAGACTGCTGGCACACGAGATGAGAAAAGCACTCTGTTTCCAACCAGCTGCTCACCCTGGGAGCCAGTACGACAGCAGTGACATACCTTTTCTGTTTGTATGTCAGCATGGCTTCAGCAATGGGCAACTGGTGTGCACAGTTTGCCCCTGCTATGTATTGCGTTATCCGGGAGACGACATCGGGCGCCTCTGGAACTGCAAGAGAACAACGAAGCAAAGCATTTAAGTGACCTTTCAGACCATCACCACCACTGTCCTCCCACTTGCTGATGGTACCCTGCCATCTGCATTTGAACTGCATCTCCCACAGGAAGCTCTTCTTACTCCAGAGCACAGCAAAGCTGTCCAACCAAAAGCAAACATCCCACGAGAGCATGAAGGTGAAAACACTGGGAAGGAACACTGAGTACATAAGTACAGACATCTGCACTCAGCGCTACTGACTGAAGTGTCGTGGGTATTTTACAGTGGTTAAAAGCTTCTCTTTGAAAACATGTACCTGCCCAGAGTCAGATTAAGGCTTTTTCACACCTTGACTGCGGGTATCTGCTGAATAAAGTGCCTGGCCACCTCTCCCAGGTGAGCTGCTCTGCTCACACCAGCATTCAGTGACCTGAATTCCTAATGACCTCATGGCCTTGCTGAGTTAACTGAAAAAACTGAGACACGCAAGGAGAGGAAGAGCACAAAGATCACATCTATGGCAGCAAATATACCCCAGAGAGCTGAGACTGCGCTTGATTCAACTAGGCAGGAAGACATTTCCTAAACAACTTCCATATTTCCTTGGTTTCCAAAGAAGAGCCTCAATGGGAGATCACAGGAATGCAAGTGACCTTCACCAGACACTTCCACACCTTATAAACAGGCATTTTAACCCAGACTCTTTGTATTTGAACAGTGAACTGTTAAAAGCTGCAATTCTCTGCCAGACCTTCTTATGCCATCACAGGGTTTCTGTGCAGTTCCCAGCGCACAGATGAAAATGCAGAATGTACAAGATCTGGACTGCACAAAAATGCAAAAATAAATATGGGTTGCAGCATACAACCAGGATATGACATCTCACTAAGGAACAGCTATGGCTCTCAGGCTGGATTTCTACAGTATTATGAAGCATTCCTAACCCAGACACAAAAATCAAGTCTGTACTGACATTTGTCTGTATTTTCAAGTGCAGTAAGGAATTCAAAGAAACCAGTTCCATACACTGTTCTTCCACAAGTTTAGGATTAAGGAAATGTGTAGACTGTGTTTCTACTCCAGTCTCCTGCTCAAGCAGGACTAACTTCACCTTCAGAACAGGCTGCCCAGGGCCTTGTCCAGCCACCTTCCCACCCGCTGAAAAAGGCAGATTTACCTGAGAAGAGGTCTCTCTCTCTTCCTCTCATGGCTAGAGGACTTCCAGGAGCATCCTGGCAGTCTCAGGCACTGCAATCCCAGCAGGGAGAACAACACTGCAACCTCCCCACACTCATGGTGCTCCACAAACTCCAAAGCTTTTTCCTTCTAGTGAAATTTCTGTATGGGCTATGCTGCTGTGACAGCACCAACTCTCAAGCTTTCACGTAGCCCTAAATGTCAGATGCAAATCCTCCTCTCTCCTGTTTCTTTCCATTCTTGAAGAAATCGATGAAAAAACTCTAAGCATTAATATTTTAAGCAAATGAATACTTTAACATACAGTAAGGCTTTAACCTGGACTAGAACAGTCTCAGATGAGAACACGAACTTGTTGATCTGACCTAGGGCAGTTCCCACTTGTTACCACACGGTTGAAGAACAAAATTCTTTAACAAGAAAGGTCCTGCCAGCAGACTTTAGACCATTCTCCCACACAGCTAAGAGAAGTTAATCTTCCCAGAGTCTCCAGTTTTCAAAATCTTTTAGGCTGTACAGTTTTTGAAGGAAAGCAATGTACTGAACTTAGCAGTGAGATGTCTGCATCAAAGAGCAAAGCTGAGAGCCAGGTAAGAACAGCATGACTCAGAGGCAGCTAGTTAGTGCCTCTGGGAACCAACAACTCTTTGCAAACCGCCACGTGAAGGGCTTACAAAGGTCAGCATCTGAAATGGGAATGTGGTGGAGTGAGGAGAAAAGAGGAACAAACACATTTGTCTGCTTCCTCTTGTATTTACTTGACCTTTGCTAAAATTACTCATTCAAACTTTTCATCCCACACAGCCCAGACACAGACACGTGGTCTTACCAGTGGTCTGTGCTTCAAGTTTGTTGAACAGATCTCTCCAGGCTAGATCTTGGAAGAAGTTGTTGTATCTGTAATCTACAGACCCCAGATACTTGGCCACTGGATGAGAGCCTAAGAAGAAAGGAAAACAGGACAGTTGTTCTTCTCAGCACTTCACACAAGCATGATTTTTATCTGTAAGGAATTAAACTCCAAAATCAAAATTACACTAGACATCCCAGAAATAAACTTCTTCAATTATAACCAAGTAATTTAGTCCATCTTATCCCTACAAGAGCATGCAAACAGATTTCCCAGCAGAGACTGCTTCAACACACTGACATCCTTCAGTTGACACTCCCCCCTTCACCCCAACAAATTAAATTTTTAGAAGGCCAAAGAAAACAGGACTGGGAAACTGCTGAGGAAATAAATTATGTGGAAGACACAGAGGCCCTATGACTCTGCTTCTCAGTCTCTCAGCTTTGCAAGGGGCTTTCCCAACCAGCCCTTCCTGCCCACAGACTGCACCACACACACTGTGGCTCGGTCACCTCTGCCAGGAGGAGCCAGACCTCTTCTTCCCAACACCAGTCACATACCACAGGTGTTTTGCAATACTGAGAAGAGGCAATTGCCCTCAACCAGGAAAAACAACCCAGGGAGGCTTATTTAAT
>JAWWES010000006.1:29561643-29628628 GCA_035583135.1 Lophotriccus pileatus | reverse complement strand
ACCACAGGTGTTTTGCAATACTGAGAAGAGGCAATTGCCCTCAACCAGGAAAAACAACCCAGGGAGGCTTATTTAATTGGTGGAAAAGGGCTATAAGCTCAATAAATATGCTGCAATTAAAGACAGAAGAGAATCCAAGGATTACAGTCCCCAGTGAATGCTGGCATATGCATCAGGTCCCAGCTTGCTCTAGCTAAGCTAAGCTCTTCTATGAGCATGGAAAGACCTTGCAGAAGCTCTGTGTATTCAGCCTCCAGCCTGAAGCCCTGGATGGAGATCTGACTTCATACTTAGACTAAGCAGGAGAGGGAAGGCATTTAAGTGACAAGCTCTGCCCTGAGAGGTGGCAAATTTTCATTTTAGGCCACCTGTGTCCCTAAAACAGACAGCACCCTCTTGCAACTACCTCTCCAGTTTCTGACTACCAGAGAAAAGGTGTGCCAGGATCACACTTCCCAGTCATCACATGGCAGTCATGCTCAGCATGAGTCCTGTACATTCACAATCAGGCATGAAGCAGCCTCAGAGTTCCTCCTCATCAGATCATTTTTATCTTTCCTGCATACCAAATTCTCACATCTTCCATTCTCACATCTCACACTTCCAGAAGCTTCAACAGTTGAGTCACCAGCTCGTAACTGGTAGTCTGATAAATTCTCGAGGAGACCTCATTTGCTTAACTACACTCACTGTGCTCCAGTAAAGACTATGGTGGAAAAAACCTGCTAATTTTCAGGAAAAAAAAGTGCTGATTTCCAGATCTCCAGGAAAGGTTCAAGCAGTAGGTCTCTCTGAGCTCCCCTCCTTGTCATTAAAGACTGGGGCCTAAGTCCTTTCCTGGCCCCTCCTGATCATGGCTACTTTCACACCTATCATTGCTTTTCAAGTGAAGTTTTAGACAGTGCACAGAGAACAGCTTTGCACCATGCACTGGAGAAGCTTTCCCACATGCTGGGAAAACTCACTGCACATGGTAGATGCAGCTGGAGACAAGTAAAAAACAGGAGGTCTCCCAAGACCTTCTACCCATGGAAGCTAAATAACATGTTAAGATGGCTCAAACAGCCAAAACAACCCCCGACCTCTTATCTTATTTTACCTGCCCCTTTTCAGTTGTTTATACAGTGGTTTGGACATCAAAATTGGAGTCTTCCAGTCATAGAGTCAGTAGCATGAAGCAGGATTGAATCTCCCAGTTGCTTACAGACACTAAGCATTTCTCATTATTAATAAACCACTGCCACTGCAGAGTGTTGTTGTGGATTCAGAAGGTAAAACCACCTCAGGAAAAATTCCACCATCCCTAGTTCAAAAGTATTGACAGCAGCAGAGAGGCTTTTCCTTTAAGACATTTATGGCATGGTCACCATTCTGTCTTTGGTGCTTCTTCAATTGTCAGAAATGAGAGGTTGCTCCTCAATCACTTTAACGAACTGCCAGAAAGTTGGCCAGAAATAAGCTCTTGATCCAATCAGGAAATACTGCAGACTTCTATGGAAAAGGCCCTGTTAGGGAAGTTTCTATATTTAAAGGACATTTTAAAAGGATTCACAGTTCCGAAGCAGTTTCATTATCAAAGTGCTTTGTTAATTTTTTTCTTTTTTTAATTACAAAACAAAGTTTTACAATTAAAAAGCCAACCCAAACCCACACAGGCTGAACCCCTGTGTTTCACTTCCAAAGAGAGAATATTTTCAAATCGTTAATGACTGCAGGACAGAAAGCTCTTCTTCTGAGGCCAGGAGACAGTCAGCAAGTGAGGATCAAAGTCTCAGTCACACAGATTCTCATTCAAAGCACATCGAACCTTGCAGAAGGTATTTTTTTGTTTTTAGTCCCTAAAGGGCTCTCTCTTCTCTTCCTGCCAACCACTTTGGAAACTAAATGCCTTCCCTTACAGAAGGATCCAACTCTCTTCTGCCTCTTTCATTTGACTTCTGAAAATCCTACCACTGAATTAGCAGCCTAACCCACTGTTCATGGTGCTGGGCCACCAGCTTCTGATTCCCACAAGAGTTGCCTGGAAGACTGAAAAACACCAAGAAAAAGGCTTTTCAAGTTTTCTGTTGCCTGCATCACCCAAGTGCTCTGTTCACATAAGCCAAGACTCGGACTAGACCAGCTCCTGGCCTTACACCCTCACCACACACCAGCACTGCCCAGAGGTCCCTGCCCTCAGCACTGGTGACTGCCTGGCTTCCAGGCATCGCCACTACAACACTCCTCAGGTTTCTGATTAGAACAAGACCCTTAATGCTGTTATCAGTCCACTCCATTTCCTTCAACACAGGCAACTGAAGCTGGGTAACTTTCCAGCCAGGCAGGCTTGTTGAGCTGCTTAAAGGGCAGAGATAAGGTGCGGGAAAACTGAGGGGAAAACCTGAGGAGAACAGCACGTAAAGGAAAGGTCAAAAGAGGCATGTAATTTGAATAATTAAAATTCTCAGCAGTTTCAGAGCCTTTAAAAAATTTTTCAACCCCTTCTCCATTAACATTTTTTGGAGTCAGGCTCACGCAGGCCAGAACAGTTATCCCTTTGGGAAACATGGTGCCCAATGAATTTAACATTTTGGCCAGGGAAAGGGCTTCTAGGACACTATTCTGTGCATTTATTGTACCGTGATGAAAAGATACATAAGAATCTCCCCGTATGGAGAAGAAGTCCTTAACCCCTTGCTTCAAATGAGAGGTTTACAAGCAGACTTAAGCATCAAGAACATAAAGATGAAATTCACTCACGCAAGAGCAGCAAAACCAGCATTACATAATAACACTCTGCCTCATTTAACACCCATATACCTATAGCCAAAGCTTCCAGAAAGGCTTCTCCTGAGGGAACAAAGCACATTTAACCCATTCATCTTTCTGTGAAGGAAAACTGTTCCTTATTTACCTAGAGGGATGATCAAAAATCTCATGTAGCCGAGCCAGTCGGGAGTTTTGTGAGACAGCTGCTCTACGAAGAGTCTCAATACAGCACTGAGGTAATTCTGGGCTCCTGCCACTGCAATTTTAATTGGGTTTGGAGGCTGTGAATTGCAGTTACAGCTAGACAGAAAAAGAGGAAACATTTGTAATTGTGCTTTCGACCAAGTATTTCAGACCAAGTAACCAAAAGCAAAAAGGTTAATAACAATTATGGCAGAAGAGAGTTCCTTCAATACAAAAGGCAATATCACAATGTTAATCAGCAGCTTAAAACATTATTAATAAAATACAACATTTCTTCAGTAGTTTTTTAATTGGTCTCCTTGCTTCTTCTTTCACACATTTTGATCATCTAAAGGGCTGGACTCAACTATCTAGGTTAGGATGTACCTACTGCTACTAACTGCTAGGTCAGAGAACACCCTCAGGTACCCACAGCCATCAGCAGATAACTAAGGAGTGCTTTGAGAAATTAATCTGGGAATTACTTGGAGGAAGAAGCAAGAACTATTTGAAAAACACTTATTAGTTTTTCCTGCTTTACTGCTACATGTATCTGACCTATGAGGCAGCATCCAAAGCACAGCCTTTTATGATCACTGGTGTGGGAGACTTGTATCCCCTCACACCTGGCAGAACGAGAGCAACTTTGCAGGGCTGGTGAGGGCTGAAGAGCCCCACCATTCTGACCCCAGGAGAGCAGGTTGAAAGAAGTACTGAAAGGCAGAAGTTTCATCCAGTAGTTGAGAAATAAACTCCCTGGGGCACAGGAACCGAGAGGCTTTTAGAGCTGAGACAAACAACACAAGCAAGGTGAGAACTTACTATCTCTGTATCCTGGAGACAATAGTGCTGAAAGCTGCCTGAATATCAGCAGAGGAGCATGTACAGACCACTGGCAATGTATGCTTTTGCAAGACATCTGATAGGTACTGAGGAGAGAACAGAACATTTTATAGTCCTTTTATTGGTATAGTTTGTCACAAGAAGAAAGTGTACCCCCCCCAACCTCCCCTAGGTCTTCTCACGCCCAAACTTGGGCACTCTCCCCGTGTCTGATTTGTAAGTGATATGGCTGTTTCTCAAACACCTCATCCCTGTGCAGCAGCCAAAGAAAAGCTTCTCCTCTAGAAAAACGGAAACACCTTCTTGACAGACACCAAGAGCACATCCCAAACATGGCAACAACAACTCTAAAACAGCACGGTTTTTATGGCCACAGAGGGCAGGGCACCAGTAGAAGACTGTTCACCTAGCAGACAGCACTGGGTAAGAGCATTGTCTACCTGCATGCTTCTAGAACTGCAGTTGCATCTCTCCCGGATTTCAAAAGGATTTCAACAAATGCAATGTTCTGCCCACCCTTGAGCACTGAAAAAAGGGATGGGTGCTACCAACATACAGGTTCCTCATGAAGGACTGCTTCCCCTCCACGCAGCTAATGGGGAACAACACACAGCTTGGGTACACACAGACATAATTATGGCACTTAGCAATTACCTCACACCTTCAAATTCTGTACTATTAATCTGTACAACCCAGCCAATGCTAAGTGCATGTCACCTGACACTGCAGGCACAAGCTGCCAGAACCAGTGGAAGATGACCTACTATGTTTTCTGTTCATCTCTAGAAGGCATTTCTCTGTCTTCAAAGTATAGAGAAACTGGAACTAGTAGCTCAGCTGGTATTTTTGCTCTCTCACACATTGAGACCCTAGTTCTTGCAGAAGCAGAAAGCCAAACCACACAATGTAACTCCAAATGCCTGGCACAAATTCTCCAGGCGACAGTCACCCAGCACATGTTCATTGGTCCTCTTCCATACATAATTTATTGCTTTCTCAGAATAAGGTTCCAAAAGGAGAAAAACGTGTTCCAAACCCGTAACAAATCACCCCTTGTTGCCAGCAAAAAAAATGAACTGCTCAGGGTTCTCCTTAACAAAACTATCACTCAGAAACAATGGGGTGACATACCTGCACAGTCAGGAATAATGAGTGCATGTGCACAGCTACAGAGCTGACCCAAAATATTTTCTCCTGTGTTCGCCACCTGCATTTAGAAATCTCAGCCTAAACCACAGGTCAGACCTCGCTGCTGCTTTTGTTCCAATCCACCACACTTTAGAAGGAGGCTTTTAAGTGCAAGGGTTGAGCCACTCCCAGTGTGCTGCTAACCAGAAGGAATGGCATTTTACAGAAGAGAAAACACCTCCGTGGAAACACTCAGGTGGCAAAAGCTTTACAAGACCCACAGCATCTCCTGGTCAAATGGAATCCAACCTGTAGGCACTAAGCACTCAGCAGGTTGCCAGCCCCCACGCACCACCACTGCTCTTCCAACCAAGCAACAGAACCTACTTGGTTAGTGGTAGAGCTCAAGGCCTGTCCATTCCTGAGGAGGAACAGCGCAGGAGAACTGTGCTTCAGGTAACGTCTCCTGCCTTTACCTGGCCTTGCCAGTCAGATGTATTGACAAGAATTATGTTTTCTGGCAGCTGGTCGTCGGAAACCAGGATGTGATTTAGTTGATCATACACTGTTTTCCTGGGGATCTGGAAATAAAGACATGGAGAAGGGAACAGTAGAAGATGTCACCTCTAACCATCAAGCTACCAGCTCTAGTTCTTGCAATTCATTCAAGGTGGCTGTGTATGGCTGGCCAGTCACCCCATCAGCAAAGGCACACTAGCAGCACGTGGGCTGCTGGTACTGACACTCAGCAGCTTCTTCAACATTAACCACCTTGGATTGGTTGGCCATTACTACTTCTGCCATGCAGAAGTTTACTTACATCACTTTATACCAACTAATTGTAGCCCAACAATTTAGGATTCATAAAAGCCAGGAACAGTCTCCTTCAAAGAGGGAAATAAGTGAGTCCTGCAGCTAATAAAAGCATGGCACATATGCTGTGCACAAGTCAGTCCCCTACTGCAATCCCTAGCAATCTGCCTTAGTTCAAAGGAGTAATTCCTCAACACATCCCTATTCATTTCTCATTCTAACAATCTGTTCCAGCGTTTTCAGTTTATGGCTGCCTGACAAAACAACAAGCTGGCAAATCCCAGCAGACTGGATGGAAGATTCAGTTTTAGCCAAGACATAAATTCCCTCCTTCCTGAAGCTACAGGGCCCAGTTTCTTTCCAGCAGGGACAGAGCTCAGACCAGAAGGAAAAGGACCACAGGAGACAACTGCATAAGACGAAAAACCACGGATGGCTAGAGAGACAGCAATCTTTTTCACACCTGCAAGTGGTGCCGGGTGTCTGGAGAGCGCTCATTGTCCAGGCTGTTGGCTCTCTCGTTCTGTGGCCTCACTGGTTGCCTCTCCTTCAGAGATGTGCTTCTTCCCCGACGTCCCGTCTGCTTCCCTTCAGACCTGCTACAGAGATGTTAGTTCTGCTTCTGGTAGTGCAGAGTGCACGGTTCAGCTACAAAGCACGTTCCCAGAAGTCCCAGGAAGACTTCCACAGCCCATGCTTAGACCCACACCATTGCTCTACTATTGCTACGCCAGCATAATAGGATCCAGCCATGATAACTGCAGTCACGCAGAGAAATACCTCCAAAAGAAAGTCTATTTACTTGCAAACCGGAGAAACTATACAGTTGGATTGCTGACACCCACATTCACTATCCTATTTGGGAAGGTTTAAAGGTCAGACTTGACAACCAGCTTTCAGGCCAAAATCAGCATCAGATATTGACTCAGCAACAGTATCTTTAAGCAAGCAGCTCCAGAGTTCTATAAGATTTCCTTGGTCATGGAGCAGGTACAACACAGGAGACTGAAGCAGCCTCAGAGCAGTGCTGCCCTTCAGGGTTCTGAGCATTCATTTACCAAGTGCTCAAGACCCATCATTCAAATGCCCAAACACAAAGAGGGTGTCCTTGCAGTCAGTGGCATCATGACCAAATGCTAGCACGCTGTCCCTGGCTTCCTGAGCAGTCCTGCAGCAGGCATAATGCTGTCCCCCCTCCCTGTACCTGGTGGACGGGATGATGAGGGACTCTGTCTTAGTGATCTTCCCGCTGGGTGGGAGCTTCTCGACAAACACATCTGGTGTGGGGAGTTCAGCCTCCTGGACCTCAGCTTGCTGGTTAGACTCCTGCAAAAACACAGGGAACAGAGTTACCAGGAACAAGCCCTCTGCTCTTCTCACCTGGAGTGCTTTGCTCTGGCTCAGGCACATCGAGCCTGCCTCCTCCAAACATGCTACTCACTGCCAAAAGGGAGAAGCCAATACTGGGTGTCTGGGGTTACCAGTTCCCAACTCTGCCTCACAAGGGAGCTCAAGGTAGGAAAAGTAGGATGCTATTTGGAACAGGCACTCTCCCAGCTAAAAGCCAGGGACATGATTCCTCATGCAATGCAGATTAATTCAGCTTACCCAAACAAACCAGCAGAGAGAGAAAGACATGGGATAAATGTTACACACTTCATGCCCCCAACAGAGCAACCTGAGCTTTGGGATTTTTACCCCAGGACCAGCTTGATTTCTGCCAGTTCAGCCTGAAGTAATATGTCTGTCTAATCGAATGGAATGGGCCTGAGTACCCTTTTCAGGACGGTACACATACTCAGTGCCATGCTCTGGGCCAGCCTTCCCCAAACCAAGAGAAAGGCTGTTTGAACAGAAGGCCATATAGAGCATTTCAGCTGCAAAGAGCTGAAAGACAAGAACCTCCAACAACTAAGGTCAGGAGGAGAGCTCAGCGTCATCTTCACTGCAGCTGATGTTACCCATGGAAATTGTGTAGCAAGTGCAACTACATGGACAGACAGAAACATAGTACAGAACGAAGCTCAGAGCTGACACCCAAACTGACAGGAGGAACATCAACAAATGCATTTTCAACTTACATAAGGGACAGTGTCAGAAATACTGTCTCCTGTATGTTTGGTTCCAAGACTCTTTGTCTTTTCAGGCACTTCTACCTGCTTGAGAGGAGAAAAATCATCAGGAGGTTTAGCACCAGCACAGTTTCGAGCCACACTCTCTGGATCAGGCTGCTCAAAAGACACACTTCTCCATTTAAACATGGCACAGCTCTGCAGGATGACCAGGACTGCTTCCTGGTCACATCAGGACCAAACACATTAGCTGATGTGGTCGAGCTCATGCACAATACACAGAGGCAAGGAAGTGCCCTGGAATGGGACTGACCCTTTATGCAGCCAATATGCCCACCCATGAGGGGATGGAAAAAGGGCTGAGCTGCCTCTCAGTGTTCGCCCTCAGCCACTATGAAAAATATGCCAACAACAGCAAGGTAAAGCCTCCTCCAAACAGTGCCAAAAAGTCCCAAAAATTCCCAGGCAACATCTCTTACCCTGGCAGTCATTTCAAGCACCTGAGAACCTGAAACTACTCATACCAATAGCAAGTGTTTAATACATAACCTGAAGATGTATCCTTAAGTTAATACAGTAGTTGCACTAAAAAAGAAAAGAAAACAAAAAACCCAACCCAATCAACCCAAAAACCACCCCAATCCCCCAAAGAAAACCAATAACCAAATATGTTTTCTAAGCAGAAAATTCACATCTCTGCATCCTAATCTTTGGAGGAGGTCAGAGAAGGTGCTTTAATGTACACATGCAAATAAAGTTAGTGTAGGTCTGCTATATTGCCTGCAGATAGGTAACTCTTGAAATGTGACTTACAGGACTTGATGGCTCTCTCTGGCTCCTGATGCTATGGATGCTACCAATTTCTGTCTGAGAGCTGGAGTGTGACAGTCCTTCAAAATAAGGTCTGAATAAGAAAAGCAAAATGAGCCCCTTATTATCAAAAACACCACAGAAGTCCACCACATTCACAGCAAAGCAACATGACTGGTCTCAGTGGTTCCAGTAAAATTTATAGGCTGCTTTTTAAAGGAGAGGAAGGTCTCTAGGACAGTAAGAGAAGCCAGAAGGTCCAGGGATCCCTGTCTAGCCCTGACACTGATTGACCGTCACACGGGAGACTATTTTTATAAAACTCTTACTAGGAATGCCTGCACACTCTCACACTACACAGCAAACAGCAGCTTTTGCTGCCATAAGATCCAGGGTGGGCATGTGGTCCAGCATATTCCCACAGCAGAACAGAATGCACATGGACCCCACACAAGCATTTGTGTCCTTACTACCCCAGGCACCAGGTGCAAGGTTTCACAATGACCATCTTGTTTCACGTAGCAAATGCTGACTGAACTACACAACATTCCAGACAGGGTCTAGCTCCTGCCTGAAATACAGCAGCTAAAGTTACTGCCTCCCCTCCCACCCCCCCGATACTCTGCTCCTGCGGGTAAGTGACTCTTGGTGCTAATATGCATTTTATTTCCAGCTTGCATCTGGATTTGGCTGTCAGCCTTAGGCTCCAATTACACATTTGCTCAATAAGATAAGGTAGCACACACACAATCAGATTGTGCTTCCACATAAGAGGCAGCTCATCACACCAGGCTACAAGACTCAATTACAATTTAAGGAACTGATTTTTTTTTTGTTGCAGGAAAAACCTGCCTACAAGCCATCAGCATTTATCACATCCTCTTCAAGAAATGAATTCAAGAACTGGACACAGCAAACCACAAAGCATCTCTCCAGGACCAGACACAGTAAGTTCCAATTCCAGCATTTTTCCAGTAATCACATATCCCAGAACAGTTAGCTCCTCAGCTCCAGGGAACAGGATATGAACTCTCAGTGTGCACAGTAAAACCACTGCTTACCACAACATATCTACTTTCAAACCCCTTCAAGGTAGCACCTACCAACTTGGGTCAAGCTCCAAACCTTTGCAAGCCACCGGCCCCATCACTTATCACTGCTGCCCCAGTGTATCCTTGACGTCTTCTGGCTCACTGATAGGGAACAAGTCACTCCAGACTCAGAACCTATTCTCAGCCCAACTAGGTTATTCTACATTAATATTAGTACCCCTGATAATTAGCCAGCATTTAGCAGGTGCTGTACTGACCAGCTGCAGCAGTCAGCACACCAATGCTTTGTTTCAGAGCCATCACAACACTGAAGGCCTGAACATGCAATCACACACCGGTCAGAAGCACGAGTGCAGCTCAAACAATCTCATATCTTCAGTCTTGATTGGGCAGAGATGTGACACAGGGCAGGGACGTGATACAGAACCCTGTTAGCTCAGGGCTCCGTATCTGCTCAAGACCCCGAGCCAGTGATCCTCAGCTCAGCTCCACAGTGCTGTGACTGACCACAAGTAGTGCCCACAAAAGCCCTTTCAGAACAGGCTTAAGTGTATCTACTTGTGCTGCAGTCAGTGCCCTTGGGCCCTGAGGAATTAATTTGTTTCCTGCAGTTCTGTTTCATTAATCCTTGCAAAGCCTCTCTTTCCACACAGGGTATTACCGGCCTTTCCAAAAAGACAGCCTGCCTTGCCCAACCCTGACACTACTTCTGCAGCTTCCAACACCATCCTCTGCCTTAGCACACACTTACTGTTTCTATCACCTCCTCAAAACTCTGCCTGCCTGTCAGCAATTCCTACCCCTGTGCTCAGGTGACAGAGCAGCAGAACACCTGCAAAGGGAACAAAGAAGAACTGAGACTGAGGAGAAGTCAAACCCCCCACACACTACCCCAAGCTCACAAGGAGTCATTCCCATTCTAACAACACACACTAGGGCTGCAGTGAGGGGGAAAACCAGAATGGAGGTGCAGGTATGAAACCAAGATCTGATCTATGCTGACACTGTGCATGGTCCCTCTCTGGCCCAGCATAAGCTGCCTCACACTTACTTTAACTTTGGCTTTGGAGTGCTCAAGACACTGTCATCATCCTCCATTTCTGGCCCGCTGTCACTGGGGTTCTCTATATCCAGCGTATCATACAGAAGGTCCAAATCCTCCTCCACCTCTGGAACGTGCTCTGCTGGGTCCTGCTCTGAATCCAGAACCTACACACAGGACAAAACAGGTATCACTGAGCCTGTTACAAGACAGACAGACCCCACGTCACCTGTACTCTCCCCAGGACTGCAGCACAAGGTCCTGGGAGTAAGACTCTATTCCTGGTGCTTGGATACTGTATCTGACAGGAACATTAAATGTAAGAGAAATGCTTGTTTTGGATCATGCTTGTCAGTGTCTGGTTAAGCAGGAGTTTCATATTGGACTAGGCATCCATGAGCAAGCCATTTAACTATAGGTTATGTCCATTATTCAACTCCATTCTATAAACAACGCTTTAAAAAGGCCACAAAGGAGCCCCAGTTTTCTCAGACCAGTACAATATTCCAGTGTTCCCAACAGCATAACCTGTCTTGGGTTTTACTGAAAAAGCTGCCCTGACAACTCCTGATTTGATACCCAAAAATGTCCACAGGAGGCGCCTGAAACCTGGACGAGGATCCACTGCCACTCACATACAAGGCAGAACAGACACCTCACGCTGAACTTTCATGGTTGCTTCACACATCTCCAGCATAAGCAGGGAGCTGTGCTCAGTCCAGAGCTTGCTTTTGAGTGGCAGCTCTGGAAAAGCAGCAGCTCAGCTGTCTGAGCCTTTAGCTACGGGTGCTGACTCTGCTGAGCTAACTTGGGAGGAACAGCAAAGCTATCAGGACTGTTTGAAAGCATAAGGAATCACGAGGAGTTACTCACTCTTTCCCACAAGCCACAAAATCAACACATGGCCAAATAGCCAACTGAGTTGTTAACTGTTTTTATATTAAACACTTAATGTTACACAGGGGTTCTGGATCTGTTTCATCATTTTCAGCTATGACCAAACAGCTGAATCCCGTGGATCTGTGCTCCCTGTCCAAGTTTCACAAGTCTTGCCTGGCTGTTCTGGTAAGATGATCAAATAGGCTGGGATTTAACTTCACAAGCAATATACACCATAGACTATTTGCCTTTGAAAGGGTCAAAGATAATTTCAAAGCAGTCTGCAAAACTAATGGGTACACAGATGGCTGCCAAAATCTGCTTTTGATAAAACTCGATGTAGAAGATGTTTGCTGACATTTAGAAGCTGGCCCTCAAGCCTCCATGCAAGGCCAGGGTGTAAGGAAAGGTCACATCCATTGCAGACTTGAAAACAAAATGAAAGAAACTACAGGGAAATGGAGAGTGTTTCTGAAGACTAAAGCAAGATGCTCCAAGTGGAGGGCAACACACAAGACAGGAAGGCTTCCAGAATGAATTACTTACCTCATCAGACACTTTAAACCTCTTCAGCAATGCCACAACCTTCTGTTTGAAGTTTTGTTGCTGTAAGTTAAAGACACTTTTACATAAATAAAGCATTAAGTGAACTGTTTTCTCCCAGTCCTCAAGAAGCCCAGACACACCTCACACTGGTGCTCTAGCTGCTGCTTCAAATCAAACAACTCCTGGCACCACAGACCACATCTCTGCTCTTCTTATGTTGAAATCAGCTTTCCCATACCTATGGTAATTTCATTCCTGCATCACCACAACCTAGGTCCCACTCCACCACGCAGTGTAAGTCTTCTGGCCCTGACAGATGGCACTTCACTCTTGGCTGGACACACAGTGGATAACAAACCATTTTATCTGCCACATCACCTCCTATACCTACTAGACAGCTTTTTGGCAAACATTTGACTGTCAGCTTTTCTGATTCTTAACAAGGATGACCCAACACAGGCACCCACTAACTGACCCAAAGAACAAATATGTTTTTTAACACCAAAGCACGGGTTTGTTTGTTTTTTTCAGGAGCTTGCAGTTCATCCTGGAAGGTTCATTTATTTGTGTAGCAGCACTGGAGAAAAGTTGTGGGGCTTGTCCTTAGCTCTTGTCCCTATCACAAAAATGCTTCCTAAGTCATAGCCCCAGATCCTGGACACAGCAAGCACCAAGTCTAAAACAACACAATCCAAACCACTGCACTTCCTTCGTGTTTGCTTGCCCCTAAGAGCAGGGCAGAGCAGGGCAAAGCAGGACAAAACAGCTGAGACTTGCCATGAGCTGCCCAGCCCTTCTCTGCCTGTCACTGACCAACCCAATATGCACAGCTTGAAGAAAAGGAAGATGCAAAGGGCCCAGGTTTAAGTGCTGGTACAGAGCACTTGAGGTGGCATCCCTGTGTCAGAAGGAAAGGGACAATAAAGTAGCTGGTACCAGGACACTCTTAGGTGAAGAAAGTTGCTCATTTGCTATCTCTCCTGTATCTCACGTGAGCTCTTCTTGCAAGTCCAACTGCTTTCTCCCACTTTGGCCTCAGGCACTTCATACAAACCCATGTCTTCAAAACTAGCCCTTTACCTCTGAACTCACATCCTTTGAGCTGCAGCCACCTCCTAGACAGCTGAAGTTTAGGTAGAATAAATGCCCCAGACTCTTCAAAGACTGTCCTATTTCTGTCCCCAGTGCACCTGTGAGGCCAAGATGCTCTCATGATAGTGATGGTTTTCCTCTGGCTCAGGACATCAAGCAAAATCATCCATCACACAGACCACCTTGGACCAGCTGGGCAGTCTGTGGAGGGAGGACACAAAATTCAGTAGCTAAGGTGACGTGGCAGGAGCTGTTTGCTGGCCTGAATGGTTTGACAGAGAGGAGATTTGGTTTGGAGATGTGTTGATGTTAACTTAAGCTGCAGCACCAAACCCAGGTCTGCACCAGTCACACACACTGGAAATTCAGTATCAGTTCACAGATCAGGGCCAGAAAGTCATTCCTATTATGAGTTGGCTCCTTAATAACCAAGTGGTGGATTTTATCCTGGCTGGTCACTGACACTTCAAAACAATACTACAGACACCGAGGATATGAACTAGCACATTCCTGGTCTCATAGAAAGGATATTTATAATGTCAGACTCAGGTCAAAACAGGGTTTATTTCAAATCTTATAAAAACATGGATTTTAGAAATAGCCTTACAGGTGCTACAATGACCTCCAAACTTACTCCTAAGACCAAAACCACACCTAATGCATTCTGGTAATTCCAAGTTATTGTCATCACTGACATGCACAAACACTTTCTGCAAGCAGAAAGCTGCATTATGGACTAGTCAAGCACAAGTCCCTGCTCCATACAAGTGCAGCATTGCAGGCACACTCATGCTTGTGTGAGAGGGTGGATAGCTGCATGCATCTTTCCAAAGCTTTTATATATTTAATACCCAGCTAGTTGTTTTGCCTCAGCACCACATGCAACACCTCACGTTCATCTGTCAAACTCCAGGCCTTGACTAAGCTGCTTCATTTTGAAACCCTCCTGCTGGCCTCTCCCATGCAGAGCCCAAATAGAAGAGCTTTCCTTCACTTACAGCTGCTTTCAGGACTTACATGAGCATGGATCCTGCACTGGCTTCTTCAGTGGAGGTGGAAGTCCATACACTTTGCATCATTTTTGGAGCTCCTTAAACTTTGCAGCCAAAGGACACCAAAGACAGCACATGCACACAACCTTGGATGGTCCCACTCCCTGCACTGGCTGCTTTTCCTTGCTCTTTGCATGCTGTGACAGTGCCCCCAAGCTCTCTGCTGGGCCAGCACATCTAATACTGCTGCTCCCACAAGCCACATGCACTGCACATCCTGGCCAAACCCCGTCAGTGTTAGTATAACTAATTTCCACCGACCCTGGTTATGGACGTCGTTCTTACTATCGATCTCCGCTGCTTCTTGGGCTTCCCCAGCTCGTACTCATCATCATCCAAATCCTGAACAGAAAGAGGATTCCTGTGTTACCTTTGTGATTCTGTGACACATGAGCATTTAAGCACTAAAAATATTCCTTCTATGAAGATGAACCTGCTGCCCTGTCTTCCAGGCATTCAGCATTTGCCTTAATTGCAATTATGATGACAGAGGGAAAAGGAAATGAACCGGGTCTGCAGACACAGGAATAACAGCTTGGAGAGGAAAAACAGCCCCAGTTTTACATTCAGGGAACAAGGACAGTCATAACCCCACATTTTGGTGAGTTCCTCTCTTGGTACCCTCCAAGAGGTGGAAGGTAGGTGATGCCAGAGTCTGAAGGCAAATAAGACCCAAACTCAAAAGCATCTCACATCTAACCACTGGGTTCTTCGTAAGGATCCATTTTGTAAAAGGTATTAAAGACTAAAGACTGCCTCAGACCCCTTTAATTACAGCTGGGGATCCAGTTGGGCTCTTTGAATCCAATCTCCACTATAGAAGCAATAGAGTTGTGCCTTGACAATTAAGCAGAAAAACACAAGGATACTAATGGTTTTTTAAAGGAAAATCAAGTCCAAACATGTGAACAGAAATCACAGCATGGTAGAAGAAACGGGTTGTTGTGCAGGCTTTCTCCACTGCAGCTAAACACTTGGTAACAGTCTCACACTGGCATGGCTTAGCCAAAGACTTTTAATTTCAAGCATGAGCTGAGAGTGTACCTGCTCTACTGAGCTCACAGAGAGAAACCATGCCCTAAACAGTACCTGGCCCTGCACGGCATCATCACTGGCCTCCTGCTCAGAAGAGAAGCTCTCGTACTCTTCCTCGGAATAGTTGTCTGAAAGGGAAGGAAAGAGGGGAGAGATCCTGTGAAACTCCTTTAAGGTGAAGGCACAGTCTCATCTCAGGAGCAGAAAAGGCTGAGTCACAAACCAAGAAAGGAGGCACACAAGGAGGAGATAAACTAGCAGGCATCTATCTGTGCTAGAACCAGTGAGATGGGAACTGTCTGGAGGCAAGGAACAAGGAGAAACACTTCCAGTAAGAAGGAAGGACCAGCACACGATAAGGCTCCTTGACACACAACCTCCATTTACCCTGGAAAGGACCACCTGGTAGACAGCAGCAAGTAAAAAGGTTTCTCCACAGGGGAAATTACTTTTTCCCCCTAACGTGGGCATAACCTGCTTAAAGGAGTAAGTAAAACATGACAGGAGAGCCTAAATCCTTTACTGAAATGAAACTTCAGGTGAGCTACCTGGACTCAGGCAGGAACACATAAACACCCACGTGAACTACCTTCAACAGTTCACTCTTGTAGCAGTGAGCAGAAGCTGGTGCCATGTAAAAAGATGATCACATGTAGAAAAAACCCAATGTCTTCCCTATACAGTGCACAACACCATGGATTTACACTCATTAAACCATCACCCACAGCAAAACATGTTGCAGGTTTGCAGGTCTCATCTGAAGTCAATGAGATTTATTGTAGAATACTCAAAAAGAAGATGGAAGAGGAGCTTAAATGTGAATCTCCTGAATACAACACTTACCCAAGTGAGAAGCTACAGGTTCTCAACACGCCCACCACTAGCCCTTGCTGGATGGCTCAGGCCATGGCGTGGTATGCAGGTGAAGCTTTGACAACTCAATCCCCCACTCCTGTCACAGTCCCTGCTTACACAGCAACTTGTTTGCACAGTGGGTTTCCTTTGCATTAATCAGTTACAGACACAGCAACGTGTGCAAACCAGCTCTCATTTGTGCCAGGAAGCATCTAACTCCAGGTGGGGTTTAACTGCAGCCAGTTCCAGAAGACACTGGTCCTCAGAGCATGTGGCTGTAACTCTTACCTGTAGACTTGATTTTCTGGCTGGCCTGCATGGTGCTGTCTTCATGGTCAATTGGCTGACTGGACAAGGAGAAGATCCAGATTTCTGCTACCTTCACTGCAGCCTCCTTGATGTTGCTGAAAAGGCTCAGAACCTGGCCACCTTCTGTTGGGTGCTGCATGACCTGGGACAGAAATTAAGCAGCACAAATCTGCATTTAAGTGTATTTACACTTGCATCATTTGCATACTATGAGAGTTATTTATGTTAACAGTTACTCCACATTTCCAAGAACAGAAGCAAGCCAAGACCCTGCAGCTGCAGGAGCCACTTGCAGGCAATACACAATTTTAATTGAGATTATATCTGACTTCTAATGAAAGTGATGGAAGGAAAGAAAAAGCATTCTGAGCTTAACAGGTGATTAGCTCATCCCTGAAGTACAGTACTTGACTACCTCATCACTATGTATTGGCTTCCACAGCACAGTACTGATTTGAATTATCAAGTCACCCACCTTATGAACACCTAATTAAGGAACATAATTTTGTCTTAAATCCCTGCAAAAGAGCCAGTAAAGGCAAAAATTCTTGGTGAGATAGAGACGTAAAGTGCTTCCTAAGGCAAAAATCCCTGTTCCAAAGAGTCAGTCCATGAACCTCAGAGGAACTGGCCACCCCAGTATAATGAGGCAGTAGGTCATGAAAAACAAGACAGTGGTGGAGGCAGAGACATCTCAGTGCAGGTTCCTCCATCCTTTACCACTCAGAGAGCTCTCCCCAGAATGTAAGTCTTCTGTTCTCCTGCCCCACTAGAGTCAGCAAGCACATCCCCACTCATGCACCTCAGCTTTCCAACACACACCAGGCTGCTTTGTCAGCTCCTCACGTGGCTCTAAACAGACCTGAGCTGATGTGGCTCTAAACAGACCTGAGCTGATGAGGAACACACACCCTTGCCCTGAAACTCTGCTCAGACCCTCAACTCCAATTCACTGCTTTGTTTCAACAGCTACAAGAACTTATTTTTCTAGTTTTTTAAGGAATGAGTCAGTGCAGTTCAGGGGTCATTATCTTATAAACTGCAAAGGGAAGGGGGGAGCTTGTAAAATTTGTTTTTCTAAAGACTTCAATTTCATAAATATTCCAGATGAGCTGGAGAGCAACTATTTCCTAACATGGTGCACCTTTGAACAGTTTTGACCTTCTGATCTCAGTCAGCTGACATTACAAACAGACATAAGAGAAACCACATGCAGCAGCAGCAGCAAATGCCCAACACTTAGAAGTTCCCTGATGGTTCTAATTAATGGGCCTACATGTTTTCTGCCTTACAGCACTATTTAATTTCTAGTTCTTCAACAAATCAAACACAGTACAGGAAAAATGATAGCTGCAACACCACAAACTTGGCCAATTCAAATGAGGAGTTCACCATTTACTGCAAGACTGAGGGAAGCTGAACTCACAGAAGAGCAGTCTTTATAATTAATTACTTAATATAGTAATAACTCACCACAGCATAACACCAGCTTATTTTGGATAAAAATTATTTGTTGACAGGATGCAATCTGATGAAAAATATTGGGATTAAGCTGAACTTGCTACTGCTAAGCCCACCCCTAAATAGTCAGAAACAGCAGACATTATGCAGGGCATGAAATAATGAAGCATGGAGCTACACCATTCAGAAAGCCTTAGTGAATAATTTATCCCTACTTGATTTCAGAATTAATTTTATCATTTACTTCTCATGAATAGAACTCCACCTACATTACCAACAGCCATGAAATAAGAATGGCAAAAGGTGTTTTAAGCAAAATGGGAGAAATTACATAATGCTGAGCTGTCATACTGTGGCACTGAGAAGCACAGCAAACCTTGCCTTAACTTCACCATTTCTCAGGGTTCAAAGGCTTGCCCAAGTGACCCTGTCTTGTTCTGCACTTTTGATCTGGACCCCTAACTCTAAAAAGAGTCACAAAACAATAACAAAACCCTCACAAGGTCATAAGCTAGCCTTGTGAAAGCTTTAGTTCTCAAGATACGATGCAGGAAACGCTCAATACTATTACTCAGTAGTAAAACTCATTTAAATACTGCCCTATGAATTTTGATTACAGCTAATAAGAGACAGCTATATGAAATCCTGCCAGGTACTTTTCAACGGGGAAAATGACAACAATGGGTTTGAAGAGAAGGGAAAACGTTTTGTCCACCTGTGTAGACAGAGACCATGTCAGGTTCAGCTCACCTCAGCCATGTTGATAGACCCCACAGCCAGAGTCTTGTAGCCTAAAATGGTTCGGTTCTTGTACCGCTTCCGCCGCTGCAGCATGATCTGAAGCTTGTTGCCTTCTCTCTTCAAGAAGTGAGGGTACTGCAGTGGGAAACACAATGGAGAAGTTCATTACTTTTCTTGACAGTATCTCCCAAGCTACCTGCTCCACAAGCAAATTCCATTCCCAGGGATTAATTCCAGGGCTTTTAGAAGCACCTACGTCAAACTCACACTCAGTGGACAATCCTTCATCATCCCCCAGAAGACTTCAGCTCTGCCCAAACAGCTGAGCCAAGCACATCAAAAACACCATCCGGGGGCACAGAGGAACTGCTCAGTTTGGGAAGGGCTGAACCCAAGCCTGGCTCCAGGGAGATGAGCAGCCTTCAGAAGACATTTTTCCCAACAGCTAAATGGAGATTGCCCAGAACTGGAGCCCCAGAGGTGCCACCTGGAGCACAGGCTGCCCTGCAAACAGTGGACAAACAGGACATTCCCAAGGGAAGGCTGCTTCCATTACAGGCAAGACCTACTTTTTCTTTTTCCTTGGAACATTATGAAAATAACTTCCTGCCCATCAAAACACTTGACAAATATAAATACCAAATGCCACCAGAAACCCCTGAGATAATAATTTGCAGTCCAGAGCAAGCCTGACTGCTCCGCAGGGAGCTGGGAGCAGTGACCACACAAACAAGAAGAATACTAATTAGCTGAATGCTCTGTAAGGGCAAGATCTACTGCTCATTGCCCAAGGAAGCAGCCCTGCAGAGGAGAGAAACAGCACTCCCTGTAATTAAAAGATAACCTCAAAACACACAGAGCCTGTGACTTTACAGATGTGCAACATCCCTAAACAAGGAAGTGGCAAGAGGGACTCAAAAATTTTGCCAGAGGCACCCTTAACATTCAAATTTACCATCTTGCTTCTGGGGCCCTTCCATGTGTTGGGAGGGCAGTAGGAAAGAGGAACTCCTTGCTCTCAGCTCAAAGCATTTGGGGCATACTAAAGCTGCTTAAGTACAAGCCTGCTATTAAAGTCCAAAGTCATGCTTGGTCCCAGGCTAGCTCTATTTGCATGTGTTCAGTTTTTAGGGATTAAACTGGATGGCTCAAGTCCATACATGTGTAAGTTTCTGTTTTTTCAAAGGTGTGCTGTTTGGCCATCTGTGATGATCATTCAGAGAGGTGGTAAAAGAAAGATATAGAGAAACTCAGGCCACTCAGCTCCTCTGTTACAATCAAGGGCCTCCAGAAGAAAAGCTGAGCCATTTGCATAGCACAATATACTATTTTTAACACCAGCCATGAGTTATCAACCCTACAGAATGGTTTCAACCAAAACTTTTCAGCAATTGTCAGTCCATGACAGAATCTGGAGAGGAAAACATTTTGACTCAAAATATTTGAAAACAAGACTTTTAGAGGAAGCATCAAGGCACCTTTGAGGGGTGAGAAGAAGGGGCCATGACACACCTGAACAGTGAGAGTCAGGGCAGGACATTTTTTCTGAAGCCCCAGTGATGTAATCTCTTCCCTCTGGAAAGGTTTATCAGATTAAAGACAGGAATTAACTGCTCTTCAGAGCTGTGATGTTGTTCTTGGAATATCTGGGAAATTTTAGTTGATCCTGATAAACCCACAGAGGATCAGGAAAAGACATTCCAGCAGTAAGGGTGATGGCAGCTCACCTGCCAGAAAGGCTACTGCTGGTCTACTCCTAACTAGAAGGTGAAACAGGATTGGACACACCACTAACTTCAGTCTTACCCAGCTGTGTAATAAAGTAACAGGAAACTCCTCACTTCAGTTTGAGTAGAGGCCTGCCAGACACAAGGGACTGCTTGCTGTTCAGCCAGCCAGCACTGTCACCTCTGGCTTGGCTCTGACAAGCAAACATTCTGTCCAAAGGACAAGAATGTCACCCAGGAGAAGCAGCTGAGCAGGCGACGACTGTGAAGGAACGAGGGGCTGCAAATCCCGGCAGGTAGCACAAAGCAAGGTGTAAGGTTTGAAGAGCTGACAGTGCAATATGAAGATATTGGCTGCTGCGAGACACCAAAACCTTCCTGCTCTGTGACACCTACACGCTTTTACTTTGTGGCCCACCCCATTACCACTCTCAAATATATCCCAGGCACTGAATTCAGACTGTATCTGAATTAAGTTCCAGTTGTTAGCTAGGAGAAGTTCCCAGACATTGTCCAAATAAGTAACAATAAAAGTTGTCATAAAAACCCTGCTATTCTAGAATGCTTCCCAAGCCTTACTGCATCCAAGACCACCAATCCTTCATGCAGTCAGTCAGAGATCAACAGCATATCTCTGCTTTAAGCTCACTCACCTCTTCTAAGGCTCAGTGTCACAGACATCACTCTCTCCTATCCTGGCTCAATTCCCAGCCCCGTCAGGGGAAACAGAGTTAAAGGCAATGCTCTGCATCCTGCTGCAGCATTGCTCTGAGAACCAGAAAAAAACTCCAACTATATTCCCAATTAATTCCAAAAAGATCTGCAGACTTGCTCCTTGCTGACACAGGACTGGCAGAGGAAGACCTGGCTCATCTTACAGCTCTGCTCCCAACCATGGGAAACCCGCAGCCACAGGACCCAGGTGTGCGTATTCCTGGTATGTGGCTCGGTTATTCCTGCTCACGAAAGAGGGAATGCAGTTAACCCAGTCTGAGCTGCATCAGGACAGAACCAGAAGCATGAGCCATCTATGTATCTGCTTGAGCAGCTGCAGGGCTATCATCTGTCTGCAACGAAATCTTACCTGCTTCAGGTCTGCACAGGACTGAGTAACAACCAGACTCACATCATCACTTCAACCTCTCTCCTTACCAGACCAAACTCCCAGAGTCAAGATCTAACCAACAGTCCCAAAACACAGATAATCGAGATTCTAAGTATTAATGCCTCTGAGTGTCTGTCTGGCTCTGCTCTGTGTTCAGAATCCTCTCTCGCTTTGCAGCAAGCCAACCTCTACTTACCTTACTTACTTCCTTGCTCAGGAGGTAGCACCAGGGCAGCACACTTTAAGGAAAAGAAGAACTAATGAAATGCAGTGGCTCCAACTCACAGCTATTTCTGTGATTCTGGAGACAGGAGTAACTATAGGCACACTGTTCCTGCCTCCACAAATGGTGCCTCCTTCGGCAACTCCAAATCAGAAGTTCCCCTGACTCATTCCTACTACTGCCTTCTGTCAGACTGACACTCCATGTCACCCCCATGGCTGCCATCCTCCAGTGCCTACTCATAAAGAAAGCAACAAAAGGCAAAAAAAGAGCCATCCTGTTCTGCTCCAGTTCCTGCCACAGTTCCTGTTATGGACATACCTGTCCATAACTTGAAGAGGAGAGTCTTCATGTTCCTTTTCCTTCATGGTTATCCTGGGCTCCAAAACCAGGATGCACAACAAGGAAGGTGAACCAGCACTCAACTTCAGGCCCTCAGTGCTGAGAGGCAATTCAGACAAGTTTGTGTTTGCTGCACGTGAGAACATGCTGAGGATCTTCACCTCAGACCCACAACACACCCGCGCTCCCTGCAAGCACAAACGTCCCACCCTACCTGCAGCGAGAAGGTCAGTGCAAGCTCCGTCTCCACATGTCCACTCGGGGGCAATACAATCTCGTGAGACCGCAGGATGCGCTTGGAGCCCTGTACGGAAACAAAGTCCATCGGCTGAGTTCCCCAGAAACCAGCCCTTATATCCCACTCCAGTCCTATTTACTGCAAACCAGGAAACGTTGTCAGGGACTACCACAGAGAAGTGAACGGATGGGTCTGCCCTTGCACTTCTGTGAAATATTAATGAGGTGAAAGGGAGATATTTGACTAATAAAGATTTGGGCATATTTACTGTCCCTAACTGCAACAATGCAGCTTTTGTTCTGCTGAACCCCACCATTGAAAAGCTGTGAGTCAACCCCCACCCCTCCAGTTCAAGTCTCATATTTTCACTTCAGCCAGTAGGTACAAGGCTCATCATCCCCTGGGTCTGGATGCTGCAGCATTATGCTTAAACCCCCAGCGTTAGCCATGACAGACTGGGCTTTTCTGCTTGTGCACACAACCCTCCCCGGGGAAAGCGAAGACTTTAACCTGTTTAAACAACTGCAAGTAGCGGGGGATATAAAAGAAAAAAATCCACTAAGCATCTCAGCGGAGTCTGGAGACCTAATGTATCACAGGGCAACTCCAAATCAGCCCTGTGTGTGGGCTGCCATATATTAACAGAGTCACTGGGCTATTTACTGTGTGTGTGTTTCATCTCAGGGAATGTTTGAGGGAAAACTAGCAGGAAAACATGACAGACTGCTGCCTAGCAAACCCTTCTGCATTGTTCAAACACAGTGGCAAGTTTCAGAGGTCTCTGGCTCAGTGTTCTGCTGAGGCTGCAGATCTGGCTTTGTCCAGACAGGCTGATCTCCCAGAAGCACAGAACTGTAGCTCTCAAAAAAGCAGCATCTGGGAAATCGGAGACAGACTGGGGGGGCTAACACCTCCAAGCTACATCCAAAGGGAAATGTGGTCTGCTCATATCAGCGTCAAATAGCATCACGAGATGAGACAGCAGCAGAGCTTCGTTTACATCCCTTCCTCCCCAAACGCATCGCTCAGACGGCCAGAGCAAACGCTGTGATCTGCAGCGGTGCCTCAGCTCCTGCACAGCACCAGCTCCTCTGTGGAAAAGCTGAGAGGCCTGAGTTGCAGCAGATCAGAAGACAGACAGCAGAGCAGAGCAAGGGACCGAAGGGCTGCCCCCAGGCCAAGCAGCACACGCGAAAGCGCAGCCCAGCGAGCCTGGCCGCTGGCAACAGTGGCAGCTGCTCCATCTGTGCAAAGCTCCTAATAGCAGCAAGCTTGCTTTACTGGTTACGCAACCTGAAATCTAATGAAAGACCAAATACAGTTGCTTTTAAAAGACCGCAGCAGATAAACAGAGCAACGGCTTGGGAAACGCAGTTGACAACTCTTTGAACATCACTGTTCAGGAGGCTGCAAGGAGGCACGGGAAATGCAGGTAAGATGCTCTCATTAGGTCTGAATTCAGTCATCCCCTCTGGAAGGACTCCTGTGTCTGACACCTCTCGTGCAATTCCCCACACAAAGGCAGTGAGTCATTTGACAGAGATCATAGAGTTGATGATCCAGTATCACCAGGCTCAAACAATAGCCACGTCAGAAACCTGAGTGCTGGCAAATGAAGCACCTCTGAGAGAGCTTGTCAGCATCATAACCTGCAAGCTATAAAGGGACTGTTAATAACAGGCCTTCAAACCTGCCTGTGTCTGACAGCTGCACTGCTACTGACACCACATCCCAAAGAAATATGGGTGCGGTCCCCCACAAGGGATATCCAAGGTGAGGCACTCTCTGGACAGTGGTCATTCCACCACTGTCACCTCTAGGTCAACTGGACAGGCAAAACACGGATATCCTGGTGCCGTGAGCTGCAGCCTAGGACTTGGTGGATGCACATCCTGAACAGGGCAAGTCCTTCTGCCTTCTAGTTCCTCAGGGATATGCCCTGGTATGGGAAGGACTGCTCAGGTTCCAGTGTCTGAATTACTGTAAGCCAGGCAGGTCACAACACATACCCAAAAAGCCCCCTGTGTTAAAACTCCCTTTGGACTCGCAGGTCTGGGGCAAGCTTTCACCCATAGGAAGTGCAAGCAGTCAGCAGTAACCTGGACAGGAAAAGAAGGTTTTGCTCTAGTAAAAGCTACTGAATTCTCCAGTGCACATCTGACATGCTCAGGGTGTTGATCGTTCGCTGACAAGACTCAGGTCATCACAGTGATGCATTCACCATCCAGGAGCACAAACATATGGAAAGCTTTCAGCCTTGACAAGCAGTATCTGTCAGCCTGGAAACCCACAGCGGTGCCTCTTCTAAGGTTCCTGCAAATCTAGGTGTGTGAAGCAATTCCCTGCCTTTCTGCATGGCTGCATGAACCCCCTCCAACACAGAGGGGCACATTTTTACCCCAGCTGGATAACTCACAGAGATGAGAGATACCAATTAAATCCTCAGCTGCGTGTTTTTGTCTCACAGATTTCACCTTCCAAGCTAGATTTTGTGTGCTCTGACACAACCAGGTCTCTGCAGGGGTTTGCCTAGTTCTTTTATTTGAAAAGCAGCAGCTTTTCCAGCACGGTTAATGGTATTTTTCTACTTATAGGTCTGCTAGGCTTTTACTCGTTAAGCACTTTAGCATTTGCAGTGGTGGGAGCACGTGAGCTGAGCTGATGCTGTGACGCACGGTGGCACCGAGTCCCCTTCTTTCCCAGCCTGCCCCCAGGCAGTGTGACCTACATGAAGCCACCTAATTAAACGGCACAAACGTATGCCGTGAAGTGGGTTATTTACCTAGGATGACAGCTGTATTTCAGGGAAACAAATTAACATGTACAGGCCCGCTACAAATCCGCTGACAAGGACCTGGCTATGGACTCAACAAGCAGAGCTGCCCACCAGCAAGGGAAGGCCCATACTCCAGACCCCCCAAACCAGGACAAAGTGACCACAGTGTTCATCCCCAAAGTCAGCATGTTAAATAGAGAACCAGGCTGGGATTTAATGCCAGCTTAGGAAGAAGAGGTGACCGCATATGATCTGTAAAGAGCATTTTTACATGCAAATAAGCCCATGCTGAGCCATCAGTGAACAATATTCTTCGCTTACAACAGCAAAACGTGGTAGGGGGAAGGGTCAGAAGAGACTGCACACATCCAGAATGCCCTGACATACTTAGGAAGAAGTCTGTGGCTGCAATGGACCTTATGTGAAGTTCAGTTTGGGCATCTGCCAGTATTTTCAGTCAAACAACACAATTCTTAGAACTGAGCAGCAATTACCTGCATTTTGACAGCAATGACCCCAGAAATAAGCTCCTTATCCAATTCCTTTAAGACTACCAGTTTCTTTAATGTCAAGCTGCACAACCTGCAAACAGGAACAGAAAAGAAAGTTACAATCATGCCTGAAAAAAGAAAAGCTCTGAACAGCTTTTACATACAGCATTATCCCAGTTTTAGGGTGAACAGGCTCCGACACAAGCCACACACTGATACAGACATAAGACAGCAGAAATACATGAGGCTTCCCAGGCTTCTCAAACTGAATTTCTCCAACTTTTCATAAATACATCTCTGATAAAGACCCATGGCCACATGAGAGCACCACATAGCACTGACTTCCACAGATCACAGCCTGGGAACCTTGCCCCCAGTCAGACCAAAAGCTTCAGGGTCAGAGGAATTAAATTCCAGCTAAAAGCACTGGGTCAAATCTAATTTTAAACTCATCTGCAAAGCTCTCCTGGATTGTTGGCTTTTTCAGTTTCAGACTCTTGGATCCCAAAGATCTTGCTCCCACCTCCTCTCAACCCAGGAATTCTCCTCCTCATCCCCAAACAGAAGTGCAAGTGGCTCAGGCTCTCTAATGGGAAAGGGGGAGGAAAAAAGAAAAAGAAAGAAGAGGACTCAAGCAGTGCCCTCTGGCCCTGGTGTTCACATGGCATGCATATGCAAGTAAATCACATTCTTTACCCAGGCAATGCTACATTATTCTGGTTAAAGCTGTTTGCACTTCCAGTGTAGGGAGCTTGGGAGCGGCTGAAGTTTGGGATTTGGTGCAGCAGATACAGGCTCTGAGGTGACAGGATCACTGTAATGGCACTGTCACAATTTCACACAAGTTACCACCAGCTGGGGGAAGAAGGCATACCCATAAACAAACTTCAGGGAAAGATAAACCTGAAGCAAAGGCAGCTCAGGTTGAAGAGAGCAGAGGCCAGAGAAAGTTGCTGGGTGGGCTTTAATGACTAGACATCATCTGTCACACTGGCCAGAAGCCAGCGTGTCTGGTCTTTGTCTGGTTCCTCCTCCCTGGCATGGGCATCTTTGGCCTCTGACATGCAAATGTTAGAAGGCTTCAGCATGGCTCCTTTGAAACTCACTGGAGAGCTCTTTCTCCCACATCAAGGGTAACTGAGGGGTGTTCATTAAAGGGTGAAGGCCAGCAGCAGATGGGAAGGGAAGAGGACCTGATGCTGGATTTTGGTGCATGTCCAAGAAGCATAAGCACAAGTGCTACTGAGTGAAGCCTGCACTTGAACTACAGGACTCCACACTGGCACCAGGATACCAACAAGCCAGCACTGCCAAGGGTGACTTGAACCTCCACCACTTTCTCACCACAGTGGGAAGCTGAAACACCACTTTGCTGCAATGCCTGAAGGTTGACATGATCAGCCTGGGTGCAAAACTGCAGAGGAGATGCATTGACAGGAGCTGTGGCAGATGTTGCCGTTTGTCTCATCCAAAAACACCCGTAGCTTTGCCTGAACTCCGGAACATGGCTAGCAACAGGGAAGGGCCAGTCTGAGCTCTTATGGGCTGCAGTCAAATACCTCTCCAAACAATCCCTGCCAGCCTCTTCTCCACCCCAGCCCATGCCATCTGCTATGCCTGCTCACTTGCAAAGCACTAGTTCTTGCTATCAGGCCCCCAAAATTCAAGAGAAAGAGATATACAAGCTCTGTCCTTTGCTGAATTTTGTATCAGAAGACAGCAAAGCCAGAGATGCTGCAGAAATCACAAGGCAGGTGGGAACACTTGGTCTGCCTGGACCTCTGTCCCCCTTTGTCACACCCTCAAGCAGCTGTGTGCAGTGTCACTGAGACAAACGTGCTGGGGATGGCATTGGGTGCTGGAGGAGGGCTGGCAGACACGGGCAGGACAACTGCAGCTGGGCTGGGCTGACAGAGGGGAACCAAGCGCCCTTTCCCCACGGCCGGAGCCTCCCCCGAGCGAAGCAGGAGAGACCAGCACGTTCAACTGCAAACCCAAGTGCCCCTGGGCACTGGAAATCTGCGAAAGATGAAACTGCATCCTTCAACCCGGAGAGCAGGAGAGGGTGCTGGCTTTCCCCTCTTCATCCTGAACAAAATGGCAAGCACAGGCACACGTGGCTGCTGCCCTGAACCAGCCAAGCCAGGATCTGGAGGAAGGAGGCTGTGAAGCCGTTTGTTTTCTTTGTAATGCTGTAGCTGGAGGACAATCGTGCTCAGCTTGCCAAAACCCACAGAGCTTGGGCCAGTCAGGTGCTGAGAGCAGAGGTAGGACAACACACTGGCATTGTCTCAGCTGACAGGCAAGGAACAAAGGCCTTTTCTCTCCAGTCCCAAGCTTGAGAATGGAAAAGGTACGGGAAGAAACAATGATGTTCTCAGCACACACAGCAGAGCACAAGGAGGGCGTTCTGTTCTCCGCTGGGCATTCCTTCAATTCATCATTTATGAGCTTTGATCAAGCCCTGTGGAGCACTTGCTGCTTGGGAAAAAATTGATCAGAAAAACAAAAGCAGTTAAAAAAAGACATGGGACACATCTGCTTTCTTTATCCCTCATGGCTGGGCTGCTGGTACTAAAAGGCACTTCACACAAAAAAAACAATGAAATGTTTATCCTCTCCATCAGCGGGGGTGTATGGGGGAATGGATAAAAATCAGATTTTAAATCCCACCAAATCACTTTTACTCTCAACATACTTATTGTTTCAGGTCAGCTTACAAATGAAAGCAACTTTCAGAATATGTGGCAGAAAGGGGCCATATCTTACTCAAATCATCACAAAAAGGCACATGCCAAGTGTGTCAACTGCGTCCAGAGCCAGTGTGGTGTCCCTGCCACCAGCACACGGATCCCTGAACTATTCACACACGCAGGCACAGCAAGGATTTGTGTCATAACTACCTCTGATAACGGTGGCACCTCCTTACATACACTTATCTTTTGCCTTGGTTTTGCTGTAAGTCCATCAAGTGTTAGGGATCAGGAGAGGGACTAGTCTCACAACCACTTCTATCAACAAGTCTGTTGAGGTTAGATGCTGGTAAGAAAAACAGGACAGACACAGGTGGATGTGGAAAGATCCACCTGGCTACATTCAGAGTAAGGCTACAGTCAGAGTTTTTTAATACATATAGACATGATCTCTGTGAACACAGAAAATAACCTATCATACACACACAAGGGAACTGAGGAAGCCTCAAATCTGGATCTGAAAGAGCCTGCAGTATTTTGAAAGCCTGGGACGCAATATAGGAGGTGCAGAGAAACTTTCTTTGCATGTTTGTTTCAGCAGTGACCTACAGTTGCATGGGGGGGGGGGTGTAGCTAGCAAAAGCACAAAGTCAGCTGAAGCAGTGTTAAGTAAGGGCAGTGGAAATCTGAGAGCCAATATTTCCAGCCTTTTTGGAAGGTTTATAGTAGATCTCCCTGCTAGGAGCACAGCTGGGTCCCACACAGCAGCAGGCACTGCCTGCTGAGGAGCTTGTGTCCCCTCCGGTCACTCACGTGCCCCTCATGGCGAGCAGGCACAAGTTACTCGCCTGACCCCATTCTCAGGTTAACAAATCATGCTCAATGCATTCGACAACAGAACTCCATCTTTTGACATCACTGCTGCAAGAACACAGTTTTAAAGAGGAAACCTGGACCTGACCCAGCAGTTTCAACTCGCCTTGCTAATGCAAGTCGTGCCGAGTAGCTTCATCATGAGCTCTTTGCTCGAGGAGGCAGCTATCTGCAAAAACATAACATTTGGTAACCAAGATTCGGCAGACGTGTCCAGAACCACAAATAAAGTGTTGCATTCTTTACTCACTGGATGTTTTGCTTTTGCATCCCTCTGTGTAGGAAAATCAGGAAAATAAACCCCCTCCAAGAAAGAGTCTGCCTCGCTGAATTAAATGCCTGTTTCTCCACAGGGAGCACAGTAATTGCAGCGAGACCTCGCTCACGCAGAGACAGTCGAATCAACAGGAAGGAAAAAGTAAAAATTAAAGACTTGCATTTTAATTAAACCCCACAGAAGTAGAGAATAATAACAGGATGAATCCATAGCTATAGGGGACTCAAGTGCAAGATGGGAGCTGGGGCAGGAAGACTCTAACACACAGAAATCTTTTGTCCAAGTTAAAAGCTGTGAAGATATTGTCCCCAGAGAAAGTGTTTCAAGCCAAGAGTGATCTTCTTCGAGGTCTGAAAACCGCGATCAGCCGACTGCTATAAGGAAGAATTTGTTTGCGTTTGGCCACTGGACAATTTCACCTCATCCAAGTTACTTCAGCATTTCGGGATCAGCCTTGTGCTTTCAACATCAACTTTTGAGTGTTTTGCTCTGAGCTGACACTTTATACCCAAGTCAGTCCCCAAAAAAATCAGAAGCCACTCAGAAGAGAAGTGGGGGGTGACACCTGCCTACACATGCACTTGCCCAGACAAACACAGGTGTTCTGCACATAACTATGGGGTGCCTGTGCAGGAGAGGCTGGAGTGAAGAGCCCTGCAAAGCATTTTTCAGAGACAGCTGCTTCAGCAAGGTACAAGGCACGCAGCGCATGAACAGCTTTGTGCCTGCTCCACACGTGCCCAGGAAGAGAAGAACACCACATGGATGAACCTGTTGCTGCACTTACATGCTAAAGGCAGGGCTCTGTTCTGGCTTAGGAGTTAGCTTTAGAACAAAGCAAGTGCTGTCCTCTGATACCAGAGTGGGGCCTCCAGGCAAGGTCAGCAGTGGTAGGAGCTGCAGGAAGATGCTTCCTCACTTTCCAAAGCTTAATGTGCTAATTTCATCTGTGATCTAAAAAGTGATTTAATCTTGGTCCCATTCTCAGGGAGCTCCAAGGCAAGATGAAATTAAGAGAGGAGGCAGAGGTCAAGCAACCCAATTTATGTCATGCCAGAAACATAACCTGAGCAACCTGCAAAGAAACCTAATAGTCCTTCATTCACACTTCCCACCAAGCTAACCTTTAGTCAGCTGTTCTAGCTACAGATCCATTCAAGTAAGGTTTAAGCAGCCAAGGAAACAATTGCAGAGCCAGTATTTCCATTGTTCTTTTTCTCAAGGATCTTGAAATCCTCTTCCCAGCATTAACACAGGGAATTAAGCTCTTAAGATTCTAGAGACTAAGATCCATAGAAATGCTGTAGCAATCAGGTTTTGTTCAGACAGGTAAGAGGATGGCAGCTTATTTTATGCAATAGGCTCTACCCCGGACCTCAGAAGGACACACATGTACAGCCAGACACTATCCTTTTATAGGTGAAATACTGTCCTGCTCGCTTCAAATATACTACAAATATGCCCGCTCTAAACTGAGCATACAAAAGGGGTGGGTGTTTTAGAGCTTTGCATAATTTTTACAAGACCGTAGAACTCTGCATGGGCACATTTGTTACTCGAATTTAATATGACCAAGTAGTAAAGCTCACCCGAGCTTACATACTCCAATCCAGCATATCATTTGGAAAATGCCGAGAGATGTCTACCTTCATTAGGGCAAGGGATTGCTGGCTGGCTCTAGGGGACTCTCCAAGGGCATAAAGGGATCAGGATTCCTGCAAGCCAAACAATCCAGCCCACAAAACACAGTTTACCTATTCTACTGGCACTTCTCATTTCTTAGTGCTTCAGTAGTCTGGGAAGGAAAGGGCACTGCTGAGACACAGCCATGCTGGTGAAACCCACAGGGGTTAAAGCTGCATCTCCACAGTTTCACACACTCTTCAGGTAGCCAAGCAAAATTTCTTGTGAGCTGCCAGTTGTGTCACACCATGTTCTGACAACCTGACCGAGATGTGATGTGTTCCAAGTCACTCTAGCAGGAAAGCAGCATGTCTGTCACCAACTGCTCACTTCCAGGTACGTGCTCTGAACTGTGCTACCGAGAAACAGCAGCTTTCTCTCCCTTTAAGAAGTCATCTCAGCAAGAGCAGAAGCAGCTCTCAGCACATCTGTTGGCCTCAGTCAGATCTCAGCTCCTACACACACACACAATACATTTGGCTTCTCACTCTTCATCTTTATGGTTTCAAATGCCTTTACAGGGTCACATAGAAAAGGAAAAAAAGCCAACCAGCCACAAAGCAGGGACTAGATTTGTTTCTCAGGTGTGCAATGGAGTGTAAAGGAGTTAGGCAAACTCACCTATGTGTTTGTACCATGCTGCCTGCAAAATCAAGCACAGGCCCAAGTGTAGTTAAATACATCTCTCCTGGCTTGCCTCCTCCAAACCCTACATCCAGAACAACAGGACTGCACGGCAACCTGATACCAAAGTGAGCACCAATGAAAGCACCTATGGTACTGGTGAATTAGGTCTGATCAATATTATTAAAGTTTTGAGGCAGTAAGAAGGTGCTTTATTAGCTTTAAAGACTAAAGCCAGCAAATAATGAAAAGCTGATTCATAGTTAAGGCTCCTTTGACAGACAAGATTACACTTTCTATATTACAGAAGACACAAACATGCCTGATATTCCTTGTGCTAATTTAGTAGTAGCTGCAGTAGCCAGAGGCAGCACCATCAAGCAGTGAGATGGAGACAGACCAGGCATAACCACATCCACCTGACCAAAACTCAGTGGTGGCTACGGGTCTAACAAGCTTGCAGAGGTATCCATGGACTGCAGCAGAGCCCAGAAAACCTTAAAGCTCTGAAATGACAGTCTCCCATTTGAGCATCTAATGAACGCAGTCAAAACACCTCCTCAGGGAGGGAAAGCCTTTCGGAGTGGGCTGGTCAACCATTTCTGTAGATAGGGCTGCAATTCTCAGCTAGCCAGCAACAAGGCAAAGGCACAACCCACTAAACTTCTGTGAGCTGGCCAGGGTGGAGGGCAGCTCCCACCATGTGCCTCACACATGGGTGCAAAAGCATATGCACAAATGAGCAAAGGAGTCATGCCCCAAACCAAAAGGAGACTGAGAGGAGGAATGCAAAAAAACAAATCAGGGGTGGGCAGTAAGGAGGAGAGACCTTCACAGTAGGAACATATCCAACAGGCCTCCACTCCCTAGCTCACCCCTCCCTTGCATGCCTTCCTTATGCAACTTGCCTTCTCTCTGGCCTCCTGCTCCAGACAGCAGTGCCTGTCACACAGCAGCCTGGTCACCCGGGATCGACTATTCCAGGCATGCTACAGGAACACTCCCGGCCTGCTAGGAGCCAGTCCCATCTGTCCCTGAACCCTAAGGGACTAGCAGGAGCTGCCCGAAGTTGCCAGTTGATGAGAAGGACCATCAGAGCTAAAGGCTGCCTGGTTAAGTCCAATTTGCCCCAGGGCATGAAGCAGCACATCTGTCCTCTTTTTTACCAGCATCCCTCTCCCAAGCTGACAGTGCTGCAGCCACCTGCAAGAACAAAGCCAGCACCCAGTCTTCCACCACACACCCATGAAAATCCTGGCAGTGGTAGCCAGCTCTGTTACAGACACCTCTCAGTGAGACAAAAGGGTTAAAGAAAGTGCCTCAGGGAACATGTTTTCTCCAGCATGTGCATAGTCCAGATAACCCTCACTCTCTTCTCTGTCCTCTCCTCCACCACATCCATGCCTCAACCCTGAGCACAGCATCCCCAAACACAGAGGCAGCAGAATCAGGCTGGCAGCAGTAACATCTCCACAGCAACTGGGGATGTCACAGCCCGCACGTGACCAGTTCTCCGCATCCATGCAACAAATGAGACCAGCTCCTTCGACAGCCTGCTTATTCCTGCTCACTCCCTCTGGAGCAGAGTGATGGCAAATCCTCCTTCACTACTGCGTCAAGAACTCTGTTCTCCAAACAATCATTTCCCCAGCAGTTCCCCTGACCCATCCCAGCAAGAAACTGGAGTGCAGGCAGATTCAGAGGGAAGTTTTGCACCAGTTAGTCTGGTTTAGTATTCAGTATTTTCTTTTTGGTAGCAGGAAGCACAGGTCTCCAAGTACTCTTGCACTCGATTACTTTCAAACTGCTAGGTGCCATTCTGCATTTTGTTCCCGCTGCTGAGCCGCCTGCAGAGAGAGCTTGCTGATGCCCCACTCGGTGGTGTGCTCTGCACACTCCTGTTACCTGGTGGTACCCGGGGGACACAGAACAGTCCCAGCCACAGCACACCCTGTCCCTTTAGAGATCAGGGCTCAGCCTGAAATATCCTGATCTTCCCCGCTGTCTGTAGGTCAGTCCTCAAGAGGAAAAAACTATGTCAACAGGAGCCTTGACTTTGAGCCCATGTCAGAAGAGCTTGTAACAAAGGGCTCAGGTTATCTGTCACTATGATCTCTTCACCGTAAGAAAACAGGACTAGGAAGCCTCCAGCTAAGAAAGCATTCAAGGAAAAACAGATGGCTTCTCAGTGTACCCAAAGCTGAACTTGCTCTCAAGGCATGAACAACTTGCCATCTCTCTGCCTTCTCTCCACTTCGAATAGCTTACACATCACCTGATCACAGAGGCGAGCTGAACAGCCTGTCACTCCAGAGACCAGACTGGCTCATGCCATGGGTCATGTCAAATTACTTCTCACTCAGTCATCTAAGAACAATTCCCAGTCCATGAGCAAGTCAGACACATACACGGCCCTCCCAGTCAAAGCCAAGATCCTGATGCCACATAATTCTTAAGACGTGGTGCTTCTCTGGAAGACAACCACCTTACACCACTGTGAATAAACAAGACTGTCTGAAACCTGTTGTAGGAGTTTTTTAAAAGGAATTTGGGGAGTGGGTTTTACATTTGTTTTTGAGCTTGCTTTTCCTTGGACCCAAGGCAGCAAAGCCAGGGCAAGTGGCCCATTCCTAACAGACCGTTTTCTGTAACCTTGATTTAAACCAGTTGCATCAAGTGACAGTGAACATCGCTTTGTTTGTGAAGTTTGCCAGGTGGTCCAACGTATGCAAGCTGGGAGAACCACAAGGCATAATGTAGACCCCAAATGTCTGTTTGCTTTTTTACTGAGAACTCAGTGTCCTATAAGAATACAGGCAGAACAGGCAGCAGCAGTAAAAAACATTTGTGAACTTGGATGGTACGTTTGCTATTAGCCAGCATAGCAAACAAATATGCAAAGCATCTCACTGGCAGGCCTGCTTTCAGACTAGGAGAACACTTCACAGATCCCAATACCATTCTCATTGCAGCAAGTCTGTCCAAGCCTGCCATTCTGGCCTTCTTCCAGATGGGCATGTGCAGCCAGCCACCCCAATACCTCGCAGAGACGATGGTCTACACTGTTTTGTTAATTGCCCCATGTTTAATGCTGGCTCCTTCCTTCTCCGACTCCAGAGATTAATGGGATGACAGAAAGAAATACCAGAATTCATTACCCAAGTTAGAAACGATTTTTTTTTTGCAAAATTCTCATGCCTCAAATACAACAGAACTATTTAACACCCCAAAGTATGACTTCTCTCCAGCATGCAGATGTTCCAAAAATACAGCACTAGCAACCCCAACTGCAGGCAAGGAGCAGCAAAGAGAAAACAAACTCCAAGCTCCAGTGTATTCAACAGCAGTCAACAGGAAGGTCAGGAGAACCAACAGCTCCATGAAGAACAATCTCTACAATCTGTCTGTACCAAGCACCCTGTGTAACTCTACTCTCACAATTGCGTGCTCTGACAGAACTGAGCTCCTCTGAGCCCCACAGCTCTGGCTCATCTGTGCACAGGTGCTTTAAATATGGGACTGCAACAATGGCCACAGCTCAAAGGATGCTTCCAAATCAAACACATTAAACAGTTATAAAAGGAAGGTAGTTCTTTCCCAGAAGCATTTATTTAACTGTGATGGTTTTTACAAGGCAACGACACACAGCTGACAAAGCAGCCTCCATCAGCGTTAAATATAATTCACAAAGAGCTCTGGATCCTGCCACTTAAGCTGGGGAACTCTATTCAGTATTTAACACACTGGAAACACTGGTTAACATCCCTCAAACTGGAACAAAACACCGAGGGTAAAGCAGCTGAAAGGTTCTGTCCCTGGCAGATCTGTCTCCCTGGAAAGGACGGTGCAAACTCAGAGGAGCTTTGCAACATTAACAGTGGTCAAAAAAGGTCTGAAAATGCCAAAGCATTAAGTGATCCTTGCAAGGAAAGAAATGCCTCTTGATGCCTCTGATTGAAACTGCATTTTGCTCCAGCACATATCCCTTGCATTTCTACCATCAAATATTCTGGGTAGCACTTGCTCATTCGCCACAGAGTCTGCTGGAGTGCTCAGAAGAGCACAGATAAGCTGCAAAGGAAATTACCAAAGGAGAGGAATAAGGGATCTAATGAGATTCTAAAAGCCAAATAGTTAAACACATTACCCCAGCTGATGCAAGAATGAGATGGCTGAACTGAAACTACCAGTGCTACTGCCAGGGATGGAACTTCAGCAGTAACCAGAAGCAATATTTCAACTTCCAAACCCAGCTGAACTGAACAGGCTTACACAGAGTGCAGTGCCCAGACTGCTGCCAACCACAACACAAGCTCTCCAACTACAGCCCTGAAAACTACAGAACCCACCAAAAGCACTCTAATGAACAGAAATAGGGATCTCTTTAGTCTTTAAAGGCAACCCGTGGAGGTCACTTCACAGTGAAGCAGCAGCAGATTTTGCATTGGCAAAGACTGCACGAAACATCCTCTCCCTGCTCTGAGGAGGTAACTGAGTGGGAAGGCACCTGCATGACCAGGCTAACCTTACAGCCTGGGGGACAGCCAGGAGATGCCTTTCCAGACCTTGCAGTGGGGTTGCAAACAGCTCAAGTTTTCAGAGCACTTCTGATCCTCCCTCAATAAAAGCAGCTTCCTTCAGAGAAAATCCCAGTCTCCAGATGATCTAAAAATGTCTCTCAACACTACTTTAAAAATGTCTTTCTACCCCCCTAGCCTTTCTCTTCACATCTAAATATACTCTCTATGCTCTAGTTTAAAGAATCACTACTGAAAAAGAATGCACTTGTTTGGAAATAACTCAGCACAAGATTTTCTGTTTATTTTCTTCTCTGTAAAAACCCCTCGTGACAGATTTCTCTGCATTTCTCCTGAAAAAGGGAGAACACCTGGCAACTCAGACTTTGCTTACCCTCTTTTCTTAAAGCTACTATGACCTTTAGGTTTATCAGGGAAAAAAGGAATCACAGCTTTTACTGAAAGAGTTCAGAAGAATCCCAGTGCCAAACACTTGCAGTGGCAGGCAGAACACACTGAATTGCTCCAGAAAAACATTTGCATTTCCTTAATACTCTAAACCTCTTCAGCAGCTGTCGGAAGTTGAGCTGGCAAGCAGAGATTCAATATTATTTAGAGATTACATTTCTTCAGCATCATTGCTGGTGATATTTCATTCCTGAAAGCAATAAGGGAGCAGCAAAGCAAGTGTCTGAACTTGCTAGTTCAATCTGTCAAGAATATTTATTAAAATATCAGTATGATCCGTGTAAGCCAGTAAAACAGTGAGCTGTGACAGACACAGGGTGTTCCAAGATGCTCATCTTTGCTGTTCAGAACTTGTTCCAGACCCCTGTTGGATTTTTTTAATGCTAAATATAAGCAATAAAACAAAAAGTAATTTATAACAATAATAATTCATTCAGTCCCCAGGCCTATGAGTTCCCACTGAAACAGGATTTATCAAGATAAACTGTGGATGCTCTACAAAATAAGCAGGCGGAGGTAAACGAGGCATGGACAAGCCAAGGTTGTGAGGCAGCTCTTCCTCAGCAGGGTATTAAGATTCACTGCTAGGAGGAATTACCAAGGAGCCTAGCCAGGAATAAGATAGTTACTCCATTTGTGAACAGGACCACACCATTAAATCACTCATGGAGACCAAAGTCAACAGCCAGACCAGCCTCAGCTCCCTGGAAACATTCCCTTCTAATGCCTGGTGCAATCAGCTAGCACTAACATGACAGTGATGCTAAGACCAAGGAATAGATATCAGCATCATTTTGTGGTCAGTGCTCCTGCTCACGGATGAGGCATGGCACATCTGGAACTAGGTACACATACACAGGCTGTCAAAGAGCATTTCTGTCACGGGAACAGCTGAGGATCATCAGGGGGATGGAACAGGGATAAGTGCCACAACATTTTTTTCACCCATCAGGATGGGATTTATCCTTAATTTTATGCTGTCCTCACTCACAGGACCACACTCAACCTCTGATTTTCACCCTATGACTGCAGCTAACACCAAGCACGTCAAACTTTGCAACAGATCCTATGGCTAATCACGTAAGAAATGTATTTATGTACACTGTATGTTTTTGGCATAACCCCAGTGAGCACAAGCTCTCCAGAGAGCCAGTGTAGATTTGCTACCAGTCCCTGGGTGTTGATTTTGAGCCTTCATTTCCAGCACTGCGAAACAAAGGCCAGCTCACAGCAAGCACCTCGAAACTGGCTGAAGGGTAACACTGGAGCCAAGGGAGCTCATGCTACAACTGCTTCACTAACAGATTGCTGTATGCACTGCATGAGAACTCTGACCACGTATAAGTGTTCATATAATTACAAATTCCTAGGCCATTTCTCTGTTTTCACACCCAAATCAGAAAGAATGCTACAGACACAATGGCCCCCCATGACTGATATTCAGTGGGGTCCTCTGTTTGCAGATGTACCAGTCAGACAGAGATTGGCTTCTGCTCTGGGAGGGTCGGTGGAGAGTGTGAATTCACTCACAGAAGAAAAGCCCAAAGTTACTTATGCAATAACTTGAAAAATATGGTGATAATTTTGGAACCAAGATAGCTCAGGAGACTGCCAGCAGGAGCAGCAGCAGCCTGCTGGCAGAAGACAGAAAACAGAGAAACAAAAGCTAGAGAAGGAGCCTCAATTCGCTATTCAGGAGTCAGTAACTGTGGGAGAAAAGATGAATTGTTGAATTTCCAGAGATTAGAGAACTGTTCACACTGAACTGCACCAAATTGTGCCATTTAAGCTGGTTCCAGCCCTCTGTGATGTCCTGCATGTCAATAAATCTATTTTGACCTACCAATAAACAGACCTTGGCTCTTGGTATGGCTGTGATTCAGGCAGTCCCATACCAAATCTTGGCAGCACTGGGACATAGTGGCTGCAACAGGATACTGTATGCCTGCAGCTTCCAGTTCCTGGGCTTTGTTACACACCAGGAAAAGCAAGGAACCACAAAAGCATCAAGTCTGATGGATTCAAAAAGGACAGTTGCAAAATTTCTCTGTCCAGTGGGATGGTAGAAGAAAGCTGCAGCATGCAAGACTGGATATTCCTGATGCTTCAAACATCAAAAAAACTCATGTCTGACTTTTGTCCTTCATTGCACTCCAGTTGTCATATGATTTCCACAATACAACGCAGGGAGAACAAAGGAAAACTTAATTACATACCCTTTTCTCAGGAATACATCGAACATATTTCCCCGCTGCTCCAGATACTTTCTATCTAAACTCAAAATTAGCAAGTGGTCAAAACACTATCAGAGCTTGATAAAAATCGAAGTCAAATGTTTTCAACAAAATCCTCTTTGTTACCACACTCTGATGGCTACTGGAACTGCCAACCTGTTCAGAGAGATGCCTTAACCATGAAGCATCATTAAAAAATGCATTTGCAGCTGTGCATATTTCACTTCAATCACACAATTGTGAATTATACCTCAGCAAGTCCTTGCAGAAAAGAGGTGGGCTGTCAGGGGGATGTGAAGGGGGAGAGAAAAGAAAGGAATTTCTACCGAACAAAAGAGCTCCTGAGAAACTGATACAACTTTGCTGGAAGCTATTCCCAGCCCACTCAACATTTTTGACTGTATACAGACATACCAGAATCCCAACAAGGGGCATTTTTCCCAGCTAAAATACAAACCATCAGCAGATCTGGCCACCACCAGAGAGAAAATATGATGACCTAGTGGACACAAAGCAAAGTGAAATCACCTTACAGTTGTGCAAACCCAAGAGCTACCTTTGAGAGCTCACCATGGTGGCAGCCTCACTCAAATGCCTACCTAGTGTCCAGCTCACTGCTGGGCAAAGCAAAGCAAACCAAACCAAAGCAGGATTCCTGTTTGCTTTACTGCCAGAGTTGTTTACGTGGCACTCAAAAGCACACAAGATAAAAAGCCCCTTTTCCTGCCTCCCAAAAGCCCTGTGAAGCAGCACAGCTTTACCAATGTTCACCAGTTTTACTGTCCATACTGCACTGCTTTCAGGGCTCAAAGCCACAACAGGGGCCTGTGGTGATGCTGAGAGAGCCCAGGGGAGAAGGAAATACCGCAGAACACTGGAGGCAGCAGGCAGCCGGGACGTTGGTGAGGTCAGACTAAACTTACCCCCAGCCCAGCTCTGGACCAGAGCCTGTACTCGAGTACCTGAGTGTGTTTTTCTGACCCGGAAATCCTCCTGAGTGCAAGTGCCATGCAAAGGTGGAAGCAGCAGGAATCAGGTTACTCAGACCTGCAGGAGAGCAGCACTGCTGAACAAACCTGAGCAGGCAAACCCAGGCAAGGCAGGCGCACCTCTGAAACAGGGCATCAAGGAGAGCTAAGCATTTTGCATTCCACACATGCACCGTAAAGGACCAGTACTAGAAAGCTGGCCTTGAACACAGGTGCAAGCAGGAACACAAACAGCCACTGGGACATTTAGGTTATGATCCTGGAACAAGGACACAATTGAATGAACAGTAAAAGCTTATTATACATGTGTTTGTTGTGGTTTTTTTTAAGGACAATCAGCAGGACCTGCCATTTATATGTCAGAAAAACAGGAGCATGCTGACCGAAGGCAGAACAGAGAAAATCCAGCTCTGAAATCCCTTCTCCCTGGAAAAAGCTCGACCCACTTGCTTGAACTACGCACTGGTCAGGTTTCTGATCCTCAAGCACACCCCCATGGGCCAAAGGTACAGAGCCACCAAAGTTTTGTCTCAGTGAGCAGCTTTACACTTGAACTGCTGAATGCTACATGTTGGGAAGAAAAAAAATCCTCTGATCTGCTTTGGTATCTGCAAGTGGCTCTCTCAGACCCTCAGTGGAACTGAACATGATCAGGCAAAGCTTATCCAAGTACCTGGAGACACTAAAAGTCTATTTGTGAAGAAAAGACAAAGCCTATATTAATGGTCTTCAACTCTGTTAAGCAAAATACAGAAAAATCCTGGCAGAAAGAAGATACAAATCCCTCCAGTCTAAAGAGAAATCAGAGCACCTTAAATTCTGGCTCGCTCTCAGGCACAGCATAGGCAAGAGGTAGCAGAGCAAATAAAAGGGAGTTCAGCCCCTAGCAAGCCACTAGCAACATGAAATATATATGATCCAGTTCTTACAGTTCTCAGCTTTCCCTGCAAATCCTTCATTTTGAAGCAGTGGGTGCAACTTGATCAGGAAAGCAACATATCGTCTTTCTGCCAGTTAGAAAGCATGCAGGTATATTTTCATGAAAGAGGACGTTTCGGAAAGATCCTTTTGATGCTAAAAACTGCCCATCTGAGAAGAAGGAGAAGGCTGCAGGACAGCCCCAGGAAACTCAGAGCAGACCCTGCGAACTGTAAATCAGCGGGTGGATGGAAGAGTGGAAAGTGCCATGAGAGGAGAGCAGGATTAGGAGTGCTGCAGATTTATGATAAGCGATGCTCTAACAATAGCTTTCTTTTAAGAAGGAAGCTCTTCCTGCTGTAGTTAATCTAGTTAGTCTGAACATACATTTATGCACAGGGGAAGGACTGCATACAGGACAGGCAACTCCTCGGCCAACTGAACCCACCCATTTTAAAACTCCTAGAAGTACCCAGTAACATGGACCACGGCAGAGGGGGAATAGTTGCTCCCCCAAGCAGCTGTCAGGGGCTGTTCAGTGGGCCTATTCCAGCTTTTACATGGGCTGGATGTCCTAGGAAGGTCTTTTTCAGCCATGTTTTCCATTTTCATCATTTTTCCCCACCCTGAAAGGTCATGCAAATGAAAACATCAATTTAACTAATGCCAGATGGGAGACAAGTTAAGCCATATGAATCTTTGCTGATTATATAATTACCTTCATCTCTTGCAGAAACATGGAAATGCTTACAGTCACTGGCTGAATATTTTGTACATAAACATATCTAGGCTGTTTGTACTTTAAAAGAAATTAAGTGCACATGGTTTTGACCAACTACTCCGTTACCATGTGGCACCTTTATGAGAGAAAAAGACAGCCTGAATTTGAAACTATGCCAGGAGGCTGCAGACATCAATCTCCCCCAGGAGTCCAAGACAATACTTATCAAATGGACTCATCAACTCACAGTTATATATTAACTGAGTAGAAAATTAAGACAATTTGCGGTCAGCGTTAAATACACCAAATTATTTTCTGCAGACCTCAAGGTCATTTAATTTACCTTCGATGAGCCCCAACACATCAGCAAGGAAAAGAGCACTGAAATGTTCAGGCTCATTTGCTACTGAACCACAGCAGTCTGGCAATGGACAGTTTCGACAACAAACACACCAAACCACGTGCCAGAACCTCCACAGGTCACTACAGGGAAACTTCACGTGTATAGGCAAAGGCGGCACTGAAAAACTGCTACAGATGCAGCTCTGCGAGTCACACTCTTACTATAAAGCCATTAGCAATTAAAACTCCAGTGCACTAATGCCGAGTTCTGAATGGAGCCAGTTGTATTTGTAGGTGTCCCATTAGAAGCCAGGAGCACATGTTTAAATTTGCATAAGAATCGGTGTGAAAGATTCAGTTACATCCCCGGCAATCTCCAGCAGCTTTGGTTACACTGTCAATTACTCAAATTGGGAAGTGCTTGTCTGAGAATCCCATTTCAAAGAGTCCGGCTCCCAAAACCTTCTTCCCACCAGAGACCTCCCCTTAGAGCCCAAAAGAAGGAAAGGCCACCTCTAGCCCAACCATCTCTTCCCCCTGACCCGCTCTGCAGCTCTGACAGCAGCCCCGAGCTGGAGAACACACACAAGCCTTTGGACCACCCAGGGTTTCTAGCACAGAGCTACAACACGAGCCTCTAAACAAAGGGCTGGACTTCTCCTCCCACAGTCATTGCAGTCATTTCCCCGGCCTAAAGGCAAACTCTGCTAAATTAGAAGCGTGGTGCATACCTAGGTGTGTGCAGAACCACTTACTGCTTCCACTTGACTTTGGAGCTGCAGTGGGTTACTTGCTCCATCCTCATCCTCACACTCTGCCTGCACAACCATTTGGACCATTCAAAACACAGCTGAGAACTGATCTAACCGAAACACAACCCACCTCCTCATCTCTACCCCCATAAACCTCTCTATCCTGATCCACTTTTTTACCATGTGAACTCTCAAATGCTTCCACTGGCACAAGGCAGAAGGTGATGGCGAGCAGCAGCCTAAGTGTGTAGGTTACACAGAGCCACCCGACACACCAGCCTCAGAGGAGCAGGTAAAAGCTGCCTATAACCTTACCTGGAGGGTGTCAGGACAGTACAAGAGCTCTGCATACATCCGAGAGAGCTCTTCAGTGAGCGATCTGCTGGAGCCCTGCTGTAACAGGCAGAACTGGTAAATGCTCCTGTCTTACACCCCCAACTACCCACTGCACAGATGGAACTCTAAAAAGAGAGAGCCCTGATGGTGGCTGGGAAACGGGTACTACTGTCTCTGCTGAGAACAGCAGCGTCCCTGCCCCTCTTACAAACCGCTGAGTTCACACGGTTGAGGCAGCACTGAAATCAGGACACACATGACAGGGTGAAATAAAGACTGCATGCGAATCTCAGGAGCTGGGAAGTTTTCAGGACTGTCTTGAGATTAGATCCTATGCTAGATGCCATTTTCAGCACAGCCCCTCCAGAGGCCATCAGATCTAGCTCCAGCACAGCCCCAGCTACAGTGTGCAATCCCTAAAGAAACTCAAGACTGAGTGACCTCAAACGATCCTGCTATATTTGTAAAAACGTGTGTGAGGAGACATCCTCCAACAACCCTATGACTTTCATGGGAGTTACATCAGAGCAGTTCCCTAAAAGAGAAAGGGATCAGTGTCTCCAGTGTAGAAAATGAAGCTGCTCTTTTACAGAGATCTAGACTCACAATCACAAAAGCAAATGCATCCAAAGAGAAGCCATGCCTTCAGCAGTTCCAATAGAACCTCATGAGCTGTTCACAGACTGACATTTCAAGCTGGTGCAAAGCTCCCCAGACTCTCACTGCTGCGGTTTCAGGATGCACTGCAAAACTGCCCAGTGGGCAGCAAACTGCAGCAGAAGGAAGGCTCTGCTCCCCCACTGGCACTCAGCAGCTGCCAGGACAGCTACGAAACATGGTGGTGCACTAGCTGGAAAAATTCACCTACTAAATGGAAAGAAAGGCTGGCTGGGAATGGTCTCAGACATCCCAAGTGTGAAACTGCACCCACACATAAATTAATATGAGGCCACACTGCTGCGTGAAAGGGCAGCCTTGTACACCTCACTGTGTGTTCCCACTTCTGATCTAAGACACCTGCTCATTGTTTGTTTATTTGTTTTGCATTTGTTGGGTTTTTTTGTTTTTGTTTTTCGTTTTTTTTTGCAGGTGGGCTGAGCGCTGCAAATTGTTTCTCATTCCAGAAGCAGCACTATGTCTGTGCAGGTTCCTCTCACAGAACACCCTGGTAAGCAGCTGCAAGAAAGGGAACTGCACCGGCATAAAAGTCCTACAAGGGCTGTCTCATGACAAGTCGCTGCCAAGCTACGATCTCATCGCTTTAATGAGAGCACCCAACAGACCAACGTGCTCCAAAGGCACAGGCACCATCAGCTCTGCACGAATGATGTGCCCCAGCCTTTGCAGCTGTTCCCTCTGGCTGACGGCTGCTTCGTGCCCCCACAGAGGACAAGCCTGGCTGGTCACAGGAGCATGTCATTAGCCTGCCACAACAGCACGGTCAAGGCACAGGGTAGTACAGCTGGGGCCCTCAGCCGAGAATTCCCCACTGCAATCCACCGCAGCAGGAGCCAGGACACGCCAGGGATCGCTCACAGGATGTGGCAGACGTGGTACTCGCGGACCTTTGCCTGGTTCTCGGAAGCTGGGGTGTATCCGCATCAACCGCGTTCCCCAGGCAGACTGTCCTCTCAGCAGAAAGGGGATACACACTTATATAGACTATATATAGATAAGGCTTCCTAAGAATCTCTCCATGGGGGTTATTCTCTGCTCTATATCTAGATCTGGCCTAGTGCCTGCTGGGAAACACATATCAGACAGGCATATGTGCAAACTGCAGCTCATTTAGGCCACTAATGAGAGCCCTGCACTAGAAACCTCTATAACACAGGCCAAAACCCCATTATAAGCTCCACAGTTTTCCCATGTCTCCATTTGCAGCCTTCTATGTGTTTCCCTGCAGAGGTGAAGATCCCTCTAGAAATCTCTCCCCTGCCCATGACATTTACTTACCAGCAGTGAGGAGCATCTCCGAGCCCTCGCACTGCAATGGCTTTGCAGAAAAATAAAAAGAGCAGAGAAGGATTTTTAACAGTCAAGCTCAACAGAGCAGAGGGATCTGATGAAAGGAGACAGTGTTTTTCTTCAGAAGATTTTTAGCCGCAAAATAAAGTGCTTTGTTAAGCTCTGAGCACCACGTTTCACTTCACTCTGCACACAGGCACACACTTGATCCCCCTGCTCTTTCACAGCCTCACACCTTTAAACCTTCACCTCTCCCCAGCCCCAGCAACATGCACTAATAAAAAAAAAAAAAAGCCATCCTTGGTCACAATGTTTGTTCCTTTTTTTCTTTTTAGAACAAAACTAACTACCTCCTTGAGGTCCAGAAGGACCTGCAAGCTGTGCAGATTTTGGTTAAACACCATCATTCCCTCTTGGCTACTCCCTTCCACTTACCTCCTACGGGCTCCAGAGCACCTGACAGCCAAAAGGGAAAATGAGGAGGAGAGGGAAGTTGGTTTATCTTTAGACCAAGCTAGAGCTTGGGGAGTAAGGTCCCACATATTTTAGAGCACTGGGGGGAAAGTGGCTAGCCTACCATTTCCCACCAACAGTAAAGCAAGCACATTTATTTAACTTCAATACAGTTTGGATGAGCTACTGCAGGAAACAGGATGAGTTGTACAAAACCTCCCAGTGTCCAGGTGCTGCTCCCTGCCCAAATGGCACACACCATCCTCGGGGGCATTTCCCAGCCCATTCAAACACTGATGAGACAAACAGTTAACTGTCCAAACCCGCAGAGAGGCTATGGATGAGTAGCACACTGCACACAACATCAAAGCTGATATTTTATGCTAATCCATCTGCTTACAGGAGAACAAATGCTATTTTCCTTGACAACTCTTCTGAAGTAAGATCTGAGCAACCATGCAGATTTCAAACTCTTTTGAAATATCAGTAAACCAAACACTCCTACTTTCAGTGCAAAAAAACTCCCAAGAACAGCCTCTCTGCAGCTCAGGCAATGAGTTGCACAAAGCACAAAGCCCCCAGGAGCTGCACCCAAAACACAGGTGCTGCCAACACACCAAGCCAGGTGAGCATCTGCACAATGACTGCCTTGCAGACCCCAGCTATGGTTTCCATGCATGAGAGCCTCCACCAACCCAACTTTACAGCACACAGAAGCTGCTCTCAATTTTATTCTTGCTGCACACTTTAAAAATTAGATTGCTTTCCCACTGCAGCAGGGGAGGCATTTGAGCTCCCGATCAAAAATAGTTATTGCCCTGCAAGTAACTGCGCTGGAAGGCAGCCTGGCCTGCAGATTCTCAGCTGCTAGATGAGAAGGAACAAGGAGGCCACCTCAGAAGCAAGGCACAGCTCATTACAAGTGACACAGCCACGCAAAGCACTGCAGGAAAGGCTGAAGTGGTTTTAGAGGAGGAAACGGGTTCCAGACTCCAGCACGCAACAACAGAGTCCATGCATCTACTTTTCCAAATACGAGGAGCTTGTCTCCTCCTCACCAGGCAGATCTGCTACAGCTGCACCAACCCAAGGACAGAGTCCTACACGTTTTTGAGGAATCCCTCCTCAGGGACACTGGCTGTGTCAAGCGCAGCACGCCCATCAGAGCTCTCCAGGCAATTCATTATTTTAAACAAATGAGTGATTAGCGAGGATCCACTCTCTCCTTGCGAAGCTGGCTGCATGCCCTGCAAGCCTCCACACCACTGTACAGTATCATAATCCAATTAAACCTCACCATGAGAGAAGCTTCACGCTATCACATTCAATTACCCAGTTAAGCCTCTTATCATCTGTACGTTCGGATCCATTCGGACTGAAACCCCCCCAGCACGGTTTGGGAGGTGGCATTATTCAACCAACCAAGGACACACAGATGTTGCATCTGGAGCCGCAGGAGGACCGTACGGGTTAGGGGATTCATCCTGCTGGCTTGCAAGGAGGTAGAAACACGGGAGAAATAAAACACAGGGACCAGTTCCTGCCCACTCGCAGTTATACGCTCCCTGAGGCGACCCGCTCCCCCTTGTCCTCCTGCTCCCTGACTTCCCAGGGAAATGGGACAGTTCTGAAGAAGCACAAGGGACCCAGAGGAATTTCAATGGAACAGCGAAGGCTAATAGGGGACCTGGCAATACAGAGTTGTCTGGCAGTCAGCCACCAATTCCATAGGAAATACCCTCCCAAGAAGGTCACCATAACGGTGGCAAAATTTGGCCCAAAAGAATTAGAAAAAGCTGCCAAGATGTGACGCAAATAAAGCCAGCGAGCAGGCCAGCTTCCTGCATGAGGCCAAAACAGGGAGCGCTCTTGGAAAAAAAGAAAGATTAAGGGTTGCAAGGAACATAATGGCCTCTTGTAACAGCTGAGTTGTTGCTTTTCTTTTCTTGGCAGAAAAGAGGGATGTTTTGTTGCTGGTTGATTAATCTATTATGCAAATCATTTCATAGCTAATTTGATACAGCCACAAGCTTGCCACAGAAATCATCCGCCTGCTCAGAGCCAATGAAAGGTGGAGCATCAACAGCTCCATTCGACAGAGCTTTTATTTCCTGGACAAGCAGCTACAGGGTCGCCTCCTGCCATGCACAGCTACAGGAACACAGGCCAGGACTGCCAGAGGACAAGAGGGGAAGGTCCTTCGGTGGACCTCATTTGGTGGAAAGCAAGGAAAGAGGCCCTTCAGAAGAGCAGCCCATTCCTTCCACTCCCAAAATCCTTTTGCACCGGCCATGTGCAAAACATCCAGGTGAAAACCACACACAGTCCCATCCAGAGACTTTGTCTAGCAGCTTTAAAATTATGTTTCCAGAACCGTTCATGACATGCACAAGCTTCACCTCATGTCACTTAAAAGATGCCTCAAAATAGGTCTAACTGGAGATCTGACTCCAACAAACAGCTCAGCCTCTAGATAGAACTTTTCTATTGAGTAGCATAAGAGTCCAAATTATATTCAGTAGTATCACACAAAGGGACAATAACTGCTGTGATAGGATTCACATAGGGATCACTAGGTCTCGCCCAAAGTACTGTTACTTCGGTTTTGATCTCTTCCATAAAGACTAAGAGGGAAAACCACGGTATTTTAGCTCCAAGAATAAAGGGGTTGGTTCTGGCCACTGCGCTTTACTCCAAGCAGTTCATCTCCGTTGCTCAGTTGTGGATGTTTTTCCTCATGCATCTCACACATTCAGCTTTAGTGATATTTTTAAAGCCTATCCTGTGCCCTCATTTGTATTCAATTTCCTTCCGTGGTAAAACGTTAGGCATTTCATGCTATTCAAACAAAGTCAAAACAAAGCCTCCAAATAAGCACTTCTGAAACGTACCTAGTCATCTGAGTAATTAGACATTTTCCCAGTTCCAAATGTGCCGAAAATCTACTGTCAGCTCCCAACGAATGTGCCAGCACTTATCCTAACAAACAGGAGTTCTCTCTATAGAACAGGAGGTTAAGATACATTTAAATTTACATCTCTCTCTACACGAATTAATCAATGTTTTTAATTATGCAGCATCACCTGAACACAATTATTACTCTACCAAGTTGTCCATCTTTCTCTGCCGATATGGTGCGTAGCTGCCGTTGCTCAAGCCAGGACAGAACATGCTCTCACTGGCCAAAAGAAACTCCCATTCCCAGTGTAGGCATGCATCCTTCACAACACTGGGTAAAGTGTTTCCCTTCTAAGTCAATTTGCAGCAAATACTCATAGAGAAGAGTCAGCCATGAACTTCACACAGGTCAGAACCCTTCAACACTTTACTACCAGAGGGAACTACCATGTAGGGGTTCAAACCTGCAGACTGCTGGAGTGGCTCCACACCCCAGCAGTCCTCACTATGTCCCTCCTGGTCACACGAGACAGATCACTGGAAGAAGATGGGAGCTGGCAGAGAGAGAAGAGGACACAGCCTGGGGCATGGGCAAACTGTTGGGATCCACTCAGCTGCTGTGAATCCAAAGCCTCACCCTAATCACTTTCTATCCCCCCCAGGGATGTCCGTACCAGGGCTGGTGTGAACGTCCGAGTGCTGCAAGGCCATGTCACAGCATGCTGAGCGATCACATCCCACACCACCAACCTCCGTTAGAGTTCAGGGGACGTGCGCGGGTTCCTGTCACGTTTCCTTACGCAGCAGGCAAACCACAGAGGTGAGCCAACGTGTGAAATGCTCAGGCAGTGCCCAGTCAACAACCTCAGATTCCCAGCACTGTCTTTTCACAGGTCTGTTCCACAGACTTCTTCCTTTGTATCCTCAAGGGACATCAGGTCACGCCCGCTCCACATCCACTTTGGTCGCAGTATGCCAAAATTCACTTTACAGTTCAAAGCTTAGCAGGAACTTTTACAGGTTTGTGACAATTAAGGCAATAGCCTCAATCAAAACCTACTCTGAATGGGAACCCACTCTGCTTCCTCTTGCTCCAGCAGACCATTCCAACAAAACCTTTCCCCCTAAGACCCCTCTTCCTCTAGACAGCCTCCCCATGGTGCTATGTCCTGAGGCTCCTTCAGGATGGGACAGTACTGCACCCCGCCATTCACACCCACAGCTTCATAAAAAAATTGGAAAGTAAAAAGAAACACCACCAAAATCCACAGAGTTCCCCCTACTTTTCAGTATGAGGAAAATGAGGGGCAAAAGAAGTGTTGATTCTCTCGCAGCCATTCTGCAAGAAGATCACTCTCAGTTTTAACAGGTGTTAAGGAGAGCTTCATGTAGTGTAACCTTCCTCAAAGGAAAACATTTCAATGCACAGAAGAAAGAAACAGCAGGAAAAGGTAGGCATCTCTCCCTTCTGGTATGCAGTGGATACGCCCAGATAGTGAGACATTTTGAGTCACATTTCTGGGATGACTAAAAGAAAGTAGTTGCATTTCAGAAGCACTGTGGTCAAAACCCTCAGGAGCTGAAGACAGAAATCAGAAAATCATTTCTGCAAATGGCAGAAGAGAAAGGAGATCAACACAAGAGCAAAACACCTCACCTCATGTTTCACTCCAAACACAGAAATATAGGGCAATACTCTTCACTATTATTCTTCCTTAACTTTAAACACAGCCTTTTCACACAAGGAAACTCCATGGAAGCACCAAGGCAGCCTTCCAGATTTTGCTGACACCCCACCCAAGCCTCATGGACTTTCAGTAAATCAACCCCCGAAGAAGAGCGCGTTCAATAGCAGTGCTTTTGAGATGTCCCTCCCACAGTCCAGCTCCCAGCCACCATCTGGGAAGCATATACACATCCACATGAGGCCCTCCACCTCAACACCCACCCCACAACTTAGGGAAACGCAGGCACAGACCGCTCCAGGCACCGCTTTCACCCAGCCCCTCCTGCTCCAGCTTACTGTAGGAGAAACACCTTAGAAATGCAGTAAGATTCATTGTACCAAAAAGAAGGGGGAAGGAAGCAACATTCCCTCCTCAAGACACATACTCCTCTGCCGTGAATCCTTTGACTTTGTGCCAAGTTCAAACCTCTTCTCTACTGGGAAAGCCTGTTCTGCCAACAGAAACCCAGAGGGGAGCTTGGTGGAAATCTCAGAAGAGACCAAGGCAGTTCCATGGTATTTGACCACACACCAAGGCTCACTTTCCTCCACATCCGCCTCTCAGGTCCCAACAGACATCTGCTTGGACAACAAGCTCATTTGGGATATAGTTTCCCATGCAAGACTTGTCACCCCAGCATCTCTTGCTTTAAGATAAAGAATCTTAAAAGTCATTGTGCCATAGGGAAACTCATTACAATTCTAACTTAAAATGCAGAGGCAGTGGTATAACTTCAAGGTTTTCAAACTCCTGCCTTCTCCAACAGAGAGGCCTGTTGCAAAGCCTGTAATGAAAATGCAAAACGTGGACCCAAAGCAGCATCACAAAGCATGATGTTAAGTGATTAGAAGCAGCAGCATTGACTGGGAACTGCTACAGAATCTGGTGTTTGCCCAGCACACACCTCACTGTGCCATGGAACCAACATCTCCATGGAACCTGCAACCTCAGCTGCTCCTGACCTCGCTTCAGGTTAACAAAAAACACTTGGCACCCACAGCTACAGCTGCAGACCTGCCACACACTGCACCACATACACAACCCTTGCACGTGTGCCCAGCCCATGTGGGGCACTTCCAGCAGAAAACTCCACATCCATGGAAAGACAGGCTCATTTGGCTGGCAGCAGTGGATGCAGCAGCTGGATGTCTGCTTATCCCCCCAGGCTCTAGGGGAAAAGAGCACACAGGAACAGCAAGCAAAGGGGATGGCAACAACAGGGCTGAGAGCAGAGGGACCCACTGCTGCAAACTCCCTCATACAAAAGCTCTGTTCCTAGAAGGTCCCAAATGCCCCAGTTCTTCCACCAATTCCTCAGCCCAGCCAACCTGAGTGCTTTCACCATCGCCTGCTTCACAGTTTGCTTCAGCAACTCCAGGTATTCCCCCTCAAGCCCCAGTTCTGCCCCACTTGCCCAGATATCCACCTGCCCTTTGCCTTCCTCAGATTCCTCCAGGCACCTCAACCAGCTGACTCCAATCTGCTGCCCACCACAACTCAAGCACCCAGGACCCCACCCTAATTGCCATCCTGTGCACCCCACCCCCTACCACATCAAGGCAGGGTCAGTGTCCTTACACTGCATTTTCTGGTCATCTACAGATTTGCAAACAAGCAAGCTGTGTTGTGAGCTCGTTTTCAGATCTGCAAGTATCAGCATAAATGATAATGCAGAATGAAAAGTCCTTGACAGTGACAGACGTTTGTTTTTTAATTTGTCTAACAGTTATTGTTGCGAGGTTGAATGAGATGGAAACCCAACTGCCTTCCTGCAGTCGAGGGTGCAATGGAGAAAACAGTTTTCAGAGCAGCGTTACAAGAGCCCTCTGTGTCCTCTGTACAACAGGGACAATGCCAATCACACTGGAACTATAGAATCACAGAATGGTTTGGGTTGAAAGGGACTTAAAGATTCCATGGGCAGGGACACCTTCTAGTCTAGTGCAAAAAATCAAAAAGCACCAACTGCTCCTGCAGCTACTCCCATATAGGCAAGTAACTTCCATAGCAGAGGGACTCCTTGAAGAGGGGCACACTCCCCTCGGTGCCAGTCGTTTTCCAAGACCTCCCGTTGCAGGAAAGAAAGGCTGAGCAGGACACAGGCAGAGAAAGTTGCTGCCCCAAGGCACTGTTAGCACAGATAAGCTGTTATAAACCAAGATCATCTGCAATTGCAGGACTCAGATTTTCTTCTGACCCAGTGTTATCTTCCTGTCCACGATGCCAAAGCGCTACGGCTGCGGGCAATGTTTATGTTAAGATAGTTACTAATCCCTGCAAGACAGGGGCATGGCCACCAAGCCCAACCTGCTATCTGGATGGCGCAGAAGACAGAGGGATTTGGGGGGGTTTGTAAAGCTCGCAAAGCTTTACATTCCTGCCAGGTCAGCCTGACGACTCTGTTCCCTTTCTGCTCGCTTGCTGTGTCCTCATTTGAAACAAAACAAAACAAAAAGATAAAAAGGAGCGTTTCAGAGATTTGCCTTCGGCACGTTTGAATCCTCAAAGGCTTTCCGTCAGAGCCAGGCTTGAAAGGCGCAGATTTTATGAAAGCTAAGAGGGATGCCTCCCATGCGGGCTAAAACCAGCGCAGGCAGGGACCGCGGCCGCGTGTTTACACACACCAGAGGCGGTGAAAGAGCCGAGACTGGGAGAGGGCGAACAACCGGCCCTAAAGAAAGGGATGCCCACCCCGAGCCCATCCCCGAGGGGCATTTCCCCGCGAAGGCGCCGTTAACGGGACACCCCGCGTGGCCGATGGAGGTCGGGGAAGGAGCCCCAGCCCTGCCACCGGCACACACCCCGCGACAGGCTCTGGGGAGAGGCGGCATTCACTGAGAGGGTGACCCCCTCACACCCCTGACACAGACACAGCTGCAGCCCTCACACCCATTTTAGGGCCGCGGGGTCCCTGCACTCGCACACCCACCCCAAAACCCACGGAAGGGGCAGCAGGAGCCGTGCCCGCCATTGCGGCACCGCTGAGGACGTGGGAAGGGACCCTGAAATTGCGACAAGCTGATGGGAAAAGGGGGCTGAGGAAGCAGCCGCGAAGCCCCGGGGAGGGGTGGGGTGTCCGCCCTCTCGCCCACTCGGGTCCGCCCGTTACCTGGGGACGCAGCTCGGGCTGGAACCGTCGATCTCCCACGTGGCGAAGAGGTTCATAGGCACGGGCCGCCCCAGGGCCCCGGCACCGCCGGGGAAGCTGAGGCGGCCCCGCTCGGCCGCCGCCGCCATGGCTGTGCCCGCCGGCCTGGCGCGCGCCCACCGGGCCGCCGCCGCCCCGCCCCGCCCGCGGGGGGCGCGTCACAGGGGGCGGGGCCGCCCGCGAAGGGGGCGGGACGTAGGCGGGGCTGCAGCTGGGTGGGCGGGGCTTGCTTGTGGGCGGTTCTCCTGAGCGGGGAGGGGCGTCATGGGTGAGGGGCGTGACCAGCCGTGAGGAGGCGTGTCTATGCTAGGGGCGTGGCCAGAACTTAGGGGGCGTGTCTAGATGACGAGGCGTGGTCGGCACCGAGGGGGCGTGTCTATGCTGAGGGGGCGTGGTCAGAACCGAGGGGGCGTGTCTATGCTGAGGGGGCGTGGTCAGCGTCGAGGGGGCGTGTCCGCCCCATGGGCCGTGCCTGTGATTGTGGAGCGCGATCACCCCTGAGGGGCGTGTCCATCACAGAGGGGGCGTGTCCATCACAGAGGGGGCGTGTCCATCACAGGGGGCGTGTCCATCGCCGCTGCCGTGGCTCCGCCCCCCGGCCGGGCGGAAGTGGCGGGTGGGCGGCAGGAGCGTGCCGGAAGTGGCGGCGTGGGCTTCCGGCGGCTCCGTGGCAGGGCGGGCGGCGGGCGCGGCCATGGTGCTGCTCACGATGATCGCCCGCGTGGCGGACGGGCTCCCTCTGGCCGCCTCCATGCAGGAGGACGAGCAGGTGCGACCGGCGGGGCGCGGGTGGAGCGGGGCCGGCTTGTCGGTGGGGAGCGGGTGGGCGGCGCGGCCCGGCGGGACCGGCGCGGCCCCTTCTCGCCGTGGGGCGGCTCCGGCACAGGCGTTTCCCGGCGGTGGTGGCAGTGGTGGGTGGGAGGTAGAAGGGGGAGAGCCGCCGCGGTGCTGTCGGGCGGAGCCCCCGCAGCCAACCCCCGGTGTCTCTCCGGTCTTGACCGCCCCAACAGCCCGTCCCTCCCTTCTCTCCCTCCTCAGTCAGGCCGCGACCTACAGCAGTACCAGAGCCAAGCGAAGCAGCTCTTCCGCAAGCTGAACGAGCAGTCGCCGACGAGATGCACCCTGGAGGCGGGAGCCATGGCTTTCCAGTGAGTGCCGGGCGGGGACGTGGGGAAAAGGGGATTCTCCGCCGTGGGAATGAGTGAAGGCTCTTCCGGCTCGGGGTGAGGGTTTGTTGGGAACTGGGCTGCCTGAAACGGGAGAGTTGTTTCACCTGCCTGCCCGCCCTGCCAGCTGAGCTGCTCGAAGGGCAGAGTATGTGAGCTGTCACTGCTTGGCACAGATGTCTGGCACTTGATTTTCAGCCAGGTGCATGGTTCTGCCTTTGCTGAAGACAATACAGGTTCTGTTCCCTTCAAGGTTGCACTCTCTACTGTACCTTCACTGCTTCTCCTGGACCTCCTATGTCTTGTCTTTAAAGAGAGACTTCCTTGGTAAAACCAGTCTGGCAGTGCCACTGTGAGCTCCTTTTGCACAGGATTTTCCTCTCTGTGTTCCGTGAGATTGCATCTTTTCATGCATTAGCTTCATGTGTTAGAAGCACATGGAGCATCTCCAAGGGTTTTGATTATTATTTCCCTATTACCTGACAGGCTTCTTTCTCTTGTCTTGTAGATTCAGCCTTGTTGATTCTCCAGTAGCACTCTAGCAAGGGAGCCTGGATATGAAATAAGGAAAGGTTACAGGTCACACATCCTGATTGCTTCATCAATAGCAAGGGAGGTGGACAGGCAAGTGAGCAGGGGAAGAACTGACAGTCAGTGAAAGGCAGGAGAGCTTGTGTGTGATAAAGGAAATGCTTCTTTCTGTGATACGTCATTTCCTGGCAGAATAAAGCTCGAGAAAGTCAAGGTCCTGTCAAGAATCAGAATTCTGCCATTAGCAGGAGTAATTGCTACAAGTCTCTGAGAACAGGTTCCACATGAGGCACAAGGCAGAGTTGTGCAGTTTGGGCAGTGGTGTGCCAAGATTTCCTGCCCTTTGCACCACTTCTGCTGCACTGCCAGCAGCAGGATCCCTCTCAGTTCCTGAGGGATTCCTGCTGACTGGGTGTGGGTTTATGGCTGGTGGAGGAGGAGGGAGGGAGCCTTTGAATGCAGGGCAAGGTTGGCTTTAGGTCTCTGCTTCCATAAAAAGCAAATTTCCCACCCTGTTTCTTTTTCAGAGGTTTGGCAACATGAAAAGATGGGAACAGGAGTTTTTAGGAACGGCAATCTTTGGCAAAAGCCATGAGGCTTTGAGGGCTACTTTTCTAGTGGCTGGCTTACATATAGTAACCATGACAAGATTAAAAAAATCTTTTCTCTTGGCTTCTGGTTGCCTTTGATAGGGACTTACAGTTGTCATAGGACGGCCCTGATTAGTCTGGCCATCCCTATCTGCTATTGCAGAATTAACTGCGAAGTGCCGCTCTGCATCGTCTTCTTTCTACGCGTTTAAAACTTTATAGAATTTTAAAACTCTCCAGTTTTGAAGTGTTTCCTTGGCACTGCCTGGGTGTAGCTCAGACTGGCAGTGAAGCCTTGAGAAAGAGCCTGTGTAGATCCCAGTAAATCCCTTCTTGAGTTACTTCCATGATGCAAGCAGAGCGATGCCTGGTGAGGTGGCAACGCGTGCCGAGGAAATCAAAGCCTATTAATGGTGGCTGTAATGTCACCAGTTCTGATGGGGAGGGGGGGCTTGGGCAGGCTCCTGTTTTGACAGCTGTCCCAAAGGAACAGCTGGGTTACCTGGCTGGCAGGCAGCCAGGGAGAGGAACGTTTCTCCTTCTGGGTTTAGTTAGTCCCTAGACAGGTTCTGCTGGCAACCGACAGCTGCTGCTGCAGAGCACTCGCTGCTGCCTCCTGTGAGGTGGGATGTTATGGCAGGACCTGTGTGAAAAGAATACTTCCAGGTCAGAAATCCCTCTGCAGAGGGAGGGGAGGTAATGGGGGAATTGGAGATTTAGTCTGAAATAACGCTGACTGACGACCACGCTGTTCGTTAGCACAACTCACCAATTTTTTTCTGCCAAATCAGGACTCTGGCTGCTGAGGGCAGCACAAACCTGGACAGAGCATTTCGTGGAGTGAGTTAGCAGTGTGGCTAAGGATATTGCTGAACTTGCTGATAGTATTGAGTGTTTTTAGCTTCATCAATTCAGAAAAGAGCCAAGCCTTGCTGAAATGTGAAGCTTAAACTATGGCCACTAAGATGATTTCTGCCTAAGCTTGGCCTCCTATAACTGCGTCACCCTTACTGGGGGAACATGGCTGTGCAGGTACAGGAGCACTGGTGGTGTTTCCTGGGCTGTCAGTCACTAGGTGACCTTTGGCTGATGAATGACTGAAGTGGCTCTTACCTGTCATGTTGAAAGCGACCCTTGGCCTTTGCCACTGTTACCAGGATAAAGCTTGTCTCTCTCCAGATGTCTAAGATGATTGTGAGAAACCTGCTGGCTGTACTCAGTGTGCAGGAATCCAGAGTGCAGGAGTTAACATGGCAAATGGCACCGTCTGCCCCTCGTGTGAGGATGTGCCAAGTAGGTGCTGTGCTGAAGCTCAGAGGTGCACACAGAGTGTAAAACTGAGAAACCCAGCTGTGCAGAAACTCTGCTCTGAGGTTGACAAAATTGTCTGAAACTGGGGCAGAATGAGGTGAGCTCACTCTCTGTGGTGCTGACCGATCGACTTTAAATCCAGCGCAGTGAATACCACATCAGGGAAAAGCAAGTGGGAAATACGGCTGAAGAGCTCCAGGCAGGACCAGCTGGCCCAGGCAGAGATAAACAACAGACCTGTGCCAATGGGACATGTTCCTCAGAGTGCTCTCATCTGGAGAGTGCTGCTCCAGCAGTACTGTCAGGATTCCCATCTGGCACATATTTTCCTCATTTCAAAAGATTTGTTCAAGTCTTGCTGGTCATGACAGTGGCTAAATCAGGCTCTGGGTGATGATCTGTAGCAACTCCAATCTGTCAAACAGGTCTCCAGGGGTAAAGGAAGAACAGAGACATGATGTAGTGTGGCATTAGTCCTAGGCACTGATGCACTCCTGGCTGAGGGACATATAAAGGAACAATGGGCTTGTGGGGACGGGGTGTGGAATGGATTATGGCAACTGGAGTTTCTTGCTTCTGGTTGGGGTAGTCCAGTTGCTGTTTGAAGGCTGGCAGGGTTCACACACAGCCCATATAAAGACAGGTGAAATGGAGACTCCTAAGCCCAGGAATATGCTGAGGATGGCTAATTGAAAGGACATGGACCTGCTGGGGGTATCTGGAAAACAGTGGGGAGTGGGAAGAAGTTGTTTTGTAAGCCTGATGTGACAATTAACAAAATTTTAAGCTACTTATTTTACTATTGTGCTGCTGGGACTGGATTATTTCTTTAGTACGCCACTAATCTTTATGCTAACTAGACTAATGTGTAATGGCATTATGCAGAAAGTCAAAGGAAGGTAACATAAAAGTTGCATATACATTCCACCCTGCAGAATAGAGATGAGTGTTCAAAAGTGTTTTCAGGGCTGTTTACTGTCTGCAATCCATTGGTTTTGGTGGGAATATTGTTGCCCATATTTTTATATTGGCTAAGTGAGGATGAAAGTGTAGTTGGGAATGTGCAGCAGCAGACAGTCATAAGCAAAGCTTAAATAATCTGGAGATTGGTTCTATCTTATCCCTTATTCCAGTAGGCTTTTTAGCTGAATTATAATGAAAAGCCCCTGTTCTCCCTGTTGGCAGAGACACTGGAGCTCACACTGAAACAAGGTCAGCACTAAGCCTCTGCCAACAAATAAGAACTAGATGGGGATGGGGGTGCTGGGAGGAGGAGTGCAGGACCCCTGCACCCTCAGCTGCAGGGCAAACCAAACAGCATGACACAGCAGCAGGTGTCACTGTGTGTTTTGGAACTCCTCACATTGCAGCCAAAGAACTGGTGGCACAGTCACACCTACCCATGGCAAATCCACAGGTAAGGTCACCAGAACCTGTGTATCACCAGTATTCTTTCCCCAGCTGGCTTTGAGGTGATGCATGTGGATAGCAACACCCCACCCACAGGCTGGTGTTGGGGAAGGAAAGGGACACCCAGCCCTCCAAAACTGAAGGGGAGAGCTGGCAGTCACTGTGTGACTTTGTAACACACTGAGGCTGAATTTTTGTGCGTGTCCTGACCTCAGTGCTTCAGCTTTCCATTTGTGGGCCTCAGGTACTCAGCTGTGCTGCCAAGTAGAGATGTGTTGGCCACCTTCCCCTCTGTTCTGCTGGCAAACTTTCTTGTGCCCCCCTTCTCCTGACTGCAGGAGGGCAGTAGAGTATCCTCTCTTTTGTATTCCAAAATTACAACTCCTTTGTTGCTGATATTTTGTTAAGCTGATGATATTCACAGGCCAGCTTTTGTTCCAGTGAAGGCAAAATTCAGGGCTCTTGGCATGGGTGTAAGGTCTGAGGCTACATGAAAATTTATTTTGGGAAAAAAAAAAAAAAAATAACCCTTGCTTTGTAGAAAGGTTTACATTTGATTCAGGCATGGAAAACTGAAAGTCCTTGTACCCACTTGTCATTGCCTCGTAGGAATAAAGGAATGCAGGGTGGAGTTTGATAGGATAGGTTCAGATTTGATTGATTAATGCCCTGTCTGCTGTTCTTTTAGCTACATCATCGAGAAAGGGGTGTGTTACCTGGTCCTGTGTGAAGCTGCATTCCCCAAGAAACTGGCCTTTGCATATCTGGAAGACTTGCACTCAGAGTTTGATGAGCAGCACGGCAAGAAGGTTCCAACGGTCTCCAGGCCCTATTCCTTCATTGAATTTGGTGAGGTCCCTCTCTTTGTGTCTGGTTGGGAAACTTCTTGCTGGGGCAGGCAGCAGCAGCCAGAGGATCCTCTCCAGCTTGGTGTATGGAATTAACAGTTTAACCTCTTCTTGGCACTAGAGACATGGGCATTTTGAGCAGGAGAATAGAGAAGTGGTAGGGAAATGGTACATGTCCTTTGATTCAGATTTCCTGCTTTTAGTCTCTTGGCCTTGCTCCAGTGCAAGGAGCATGTAGTCCTTTTTTCTGCAATATTTCCATGTAGTCTTCTGGCTGTCTCAGCAATGCTCCCACTCCTTCAGCAGCCAGGCTGCTCTGTGTTAGGTGGGATCCCTTCTGATAGCCCTGTCTCATTCCAGACACCTACATCCAGAAAACCAAGAAGCTCTACATTGATAGCCGGGCGAGGAGGAACCTGGGCTCCATCAACACAGAGCTGCAAGATGTGCAGAGGATTATGGTGGCCAACATCGAGGAAGTCTTACAGCGAGGAGAGGCACTTTCAGGTACTGGAAGCGGCCGGTGTTTGGCACACAGTTCCTCGTCCCTTTGGTCAGCTGGGTGGGCAGAGCATACTGAAGGGAAAGGCCAGGTAATCCCTGAGCCTCCTGAGAAAAGCAGGGAATTCAGTGGGTGTTTCGGTTGGATTGGTTGCATCCTGAAGCAACTGGCAGGTCCTGGTGCTTCTTTTGGGCAAGACCAGCATCTCAGCAGCTCGGGTTGCTCTCATCCCAGCAGGACTAGCGCTAGAGCACTGCAGAGAGGCTCAGGCTATGCTGCTGTGCTTCCAGCTGTGCGCAGTTCATGTAACATCTGGAAAACATTCAGTTAATCTTGACTAACTTCTCTCCCCTTCCCTTTAACAGCTCTTGATTCCAAGGCCAACAACTTGTCCAGTTTGTCCAAGAAGTACCGTCAGGACGCGAAGTACCTGAACATGCGTTCCACGTACGCCAAGCTGGCAGCTGTAGCTGTGTTTTTTATCATGCTGATCGTCTACGTGAGGTTCTGGTGGCTGTGAGCTGGTTCAGTCATGGAAGAGGGAAAGCCAGTAGCCTGGCAGGTGTGTGTGTGCAGGACACTGTTCATGGGGGATGTGCATTAGAATCCACGCAGGACCATCACCTTTACCGGAGTGTCCTGAAATTGTTAGGTGACACCTGACTACTAAATCTCTCAGTGGAGCCTAACAATAGGTGTAAAGGCTTGTTGACTGCACGCTTTTCCTCTGAGGCAGTTTGCACTAGGGTACTGCAGAGTCTAGCCTCCCAAAGGTTCTCCCCTCCTCCCGGGGCACTCTGAGAACAGTCAATCAGTGCAGTTTAGCATAATCACATTGTACGTCCTCCTGTTGAGTAGCTCTAGTGGGAACTGGACTCTAATGAACATTCCTTGTGTTGGTAACGTTAGCTTTTTTAGAATCTGGGTCTGCAGTTATTTTTGTTTCTTTCTCTTTCAAGACTCCCCTGTTTGAAGGCAAATACTGCACTGTACATAAACCAGCTTTCACCTCTGTCAGAAGAAAACCTACTAAGTTTTCTGTGTCTTGACATCTTGGCTTCTTACACTTTAAGTTGCTTTAGGAAGAAATGGATGTTAAATTATGCCTTAAAATACGTTCTGTCTAGTACTAGGAGGGGCAATGGAAGGCTTCTGTATTACTGATTTGTGAAAAATTAAACTACAGGTTTTCTAAGTGCCCGCTTTCCCTCTCCTGGCAGCTGTGTGTGACAGTATGTTTCCACATGAACAGGGTGTGTAATTCAATGCTGTTTGAGCAGGCACAGTGCAAACTATGTCAGCAGTCTTTATTTTTTCCTTCTATCTGCAGATTCACTACATTGTTTCCTTCCTTTTTATAACTGTGCTTACCTTCTAAAATGTGTCAAAACTGCCAGCATTTCATCTCTGGGATCCTTGTTTTCTTTCTCCCTCTTTCCCTCACGAAAACAACCAAAAAAACCAAAACTCTGAATGTTGTGAAGAAAAGGCAGTGTTTCTTTAAAGAACACTTGAACTTTACATGAAGGATTAGGATAACTTTAAAATAACTTTGGAAGCACCACCTTTTTTTCCCCATAGTCACCCTCTCCCTACCTCACTTGGGAAGTTGAAACTGTAGGTGAAGAAAAAACTCATTATGGGGCAATAGTATAGAGCTTCTTTCTTATGGGCCAATCTATATATTACGAGTGTAATATGATTATTTTTTTTAATTGTTTTTTTGGTCCACCTGTGCTAAAGGTAACATTTTACCAGTCAGCTTTTGGTTTTATTAAAAAAAAAAAAAAGAGAGAGAAAAAAGAAATCCCACAGCTCAGGCACTCTTCTGCACTCAAGTGTCTGCCACTTGGTAGGAAGCAGGCAGTGTCACAGAAGGAAGTTTGAGGACTTCCCAGCACTTCTTAAAAGCACATAATCTTGTGTAGTTCTGGATGTATAAGCTGTGACCTGGAAGTGTTTCCTGTCACTGGGTGGGGGAAACAGAGCTGATGTCCTGTCTGGGAATGCTCCCCAGCTTGGTGTTGGACTGGCAGGGAAGCGGTTAGCACTCATCCACCGATAAACCCAGCAAATCTGAGCTGCCACATAGTCTCAAGTAATCCAGTTTCTGCATGATGCCTCCAAGTGTTACTTTGTAGGTTGCTTTTATTATAATTATTATTATTTTAAATCCTTTTAAGTGGTGTCCCTAACAGGTGAATGTCCCAGTGATGTAGGTCTGTGTAATGTAGGTGCTGGAAGGTCTTACCATTCAGACACCAACTGTCCGTGGATTGTTGTGATTGGGGGGGTGATGTTGCTGCAGCACGGGGCAACTCAGGGAGCAGCTGCCTCCTGCAGCCCTGCTGTCAGCAGTGAAATAAATGCTCCTGAAAATCCCCTCTGCAGCGTGGAGTGTCCTGTGTCTCGTTTCTGTGATCTTGGGGGATGCTTTCTTTCCTTCCAGGGACACAAGAGGGTGAATAGCTGAAGCCACCTGGGATAAGTGCTCGTTTTTGGAGGCAAAAACTGGTTGAAAAATATGATCTTGGCTATCTCCTGGCAGAGAGACTGTACTTTGTTTATAGTGGGGGTCTCTCCCTACTGCTGTGTGTCTGCATGTTGCAGGCAGCCTCCTCAGCATGGCCAGAATTTCTTGGGGACAATTTTGTGACTGTTCACACGGGGCACACGAGAAGCAGGGCAAACTGGGAGTGGGGTGTGTCAGTAGGAACAGGACCCGGAGCTATATATGTCACTTGTCTGGAGGAAAGACGAGGACTCCTCTCCAGCACTCCAGTGTGGGGCTCCAGGGAGCACCTTGTAAGCAGCTTCAACACTGCGTTCAGAATGCGGAGCCGCCTTTCCTCCCTTGCTCAGGGCGGAGGTGCCACTGATGCTGTGTGCGAGGGAGGCCTGGGATGGGTTTTGCTTTTTGCTGGGGGCTCTCTGCAGTTCCTGAGCAGCCAGGTGTGAGCTTAGCTGCTCCTGTGGTGGCTGGATCACTGCTGGGCGCTCACCACCACTGGCCCCCCCAGCCAGAGCCAGGGCCCGGACCGCTGCCTGCAGGTGGCAGTGCCGGCGCGGAGATGGGGTGTGGAGTGGAGACGAAGAGAGGAAAGGGACTCCTCCTGGGGGCATCCCCAGCTCATTGCGATGCCCTGGCCCCCCCAAAGACCCGCAGCCATGCTGGGCCTGGGCATCGTGCCCATGAACCGGGTGATCTGCCTGCAAGGGCTCCTGGGCTGCTCCTCAACAGGCTGTGTTGCCTCACCCCACAGTGCAGCTGGGATGCTTAGACTGAGCTGGATGGAGATACTTCCCAGCAGGACATTTGCCTGTCACTTCCTATCCAAAGCCCTTTCCATTTTCATTTCTGTTTGTCAGCTACCTCTCTGCTTCCAGATACTCTGGAACAGGCTTTTTTTTTTGCCTGAGGTGTTCGGGGGTCCCTGAGATTCCCAAGTTCTTGCTGTCTGCACTGAGAAGTGGGGTGCAACCTCTCCACTGCAGATGCCCTTCCCACGCTTCCTGGACAGCCTCCAACCCAGCAGCCCACACGTGTCCCTGGATCTGCCTCCCCTGGGGCAGCTGTACCACCTCCCCTGCCCAGCCTGCCCCCCTTTTTTCCCTGGCTTGGGCACGATTTGGGTCCCCTGCAGGGGTGCCCCGGGGTTTGCCCACAGCACAGAGCCTTGCAGAGCTTTGCATGGCTGCTCCCAGCTGGCTGCAGCCATGCATGAGCTCACAAACCCTCCGGAGGTGATAAAGCAGAAGTTGGGGAGTCCCTGCTCACCATGCCCACCCCGATGGAGCTGCCAGACCCTGCCATGTGGCTTTCTCTGGGCTGATGGCTGCATGAAGAAGTCCAGTATGATTTTAAACCAAGGCTCAGAAACCCCGCTGCGGCTGAGCTCTGCAGAGAGATGATAAACCTGTTTCCTCTGTCATTGGCTTTTTTCTTCTTTTCCTCTCCCCAGCATCTCCCTAGCCCTATGGGTGCTCCCTGGTCACCCCAGCACACTCTGCTTCCCTGGCACACCGCCCACACTCCCTGGAAATGGGACTCACCGGCCCTGTTGCAGCACAGCACCCGGAACAGAAGTGCACCCTCCCCGTTGGCCACCACGGGGGCCCCCCAAATTGGCAGCAGAGACAGGATTTGCATTGAAGAGCAGAACTACATATGACTGATGGACCCACAGGGACCCCAAGTCCTACACTCTGGGACGTGTGTGGGCCAGAGCCTGGAGAGCATGGGGTGTGTGGTTACTCAGGACTTTTCCCAGAGTTGTGTGTCCCCATCATGGACAGCCCCTTGCAGCTGCAATGGTGTCTTGCCCCTGGCATCCACCTTGGGAGAGGAGGGAACCATGAGATTGCTTCTGCTGCAGCTCAGGCTCAGAGGAGGCTGCACAGAGCAGCATGAGGCTCCCACACAGTGACAGAAGAGATGTAAGAGCACGACTGAGCCCGTGCTCTGGGTCCCACTGGGACCCACAGGTGCTGCCACTGCAGCACTGAGGAGTGACCACAAATCTGTGGGTTCCTGCTCCATAGCATGCACAGAGCCAGGGCATTCTGGGAGCTTCATGGCCACCCTGTGCATCAGACCAGCTTTGGTACAAGCTAAGCAGCTCCATCTGCAATTTAAGTACTCCAGGGGCTGCTGAGAGCAGGCAGCAGCGGTGAAGGCAGAGGGTACAAATTCCCTGGTGATTAAGTGGTAGAGCGAAAGGGGAGCCCAGTGTGGCTTGATGTAGGAATGCCCTTGCACTTCTCTGTTTCCTTTTAAGATGAGGCTAGCTGGCAGGTAAGGTAATCATAGCATAAGCCAAGTCATGTGGTTGTTAAGAGTTTGCAGATGAGCCACAGGACAAGCTATTTGCAGCACAAGCACAAGGCTGCCAGCCCTGAGGATTTTGTTGGAAACCTCTCTCCCTCCTGCTTTTCTTAAACCTCTTGGCTGCTGACGTCTTGTAACTACGAAATACCCTGAGCTCCCATTTTAATGGGGTTCCAGCTCTTCTGTTCACAAAAGAGAAAGATGGGATGTATGACTGAAGCACGTCCTAAGGACCCCCGGGTCAGGGGCAGGTAAAAATGAGCAGCATTTATCTGGGATAAGATGTAAAATGCTGGAACGTAAGGCAGGCATTGAGGTGTGAGCTGAGCTGCAGTCTGAATGCCTGAACAACCATCAATGTCACTGAAAAGCTATTGCAAGAAAACACAACTTCTTTAAAGCAAGCCAATGCAAAGCTGTTGAAATCAGCGGCTCCTCCAAGATGAGGGACAGAGAAGAAGTGCCACAGTCCTCACTGACCAAGTACAGACACCCAAAAAGCATCTCAGGACATTCAAACGCATTTTGCATTCTTTGACAATAGCTGGGAAGAGCACTGCAGAGCCCCCAGCACGTGTAGGTCCATCAGCATCCCCCTGGATGCAGAGGGGAGGTCTCTGAGATGTGGGGACACGCTGTTCCTGTGGGCTCCCTTTCTGAACAAAGTGTGTGGGTGCCCCGTGGAGCAGGAACTAAAATTGCTGCAGGGTGAGACTGCTGGAGCTGTGGAGAGTGCCTGATCTCCCTGCCTTTGTCAGCTAAAGTGCCAGGATTTCTCTAATTGCTGGGGCCATTTAACTAGGGATGCAGTGGCTATGGAGCCTGTTCAGCTGTCCTAATTCCTCAGCTGGCATCACTTCCAATGCCACAGAGCTCACCCAGCCCTGCCTCCCTTCCAGGCACCCTGCCTGCCTCCCTTTAACACCCTGGGCAGCCAGGGCTTGGCTCCCACACATTCTGCAAGAAAAGAAGGGCAAGGCATGGTGCAAACCAGAAGGAAACTACCAAAAACCTTATCAGAACTCTCCAGTTCCAGTGCTGGCCGCTGGTCATCCCTGCGTGGGATGCTCTGCTCTGTGGGCAGCTGAGCCCACGTGCTCCCACAAGGGTAGGGTTAGAGTGGAGAGATAAGAACAATCAGCAGGTTCCCCAGACCCGTGGGAGGGAAGTGACACCTTCCCTCTTCCAGGCTGGATTCTCCCGATGAGCCTCATCTGTCAGGTAGAGCTGGTTGCTCCCAAGAGCTGTGCCAGGGCAGCCCTGGATCCTGTCCCTGCACTGGGGCTCAGTGCCTTGTGCTCAGGCCAAGTGAAACACAGCAGAGGATGAGCTCCTGCAAGGTCAGGGGTCATAATAATGGTCAGCACTGAGGGGAGATGGAAATGGCAGCTTTTGGTGGAACACCAGAATTCCTCCTGATTTGCATTCAGGAGATCATCCCCAAGCCTTTCTTGTTGTCACATCCCTGTCCCTCCTCAACTCCCAGCTTGGCTTTGTGATCATTTTAACTGAAGTGTTGGTCGATGCCTCCCATAATTTAATATGTGGGAAGTTTTGGGCATGCTGGGGGTCTGACCTCCACCTCAGCAGGTCAGGAGCTGCAGGGAGGGTGGTATGCCAGGAGCGATGCCATGGCATGGCCATCAGGGCTGTGAGGCACCATTGTCTGTCCACGAGCAGCTGTTGGAGTGGTGGTGGGAAACTCTGGCAGCTGTGCAGGATGGCGGGGGACTTGTCACCAAGGTTGCATTGGCATACCTGGAAAAATCATAAAGGGGGTAGGGCACTGACTGGGAGGAGCTCTGGGATCTGGAGAATTACAGGGGGAAAACAGTGAGGTTTATTCATTACCCCCTCTCTCCCCCGAACCCGGCACAATCCTGCCTTCACGGGCCAGCCTGCCGTGTCAGCACTGCACACAAAGGGCTCTCAGTCCTCCAGAGCCTGAGCCAGGGCAGAAGGATTTTTAACGCTTTAAATGATAGCTCAGGACTGGGAGGGATATCGAGGTTGAATCCAGCTGCTGTCCTCCTGAGACCTCTTCCATGGGAACATAGGTCTCCTCCTGGGCTTTTGCAGCAGGAGCAGCTGTGCGGGTGAGCCGTGGGGGGGTGAGCTTGTCCACCTGCTCCAGAGGCTTCCCTGCCCACTGGGGTCAGCCTTGGAGGCTGAGACTGGTTTTGGGTTTCCCATCCCAACGGGACAGGAATGCCACACCAGTCCTGCCTGGCAGCTGCCTGCACCCCACATCTGAGAGATGGGCAGGGCAGTGTGTCTGGTGGAGAACCCTGCTGTCCTCCCCTGTGGGTACCTGCCACTGCCACCACCACCTCGCAGGGGCATGACAACATGTCCTGCTGCCCCGGCCCCATTCTTTGCTGCCATTCGCCCCCATCCCCACCTTCCCCTGTCATCCCACATACCCATGGTCTGTCCCCACTGGCCCCCATCATCCCCTGTCTCTGCTCCCCCCCATCATCCTCCAACCCCAGGGTCCAGCCTCGCAATCCCTCATCCCCTCTTCCCCATCATCCCCTACCCCTACGGTCCATCCCCCCCAACATTCCCCATCCCCCCTCCCCCCCCCATCCCCCTCCCCAAGGTCCATCCCCACG
>JAWWES010000006.1:29535612-29561543 GCA_035583135.1 Lophotriccus pileatus | reverse complement strand
GTGCAATTCCCCCCCTCACCGCCCATCCCCGCTGGCCCGTTATTCCCCTCCCCAGCTCCATCCCGTCCATCCCGTCCATCCCGGCCCTCCCGGCCCCGCCCCTCCTCCCGCGGTGTTGGCGCCCCCTGGCGGCGCTGTGGCCGGGCGGGGCGGGGCGTGTCCCTGCGCGGCGGAGGAAGCGGGGGCGTTGCGGCGCGGCCGTGTCCCTCCGCGCGGGCGGGCGCCCAGATCCCTCCGCCGAGCCGGTGGCGGCGGGAGCGGCCGTGGCCATGGCCCGCGGAGCGGGGCCCGCGCTCGCCGCGCTGCTCGCCCTGGTGTTGGCCGTGCTCCGCCGCGCCGAGCCCGCCGCCGGTGAGTGCCGGGGGGCGCGGGGTGTGGGGGTGTGTGTGTGTGCGCGGAGCGAGGGGCTGCGCGGGGGCGGGGGGACCGGCTGCCCTCCCGGCCGCTCTCCCGGCCGCCGCGCCGCCTTCCCCCCGCGCCCGCCGGGTTCGGGCACCCGCTCCCGCTCGGCGTGCGCGGCCCCCGGTGCGGGCCGGGGGCGGCGGGCTGAGCGGCCGCGGGAGCCGTGCTCCCGTGGGAACGGCGCTGCCCGGGGGAGCCGCTCCCCCGCGGGACCCACGCGCGGCGGGAAAGCCGCCCCTGGCTGGCGGAGCCTGGCGGGGATGGATGTGCCGCCGCTGCTGCTCCCGGGGAGCTGCAGCGCTGGGCTTTAACGACGCGGGGAGAAAAGGGTTTGCGGCGCCCGGCGCTCCGCATACCTGCGCACCGAGCCTTTGTTGGGGGCATTCCTGCACACACGGAGGGAATCTCTCCGTGTCCTCCTCCTCCTCTTGTTAGTCAGTCCAGGCGCGATGAAGCCGTGTGTGCACAGCTGGGGAAAGCGCCGCTTTTTGTCACTGTTCCCCCTTGCACGCTGGTGTTTTCAGTATGTTTTACAGCTGGGCTGGAGCATTGGTCCATAGACATAGCTGGTGGGTTCTGGTGGATCTCCTGCTCCTGGAGTAAAGCTTGTGCAGCCTTGCAGCACATTAAAGCCATCGAGGACCAGCAGTGACTTCTCATTCCTTCTTGTTATTCCTGAGAGGCTGGATTGCTCTTCAGATGACTTGTGAACTGTTCAGCGATGGGAGAAGGTGTTAGTGGAAGTTGTTTAGGGCATGAGCGAGCAAGACACTGATAATTAGTTTTGTTGTTCGGTATGGTTAGGAGTGGAAATTGTCGTCTGCAGAGTTTTAACCACTTCTGCCGGTTTGGACACAGAGTAGTTGGTCAATCAGTCTATCTGTTTTGACTTTGAAATGGTCATTGTTTGTCTGCTGGGAGAAGTGTTTGTTTGTTTGTCTTTTCCAGTAACCTCCTCTGAAATCTGACTTACTTAGTTTTACTAATATGTTGCAAGAAGATGGTTGGAGTTAAAAAAAAGTTTTTTTCCTGAATATGTTTTGGCCAGATTTGCTCAAAAGGGGCTAGAAAATTAAAGGGTCTTTCAAGTGTAGGTGTCTTATCAATTCAGAAATATATTTTCTTGCTAGGGTAGAGGTATGGTGCGTAGTAGGACTGTTTTTTCTGGAAACAGCTTGCATGGTAAGATGCAAGGTGGCAAAATACTACTTTTGTGAAGACTAAATGTCGTGTCCACTTATTAAAACTGCACTTTCATGCCAGCAATTTACCAGCTTATTGCTGGCCCTACTGGTTCCTTTTCTGATGGGCTGAGAGGAGAAGTAGCTGTGGCATCACTTGTTGTCACTTGTCTGGGTATGGACACCTGTAAGGCTGGTTGAGGTCTTCCCATTCTGCCAAAGTTTTTGGCTTTGTGGGTGAAATCTCTTCCCAGGCTGAAAGTGACTCCTTGTTTTCACGAGATACTGACCTGCATCCTGTTCTTGGGAGTGGGAGCTGTGGCTTGAATTAATGGGAAAGGGAAAGATGAAATCACCGAAAGGGTATTTTCAGGTGCGTATTCAACTGGCTTGATGCTCTTGTGCAAGAAAGGGCAGGTACCTGATGTCAGCCCTCTTGGTCAATAAATAGGAGGCTCCTGGATGCACTAAACGCTATGGTTTGGACTACTCAGCCCTGCCTCATCATGCAAGCCCCATGGTGCAGTAACTTGCTTTTCCAGTTTAGTTTTGCAAAGGGCTGCAGTTGAAGGTGCAGTAAGCTGGGGTGGGGCAGCAACACCTGCGCTTTTGGTGAGGATACTCACCTGATAATTGGCTGTGAAAGATTCCCTTCTCTTCTGATCGGGCTGGAATCCTGGCTGTTAAGCCCACCCTAATTACCCACTGTCGTGAAGTCTTGAGTTCTGCCTCACCAGGCTGCTGTTGCCTGCCAGCCCGTTTCTCTAGCAGGTTACAGTGCATTTTTAATCAGTGCTGCACTGGCATGTACTGCAGTTTGAGGTCTTTAGTATTCAAACAGTGAAACTTTGGAGGACTTCAAATAATGCTTCGGATAATGCTGACAGCACCGGTCTGCTTGTTATGGATTTGCTTATGGGATAGCAAGTTGGACTTGATTTGCTGAAGCTGTTACTGTCTATCAAATTTGTTCTTATCAAAGATGCTGATTTAGACTTTCAAAAGGGAACGCGATGAGAATCTTGTTAACTCGCATCACTTCCTGCAGGGCATCTCTTAGTCAGATTAGACATACGTGAAGATCCTCCTGCTGATGTTCTCAGGACTTGAATCCTTGGGAAAGGAGGACTCACGCCCCTGGTGGCATTTGGCATTCGAATGAATATCTTACAGTGGATGGGTTGGGTTTTTGTCAGCTTCCACAGCTACTTCCCTTTTTTTTTTTTTCCCTTTAATTGCTGCTATTGCAATAGGTGTGTGATTCCCTTCAGTAGGCTCCGGTCTTGTCCAGCTTCTCGCGTTTCCAAAATTGGTGTCTGTGCCATGAGAGGGTATGAGTGGCTGGACTTTGAACCCAGGACAAGGAGTAGGTGGAAAAGCAGCAGCAGGACTCTGGCAGCCTATTTCTTCTGGACTTACTATCCAAACCAAGCAGTCATGCTTTGTCATTCCAGATGTAGCATCGTGGTTCCTTTAAGTTTGTACTCTTGGCTAATGACTGTTAAGTGGAGAGGATACAGTGATTATTAATTATCACCCCTCCTTTGGGGTGTGTTTGGGAGATGTTGGAGGAGAAAAGGAGCTTTCCTAAGCATCTGTGTAAAAAAAAAAAAGTCCTTTTGTGGATATATTCTTAGTTTTTGTGAATTCACTTTGAAATCATCTCAACAACACAAGTCAAGGGCTGTCAGTGCCCGCCTAGAAGAAACAGTGCTTACGTCGTTCTAAACAGGGTCATCTGAGATCTGCAGAAATAATCGTCCGTTCTGTTTGGAAAATAATCTGTTCCTAGGGCACATGTCCTTTTTTTAGACTGCTGTGGGGATGAAAAAAGAGCTTTGTATCTCAAAATGGCACGGGCGTCTGCTGTTTGTGCCGTGCAGCAAGTCTTCGTCTTGCTCCTCTGACAACACCCCGGACTGCTGCGGAAGCGCTGCTCAGCACAAGTAGCGGGATAACAGTTCTGCACAGGCAAACATGCTTAATGTTCAAATTAATAACGATTTAGTGCTGGAGAATGACGGAAGACTCTTGGAGAAGAGGCAAGCATGGCTCCTGCCTGCCAGATTGCCATGGAAACACCAATACCTCTTCAGCTCTTTAATTGCCTTCCCTACATTTTTTTGTTGGAAACTTTTTTTTTTTCCCAACTAAGTTCTTTATGTTGCAGTTCTGGATTTTAGGCATTTTGGCTTTGTTTGGAAAACTGAAAATAGGGGAAGGCAGCGAACAGTAGCTTTGTAAGGAGATGGAGAATATGGCGACTGACACTCTTCAAACTGTGTTACAAGTTCATCCTGAATTCAATAGTATTATAATGTGAGCTTTTATCAGTAGTTTTTCAGCAGCAACAGTATCACATGAACTGTATCTGCATCTAATATAAATAAGTCATCCTGTAGCTTCTTGTGCCTAAGACCCTGATGATGAAAGACTTCAACTCGTATATTTGCATGATGGTCCTCAGCTCTGTTCGTAGGAGGGCCAATTAGTAGTTTTTATGGTTCCTTGGTGTTCGGAGGAGAGATCTGAAACATGGCAGGGCATGGAGTTTTGTGTGTCTGAGAGAGCTGCATATACTCGGATTTGCTGTTGGCATTCTTGAATTAAAAAAAAACCCTGATGAATTTCCATAGCAGAGCTTCTTTACTGGCTGGTTCTTCTGAAAGCCACTTAAATATTCCCTTCTCAAATTTTTTACACTTGTCTAGACACATTAGTGAAGGAAACCACTTTAGATATTGGGGTTTTCTCTCCCAAAAAGTATGGGATGTTGGTTGACTGCCTTCACACTCCTCTGAGCTCCGCTTAGCTTCTTAGCTGATGAGTCTTGTATTATCCAATTGATTTCAGGCTTTTGTGTGTAAAAACATTGGAGATGTCTTAATCTGATTAAAACATTTTACTCTACAGACTATTTTCATGCCCTGTAGACAAGCTTTGTCCTTAACTACTATCCATCTCTCTGTGAAGTGCAAACTTGTCAGATTGTTTAAATTCCCCAAATGTTAACAGTTTCTAAATCTAAGCTGAATATAAGGCTTTACCCCTTTTTCACAGTAAGGGTTTTTTCCAGTTTGCTTCCTTCCCCCTCTGTGTGGCTGCCATGGAATGATCTGTTCTTCACAAACAAAGAAAAAGCTCTTTTCCTATTTTCAGCTAGCTGTTATTTACTATGGGTTCTTCCCTGGTATTATTTACTATGGGTTCTCCCCTGGTACGTAATCTCACTGGAACTGTAATCTCTTGAGGTTAGTGAATAGTGTAATTAGTCCTTTGTGGTTTTCCTCCAAAATTTTGTTATCTTTTGTGTGTTCTCTCCATATGTGCAGCGCTGTTTACTCCTTCCCAGCTTTCTCAGCAGTTGTTTTTGTCGTGCGTGCTGCTGCTGTGGAAGGATTTTGTCCCTTTCTGAGGGCCTTCCTCCAGAATGTACCTCATGTTTCAACATTTGCCCTTAACTGCTTTTTTCACGCTCTGTTTTTCCTGAAGGGAATTGGCAGCTGTTTTTTGCTTCCTTGGAATTTGAGACTCCCTCGATTTGTTGCGTAGCTGGCGTTGCTGGCCATGCTGATGGTCGTCCTCTTCAGGGCCAATCCACCTCTGACAAACAACCTTGAGCATGGGATTTTCCATGCCTCCTGTGTTGCTGTCGTTTGAGGGCTTCAAATCCTTTTCTCCCCTTTATCTTAGTACATAATGGGTAGCACAGTTGAAATGTCAGGCTGTTTCTCATGAGTCTCAGTCAAGACAGAAAATACACCGACTACTTATATGTTATTGAAACCTATTTTGTCCTTTGGTTTTCCTTCTAGTTCTAAATGTGTTTTTAGCCTGACTTTTTTTGTATGTTCAGTAGGTTGTTTTCCCCCTCTCCAATGAGACGTTTTGAACCTATGGACAAGTTTCAACCGCAAATGACAAAAGGTCTCGATTCTGATACTTGCTGAAAAATTTATGGACAGAAAGAGGCTATAGTATCCTTCCAAGGAGAAAGCTATGCCAGCAGCTCAGCTGTGTTCTCTGCCACAATATCACTCTCGCCTTATTTACAGTAAAACCTTCGGTCAGAGCCTGCACCTTCTTAGATGCAGGATAATCAACCACAAAGCTACAGGAAACCACCTTTATAACGTCTCTTTCTCGCAGCATCAATTGTTTTGGTATTTTTCATTTTTATTTCTGTTTGATCTTTTCTGAATTTGTGGGCAAGGAGTTTGTTGGCGCTACTTTCCTTTTAGTAGTTGCAACAAGGCCCTTTCAGGCTCGCTCTGATTATGGATCTGTTTCCCTTTATCAAAGCTCTTTTAAAAGCTGACACAGCTTCTGATCTTAATCCTTTACTATTTCTTTTAATTTTCTAGCCTAGAAAATATCTGAATTTATAGTGGGCAGATGAAGTGTGGAACCCAAATCACAACTTATAGATCATCTTGGCATTGTAAAGAACAATGAGGCAGAAACAAAACTTCGTTTTTCTTCTAGATTTGCTGTAACTGTCTCTTTAGCCAAAAAAAAATAAAATTAAACCGAGGTGACATTGTGTTCCAGTTAAGTGTGAGCTTTGGATTTGGGTGTTGAGAATCTCAACACTCTCTTTTATGTATCTGTGAGTAAAGCTTTCTGCTTGTGCTTATTTTACAGCAGTGGCCACCTATTTTTCCCTGTGGCCTTGGAAAATAGTTCTAATAGGATGTTAAATGTCACTTCAGAGTTTGCATCTCAATGCAGGAACATGTAATGTTTGTATGGACTCCAGGCTGGGTTGGATTGCTAATGGTGTTCATCTCCCCTGCACTTAGACCCCTTATCTGAGGAATCCTTCAAACTCAGCTACAATGACTGCCAGAAATTGGGTACTCCTTTCAGAAATGGTGGCCTGCCCACTTCAAGAGAAACCAGTCTTTCAAAAATCATGGTAGTAGTCCCTAAAGGGACTGATAAAAATGATGAAGCAATTGAGTGCATGAGAAAGCCACGGGATTTCCCCTTGAAGACCTGCTGGCCATATGGGAGCAAGCCTTCCACCGCACCAGGGTGTGAGGACTGGAAACATCGCTGCCTGTGCTTGGTCTGGGCTAACCCAGCTTCTGGTAGTCTCGGTGGTTTTGTCAAGCTGTGGCAAGTCCAGAAAACCACCTAACAATTCACCATTTCTGTTTTTGTTAAACACAGAAGAAAACTGCCAAAATCAGCGTGTCGGACTCAAAGCCTTGACAGCGTGCTGGTGCTCTCTATATATGGCTCCTAGAAAAGTGGCTTTATCTTTTCAGGACAAGGCTGTGTTCTCTCACGCTGTACGCATCAGAGTAACATAATGGGGGTAGTGAAACAAAGTTTTTATGCTGCTGAGGTAGAAGGTAAAGTTCCTGATACTGTTAACTCTTGAGCTCAACGTGGTAGAGTAGCAGAGAAATAGCTTTTGAAGTAAGTAGTGTTGAAATGCCTTGGTTTTGCATGCGTTGTGAAATTGTGAAAGATATGAAATACAGGAAGACAGTGCTTTGTGCAAAGAAATTTCTAATTTTACTGTGAGAACTGTAGTCTTCGATTTCCCTTGTGATTTCTTCTTTTTTTTTAAAAAAAAAAAAGTCACGTGGCTCTTTAATACTCATTTTAATATAGAATATACATTCTGTATTAATAGATATTAATATACATTTACATTCAATTCAGCTTTGGTTGCATTTCAAAATAGTTATTTTCAGCCTATTTTAGTCCAAAGCTGAAAAGAAATACAAAAATATTTTGTACTTTTTCTGAGTGTCTTTCACTTCTGAGTTACTATAGGCAAAATATATATTTAAAAATTTATTGCTCCACTGTCTCTGTTGAAGAATTGTAAGGGCTGGTAGTAGTTTAATGACCTGCTAAATGGCAGTTCAGGGTGGGAATAATTTGTCAAAAACCCGGGCAAAAATTAATCATTACTTTGCTAAAGCCTCTCTGCTGTGTCTGTATTTGGCTCAGCAAGCCAAACTGGAATCACTGATTTGGATCCTTACTGTGACCCCGAAAGCCATCAGCCTCTTGTTCCCCTCAGTGCAGTTGTGCTGTGAGGTGTTTCTGGCCAAGTGCTAGTTAAGCTTTTACCATGTGGGTTACAAAATCAACTGGCTGCTCAGTTCTCACTGGGGACGCGGGTACTCGACGAGATTACAAAATTGTGTTTGAAAGCTTGAGCACAAAAGAAATAATCCTCTGAGTATTTGCTTCACTGGCTTGATTGGTGTGAAAAGAATGAAAATTCAAGGTAGTGAGATGAGAATACCAAGCCTGATTCCCCTCGTGGTTCTCTGAAATGTGGGAAGGCTTGCTTTGACCCTCCTCCATTTCCCTGGAGTAGCATGGGTGGTGGGAGTTGTCGGAATCATTACGCTTTCTCTTGGACGCAGTGCAGTTTCTCTTGGACACAGTGTAACAGAGCTCTGCTAACTGGAGCTAATCTTCCCTGTGAAAACAAGCTGCTGCAGTGTTAGACAGCAGCAGATGAAGTTGGGAGTCAAAGCCATGTGGATGTTGCCGTTAAATGGGATAAAAATTGTCAGACAGGTGCAAATCAGTGTAAGTGTTCTTGCCCTCTGTGGGAGGGAATGCCGTGCAAAATCCGTGCTAATATTTCGGTCGCTTGGTTACCCTGACCTCAGGGGTTATCTGAAAGGGGCTCAGAGTGGAATTTTGTTCATTTCCTGAGAGCTCTGCAGAAGCAGCGCCATCCAAGTGCCCCTTTTTCAGAAATCAAGTTAACAGCAAGAAGCACACTTGTATTGTGGGAAACACTGATAATTTTCCTGGGGAACTGAGTTTAATTTAACTGTATTCTCTGTAGGGGTTGGAAGCGTGAAACGTCCCTATAGTGCCTCGTAGTGCGTGTGACCTGTTTATGTGCTCCAGGGTTATTGAGAAATAACACTTCAAGCCCTGGACAGCAGAACTAAACTCTGTTCCAAGTTGTCCAATTGCTGGACTGTATTTGGTTGCTGGTTGCAGGGAGAGCTTAGTGGGACTGGTGTGTTAACTCTTCTGTTCCTGAATCCCATTCCTTAGGTCACCAGCGTATCAACTTCAGTGGTGGTTTGGACCAGTTTTCCCCTGGTGCCCCTTACTGAATTTATATTGGAAATTTAATACCTCTTGGGGAAAGGAAAACTATCCTTAAAAAAAAAAAAAAAGGGGGGGGGGGCAATCTGCTATACAGCAGCTGGCAGCTTAGGTGGCTGGGTATTATTGATGCCTGTGGGTGCCTTTAATTGAGATTGGTTAAATGCTTTCCCAAGTACAATAAGGTTGTGGAAATGATATCCATAAAGGAATGGAATTGTTTGAGTTTGGGGCCAGGAAACAGCCTTGGAGGCTGGGAGGAGCTTGTGACTTCTTAGTATGCGGATAAGTTTGGGATAGAACCCGGGTTATCTGGTTCCAGGAGCTTTATCTGCTATTTTGGTGCTATTTAAATGGCAGGCTGTGGTCTAGGTGGACTGGCTAAATTTTTGTGGTTCCAGAGTGCCCTCTGTTCCTGCAGGGTTTCATAATTCCCACCCTTCTGGTCACTTCAGCACTGAGTGCTGCTTCAGGTCCCTGTGAAGGGACAAGCACTTGCCAGAGCTGGAGCTGATGTGTTGGTTCCATCAGAACAGACTTCACTAGAGCTTCCAGTAGATTTGGATTAAAAAAAAGTGGTTAACAGCTCTGATGTTTTCACTTACTCTCAAACACAATTCTGTCTGAAATCAGGATGCCACAACAGTAGATGTTGGAGAAAATTCTGGATTGCTAGAGCTATTTGGCAGGTGAGCTCATGAGAGATGGATGCCCCTGTTTCAGTGCAAAGTGTTCCTAGAGATAGTGAGAAAGAAGGAAAGAGTTTGAGACAAAATATTCTGTAAGAAGGCTTAGGGGTAGTTGCCTCTTATTTCAGAGACTTTCAGTCCAGAATTTTGATCAGAAAGTAGTAACTGGGGACATTTAACCCAAAGCCTGCAGGTGCTGACATGAATGCCTTTGTAGCTTGCTGAAATTACTGAATGCTTTGCTTTGAAAATCTACCCAACAGAAATTCTGGAAAGATTTGTTTGCCTGATGAACAAATCTGTATTTGATTCTTCTTTCAGTCTGGGTCTTTTGATGCTGCCAGAGATGAAATTAAACTCTCTGATAGTGTCTTTGTTTCGGTTCCAGCCCTATAAAATTTTCATTTGCCCGAATATGCTAAGGAAGCTTTGACTTGACACGTATTTTGGTTACTGATTTGACTGTTTTCTTCTCTTTCAGCTTTGCAGTGTATGGATGATTCCAGGCCATGTGTTAATGAGGGAAAGTGCATTCCGTATCAAAACGGTACAGGATATTGCAAGTAAGTTGGTTTCATTTCTACTCCATTTAATTACCAATCTTTCATTCAGGGTCCTAGCCAGAAAGGAAGTGTGAATTCTTAAGATTTTCTTACTGGGTCCTTCCAGCATAAGTTTTAGGACTGTTGATGTTTCTTGGTCATGTGTTACTTCTTGTGTGGTAGCTTTTTGTAATGTAAGAAATCTGGAATTCTTGGGTTTGGATCTTGTCAGTAGCGTGTCTTTGCGTTGGATGAGGAACCAAGACCAAACTAATCACAGAAGTAAACTCTGCACCTTGTTTCCAGGCCCACAAGTTAAGTTGAAACTCTTCATCTTATAGCTTCCCTTACTTTTTAGAGCTTCAGCCCCAATTTCAATATTTTTGTGGTTTTTCAGAACTATTCTGCACTTTGAAGCGTGTCAGTTCCCTTCTACATGCTTAAGAGCAAGTAATATCTGGGAGTTGCAAAAACAAACAAACAAACAAAACAGCCCAAACAAACATCCTGGTTTGTTTTTATTATGTAATTGATTTTGGTAAATGTTGGCACCCATCTTCAGTGGTGCCTTCACTTTGCTGCTGCTTGGAAAACTCGCCAGTAGAAGTAGGTATATGGTGTCTGGACAAGAAGGGGTATATGGTGTCTGGACAATGACATCACATCTATTTAAATGTAGTTCACCTTTCAAACTGCAGTATTTGGATTTTTTTTTTTTTTTTTAAATGAAGGGATATTTTGCCACAAGACGTACCCTCCTTGTTTGACAGGTTTAATTTACTATGTCTGCAGTAAATAGATTATCTTCTAAACGTTTACTTCATCAGTGCAAGTTATGTAATTTTCTAGCATTCTAAATCACTATCTTAATGCCAGAATTCTTTAAATATTGGTGAGTTTTGTCTTACTGATTCAGCCTAGCTAACACACAGCTCTGCTATTTACCCTTCTTTACAAATCTGTCTTCCCTAGCCACAAACTTTAGTTCTCTATTAATAGTGTGCATAAAACTCAATATACTTAAATTGCACCTGTGACACACAAAGGGGAAATCATAATCTAATTTGAGGTTCTTCTCAGTTTCAAATCAATACCTGATGTGCTGAAAGGCAAATATGTGATTTGTTATTCCATCTAAGTTTCTTTTAAAATTTCTAACTTACTGCTTCCTAGTCTTTTACTTTCCATGGCTTTTATATTGATGTCGGCTGAAAGGAGCTGCCCTTCTGAAAAGAAAGCTGGAACTTCTCCTGCTTTACTCTCGTATTTTGAGACTGAAACAAACAGTGTGACGTTAGTAGGTCTTTCTGATGTGTACTTAAGCGTGGTAGTCTGGAGCCAAAGAATGTAGGTCACAATGAAGGTAATTAAACTGGTGTTGATGTTGGTGCTGCTTGTACCTTCCTAAGGATGTTTTCTTCAGCTTGCCTGTTTCTCTTAACCATGTCCTAACAATTGTTTTTTCACAGTCTAAGTTGGTTCATCTGATTAACTTCTGTTCACTATTTGTAGTGCAGTCCAGATCTTGACACATTTCCCTCATTACAATGGCAGCTTTGACCACGGTTACATTTTTTAGCGCGCAGAGTTATTTATAATTCCAATGTTGCCTTCCTCCTGCTTGTGCAGAGTGTTCTTGCGGGTTTTAAGCCAATCTCTCCTTCAAGTAACAGCTCAGTTCCTTTGCAGGTGCCAGAGTAATTGTGAAGGCTAATAGAGGACTGCATACAGAGATTAGTATGTGTCTGTTTTATTTAGCTTTGGCTCAAGAACTCTTTTTGCAGAAAGGAAGGAAAAAAGTAGCAAAACCCACCTCAATTGTGGAGTCTCTACCTTTAGCAGCCTGATTCTTAGCATCCTGTTTTGGTTTTAACTTTTTTTTCTTTCCTGCACTATGAGGAACTCTGAATAGGGGAACTTTCAATCTGGTTTAGTAACCTAAATGACTTTCTGAATTTTTGATGGCTGCAAAAGTATAAAAGTTTTTGCTCAGGGGACTGAATTTATTATTAAAACAAGCAGCTCGGCTTCTAGCTTTGCAGAATCACTTGGTGATTAGCAACATCTCCACCCCTTCCACTTTTCTCAAGTTATCTGCAGTACTTCCTCTGCCAAGCAATAAGTTATTATAACAAGCTTTCTTCCTCTTTCTGTATCTCCTCTCAGCCGAGCTGTTTGTTGTTAGTGTGTGGTCAGGCCATCCAGTCAGTCTTGCTGTCTGTAAGAATCAAGCTGATTTTTACATGGCTGAGGGAGAACCTGCATCAGCAGAAATCAAATGTCATAAGACATGAGTAAGCACTGATAACAAAGCACCTAGTCTAGATATTTGGCCCAGCAGCGAATGGCAGCTTAGCGCTTAAACAGCTTTCTTTGTCCGAAAATCCTGTAGCATCTACTCCATTAAAAAAAAAAAAAAAAAGCTGGTTTTCTACTAAGAAACCTTTATTATGGTGTATCTGGCATCTGTTATGGGAACAGTGATTGTGACCCTTGTAAGGAAGCCGGGCTTGGATCTTTATCAGATTGCTCTTGTGAGCGCCCTTTAAGTAGCTCCGTTCCCTTGGTGACGCTGCTGGCCCATGGCTGTCGTTCTGTGGCACTGTTTGATAGAGTTACTGACCTCTTCTGACCTTGATTTTATATTTAGAAAATTACACATTCCTGTGTTTGCATCTTCCAAGGCCAGATTTTTTTGTGTGAGAGCTCTTTCTATACTCGTTCAGTGACCAGCATGGTGAAGGTGCAGGCCTCATTCCGAGGAACATGCCTGTATCTGCAGCAGCACTGGAGAGGGCACCCATCCTTCCAAGCTTTCTAAGTCCTGCTTTGACAAAAAGCAGTTTCAGTTCAGTTTGCAGTTTGGCTTTGCATTGCACTGTGATGGTTTTTTTGTTGTGGGGGTGGTTTTTATCCCCCTTCAAAACATCTCCAGGCAGCCTTTTGCACACTGAGGTGTCAAGCATGAAGAAGTCTTCTGGCATCCTCTCATATCCAGCAAAGAAGCAGGATAAAGGTTCCTTGTTGCTTAATGCTAATTGTGAACATCACAGGAAAACTGTTTCTCGTCTTCCTGCTGCTGGATGACTGGGGAAGCAGTAGTAGGAAGAGTCTGTGGGATAGTGCTGTGAACTTGCAGTGTTTCTGCTGTTGCAGCAGGCTGGGAAGGAAGGTGTGGGTACAAGGAGCTGTTTCAAGGACAAGCAAAGCAGAGATTTTGGCATGACTGCCTGTTCTTTTCTGAGTGTAAGGGTCTGCTCTGCTCTGCAGGTGGATGCAGGATTGAGCAGTCCCTTTGTGCTTGGAGTGGGGCAGGGCCCTAAATGAAAGATCCTCTTAACGATTTCCCCATGTTTGACAGCTGTGGCCTCTCCCAGCTTCCCGCCCCAGTGACAGGGAGCAGAAGCAAGACTGTGCCAGGGAGAGAAGCTGAAGTGGGAAGTGAGTTGACATAGGGGTGCTCCAAGGTTTAGGGAGGAAACTGTGGGCCTTGCTACTTCTCATGCTTGGCAGGCTTTGAAGATTGAATTTTTGACCTTAGGACTGTTGCAATTCATGTGTCCAGAAGGGATAGCCAAAGCTCTGTATGCAACCAAGTACTGCTCTAAGGTTTTCTGTTAGTCCTGATGGTGTAAAAAGACCTCAGAGCTGTGCTTAGTCAAATGGGAAGACTGAGGTGCCAAAAGCATGGTCTCCTTCAGCACATCCTTTCATGCCCCAAGCTGTCAGGGTTTGTGCAGCTTTGTGTGCTCCTCTCTCTTCAACAAGCAGGAGTTTGTGGACCTTTTACATTACATGATAGTTTTTACCTCTTTTCTGCAGACTGGCAACAGGAGGACCTCAAAGAGTGCTAAACTCAACTCAGGAATAGCATGGCAGTAAGGGGCTTCTATCCCAGTTCTAACCATCAGCAATTCCGACACCCTTGCCAGGTTTTTTCCTACCTGTCCTTCCAGCTAGATCTTCATAAATTTTAACTTGGATTTAAGAGGACTTCTGGGGCTGAAGGCAAGATCACTGCAGCACTGCTTCTGAGACTGCAGCTGATATCTTCTTAGGATCTGTCTCAAGAGACTAATCACTCCTAGACCAGTGAATGGGGAATACCCATAAGAGACCTTGTAGCAGGATGAGGTCTGAGAGTTTTCCAGAAGAGGCTAAATGCAGAAGTTGAAGTTGTCCCTTTCTGAGAATGGCCTGCCCTTTTCTGTTTCCTTCTCTCTCCTTTCAGAACTTAAAGGAGACCCTTGAGACCAGGGCAGAGGAAAAAGGGGAGGGTACACACGCTGTTAGCTTCAGTTCTGGGAACGGAGTTGTGACTTCAGTCACTCTGTCAAAATTTTCTGTTGTGCAGACCAAAAGCTGTTCAGTGCTCTGATGGGCAGAAAAAGCTGAACCAAACCATGCCTGTTCAGACTGTTGCCCCTCGGAGCACCGTGGAGTGGAAGGCTGGAGAGGCACCTTCTGTGCACGGGAGAACAACAGCTGTGTGCTGCTCTAAACGCAGAGCAGAGAGGCCGTCCCATCCCATAGTTTGCATTCAAAGTATGACGCATAAATGGGTGCCTTGAGACATGGGAAGGAGCGTTTGTAAAGCTAACCAGAGAATCCTGTTCTCCCTCCTGAGAGGAGGTGTAGGTGTGGGAGTCAGAACCTGGGAGCCAGAGGGAAGTCTGGTTAAAATCTGTAACAAAATAGCTGAGACCCGTCTCACGTTAGTCACCAGACTGCATTTTTTTTTTCCCCTCTCTGTAGAAGCATCTTCCAGCCAAGAGAAGGGAGTATTGGGTTAAGGAGTGTGTGTGGGGGGGAGAAACAAGACTACTAGGAAATTCTTCCCTTCGCTTTTTAAATGAAAACCATCTGCTTCCTTCTGTACATCTCCAGATGATATCATGGCCCTGAGTAGAAAACTCCCATGAAAATCAAACATCTGGAAGTCTGGTTAAAATTGTCTATAAGGTGCATTTGAAGAGACTGTCTTGTGAATGTGCCCAGGCAAATATAGTACGGCAGATGAGGAAGTTTTTCCAGCAGACTAGACATACTTTCCAGAAGTCTGTTGAGAGCAGGAGAGAACTAAGTTTTGGAAGGTAACTTCAACGTGGTTTTGTGGCAGAAGAGCCAAAAGTGCAGCTTTTGTGAATATTTTACTTTCACTTCCAGCATTAGGTTGTTGGAGTGAACGCAGCTCTGTGGATTTGTGGATACTTCAAACTGGGATAAATACCTTCTTTTTGTTTTTATGTCTCTTGTTTAGCTCCATGAGAGCCTCAGCTAAGGCAAATGCAGGCTGGAGCTGAAAAGGAGGAGGGGAAAAAAAAAAAGCAGGCTGAACTCTAAAGTATTTGTGCTGGAAAGTAGCCCAGAGAGAGTAAAGGAGAAGCTTTAATTAGAAGCAGCTGCATAGCTGATGCAGCCCACAGGACATTTTCCCATTTCAAACTCTCTAGCTTTCAGAAATCATGATTTGAATTAAGTTGTATGTGAAATTTATTCTTAAAAGATTAAATTCCTGTTGAAGTAGGTTAAGAGACCTCATGTGCTTCCAGAAAGTGCCAGAACAAACTTCATCTTCCTGTTTCTTTTTCTGAGTGTTAGATGGAAAACTGAGGAGAAACAGTGGCTTTTATTTGGAAAAGATTTGGTTTCCTGTTCTGAGCATGTCATTTGGAGCTGACACAAGCTGCTACAATTTTAAGCTGCTCTGTAGACAAGTGGCTTTTTTTTTTTTCCTCTCCTAAAGGGAACTTGAAAGAGTAGTTTGGGATGAGAGCGGAGCAGGGGTGGTGGGAAGCTGGAGTTGCTGTTGAGTTTAATCATATCCTTTTAAAAAAGTCTGGACTTAGACTGCACATTTGCACTGTTTGCCTCTATTTTTAGAGAAACAATGTGGTGCCCAACATGAATCAGGGGCAAATATTTGCAGTTTTGTCTACACCAACATTAAGAACTAAATTACTAGTATTTGTGCCTAGAAATGTTGAAGACAGGAGACATGGTTGAAAATCTGGACTGTGGGTTTTTTGTTCTGTAACGTTCAAAAAGGCTTGCACTGAATTGCTGGAGGGGAAAGTTGCATAACTGTGTGACCAAGCACTTCTCCAGGAGGAGAACAAAATGGTGGGTTACAAGGGCTGTGTGTACCTGACCTACCGTCTTTCCACAGGCAGGCACATTGCCTCTGGCATATTCTGTAAAGGCTTTGTCCTTCCAAATATAAAGAGCTAAAGTTAAAAGAGCTCTTCCCTGCTGCAGCGTTCCCTCATGTTTTTCTGATTAGCCTCAGAAGATACCAGAACAAGCCTGGTCTTGGAGCGCTCTTCAACTTTGTACCAGAACATTTGTGTACAAAATGCTGGGCTGTTTGCCTTAATCAGTAGTGTCTAGGAGCAACAGTTAAATGCCCCTTCCAGCATCCCTGAGTGTTGGTGGGTGGGAGAGCAGACATATTTTGGTGGTTTGTTTGCTTGTGGACAAAACATGAAATGTTCCTCTAGACTTTCTGGTTTGCTTTACAGTCTTTCAATGAAAAATCACTTTAGGACTCAACTTCTGAGTGTGTTTTGGTTTATTTTGTAACTGTTAGTGGAGTGGGTGGTGTTGGAGGAGCTCTTGTCTGCCCGATGAGATTGCCTAGTTGGGGTTGGGTGAAGTTATGGTTTGTTGCTCCTTCTTTCATGATAAAGAGAACTAAAAGTGCATGTCCTGTGCCTGTGGCCTCTAGTCCGAGGAGGTTGGTGCGCTGCTGACTGAGGACTGCTTAGCTGCCCAAACCCCCCATCACTGATGGTGGTAAAACCAGAAGGAATCCCTATGACCTAGTCTTGTAAGACTGCTGGGACTGAAGTTCAGTTTGTCTTTACAGAGTTGCTGGCTGCATATATAGATGTCCAGAGACATGATTTAGCCGTGGTTACCCAGGCGGTCTCTGAGCAGAGCCAGCCAGCGCACCGTGTGCAGGCTTGAATGCCGTGGGAGTCGAGCAGTGCTCCAGCTTCTGGCACAGCTGTCTTTGCTGGGTGCCAGATTTCTGTGTGATTGAGCTCCTACAAAGCTGTGCTGTAGCCCGCTGGCGTTTGGACTCATTTCCAACCTGAATCGAGGAGGGATTTTGGATGTTAAAGGAAGTCTATAGAACTGCCGTGGCTTGGGCCCAGAATTCCCGAAGCCTCTTGTGTGATGTGGCTGCAGCTCACGCTGACCGACAGCCTTCGGCTGTTGCACCAGGAATGGCTCAAGAGGCAGAGGATACTCTGCATTGGTACTGTCTCAGGATTTGCTTTCTGTAACCTTATTAATCCTGCCTTGCCTTGCAAAATCTCTTCTTTCATGTCTGTTCTCCGGTATGAAGTTGAAAGTATTAAGATACGGTGAAAGGAGCCTAATTTGGGTGTGGGCAATGGTAAATTACAGTTACGCACAGTTACTATGTGACTTTCCTGCTTTACACATATGGCTAAAGCCAGTTAATAAATTTTAACATGAGAAAAAACAGTTGTGGTCATCTAGTAATGACCCCTTGCATAACTTGGATAATAACCTCTCTGAACAGCTTTGTTTGAACTAGCGTGCATACTCTTCCTGAAACAGCCAATCCTGGTGTTCTTTTAAACAAGCATGAATGATGGAGAAATTCCACTGCAACCTTAAATGCGTTGTTCCAGTTGTTTCTCTCTGCTGCTGAGAGACTGCCTGTGACTAAAGATGAAAATATTACCCTATTTCTAATTTGAATTCACCTAGCTTCAACTTTTAAGTGCTCAGATCTGTTATCCCTTGTGCTTTCTAGATTGGGAATTATTGTTAAATCTGAGTTTTTGTAGGTACTTGGAGCTTTTGGTTAAGTGTCTCATTCCTTTTTTCCCTTTGATAAATAGACTGAGCCACCTGAGCTTTTCATCGTGGCCAGTTTTCTATTAATCATTACTGTTGGCTTCTTTGAATTCACTTCAGCTCTTCCTCCTTAAAGAGCAAACACTAGAACTCATGTGATGGTTGTGCCAAGCATTTATCAGGTGTAGCATAATCTCATTTATTCCTACTTTGATATTTGCTGTTTGTCCACGGAAAGTATTCCTGGCCAAATGTCTCGCTGGGAATTCATGTTTATCTGACTGTTAGGACCCCCCAGAGCAAGTATGCCATTCACAGATCAGTCTCCTGTTTTGGGAGGGTTGCTGTGTAGGTTTTGTTTCTAGATATGTGACTTTGCAGTTCTAAAGTGCACTTTGGGTGCTGACTGCCTTATTAAGCAGTTCATCTTACTGTGGTCTATCAAGAACTTGTCTCCTCTCTTACCTGCGTGTTTGACCAGCATTGAGATTTTCTGTTGTTAATCATAGATAGGCACGTTGAATAGAACAGGAACAAAGGCAGATCCCCGTAGGATTCTGTTTAAAACACAGCTTCATGACCATACTTTGATTTTTCAGCTGAATTGTAAAACCTATCCAGTTAGGTGTGGTGGGGCTTTTTGGTGTTGGTGGTTGTTTAGTTGGTTTTGGGTTTTTTTGCCCTTCCAATCAACCATACACTTTTTAAGTGCATAAGGAAAAGGGAACCTTTCTGCTGATACATTCCTGTGTGAGGACTAATTAGAGACTGTGTTTTTCTTGCAGTTGCAGTCTCCTCCCTTTAGATTTGAGTAACTCATGGATTTAATAATTGCCCCTCTCCTGATCTGGAACAAAACATATCTAATAGTCACTTCTGACTTTTTTTACAGTGAAATACGTGTTCTCCCAGGCTGTATCTTGGGTTACTCACCAGTTAAAGCATGTGGCTGTGCACTATAGACAAAAACTGCAAGTGGACGGTCCTGTATGTTAGGTGCTATTTTTATCCAGTGCATACCCTTGCAGCTTTCTGCTACCTGAAAGAAGCAAATGGAACTGTGGGTGACACAGAGGTGGGCTTTGCAGGCTTGCTTGCCTGCATCCTTTATCTCTGGAAGTTAAATGGAAAATCTGTGGTACAAAGGCCAGCTAAAAGATGGATTACAGCTGACAAGAGTAGTCAGACTGTATTGACATAAGTTTAGGTTAGAGAGAAATAACTGCAATCGTTCTGCAGTTGGAGATCTTTGTATAAAATATTGCCCTGGTTGTAGATAGTGTGTGTGTACTCGTTTTTCTGTGGGAGACAGAGGAACAATGACCTTGTCGTTAGGGTACTAGCCAGGGGCGTGGGAGACCTGACTGCAGTGCTTGTGTTGCTATTTGAGTGCAGGCTTCAGCATGTCACAGTCCCAGATGCACTTATCAACATGAGGATAACAGTATATTCCTGTCTCACGGGAGCGTGGTGGAGAAAGATCTGCTACGGATCTTCAGGCCCCCAGACACTGCATTTCTACAATGTTTATAAATATTGTGAAAGATGGATAATACCTGGTGTTAATACCTATTAAACTGCTTGATTTTCTTCTAAAAAAGGAGGCTTGTTAGAATGGGAGTAGGTGCAAGGAGTTATTTCTCAGCAATTCTTTAACACTTAGGCTTTTAGTGAAGTTTTGAAGGGAAGTGCGAGAACGACATTCTGCATTTGATGTAACTGGGATTGAATGTAGTGCTTATTTATTTTGTAAGGGGCGATTTCACAACTTTAACTTAAGTTTTCAGTGATCTCATTTGAGACAGTCCCACAGGAAGTCCCTGTTACATCTGTGATGTAAATGTTTAGGTTTGTTAGTGTTACTGTTAATTATGGCGAGTGTCAAGACTTTCAGTGGCCCTGGAACCTCTTTCCTGGAATCTTCCCAGGGCAGCAAGGCTTCAGGTGAGTGTGCTGCAATTCATTTCTTCTCTGTTGCAGGTGTCGAGAAGGCTTTCTTGGAGACTACTGTCAGTACAGAAACCCCTGTGAGAGCAATACCTGCAAGAACGGGGGAACTTGTGAAGTTGCCTCTCTGATAGGAAAGCCTACCTGCAAGTGTGCTCCAGGATTCACGGGAGAGGACTGTCAGTACTCAGAATCACACCTCTGCTACGTGACCCAGCCCTGCCTGAATGGAGGAACTTGTCATCCCCTCGGCCAGGAAACGTATGAGTGTGTCTGTCCTCCAGGTTACACAGGTGGGCTTCTGCATTTGTACCTCCAGACTCCCTCCTTTTGTGAGTTGCTTCATCCTGGAATGTTCTGGGGCAGTTGTAATGTGCTCTCAAGTTTTCTAACTCCAGCACAAAAAATGAGAGGAAGTCTAAATGACTGCATGACCAAAAAAAGCAAAGGGGAATAGGGACTCAAACTCACTATCCTTTAGACGTCAGCAGAAAAATATTTGGATCTTGTGGGGTTGTCCACGTGGGAAAACTGAGTGCAGAAGCTACTCTGGAGTGGCTGTTACACTTTGAATTCAGAGTCTAGTTTCTAGGGGAAAAAAAGAAGACAGCAAATTTGGCCAGCAAAAGCTTTCTGTGGGAAAACTATAATTGGATGCCTGAGGGGGGAAGCATGGAAACTTACTCTCTTCACTCTTGAAGGGGATGTAGAAGAAGAGTGACTGTCAGTGTATAGTATGATTTCAGGTCATGGGTTATTTTTATAAATCACAACATTCTGTGTCTTGCTGCTACCCTGTAAATGACTTCATACTGTAACCACAAAAGAATTTTCGTTTCAAATGTAATACTGTAAAATGCAGACATCAGTTTTCCTGTAATAATGCAAAGATTTAATACACTAATAATTTCGAGGTATCATGGAAAAAAAATACTCTTTTCCACAGTAATAACTCTTAGTTAATCTGTCTCTGTTTCCTCCAGGGAGGGATTGCCAGTGGATTGATGCCTGCACATCTCAGCCTTGTGCCAACGGAAGTACATGTACTGTGTCTGGAAACAAGTTCTCCTGCATCTGCCTGTCGGGCTACACTGGCCCCAGGTGTGAGATAGATGTGAATGAATGTGCCACATCGGGGCTTTGCCAGCACGGTGGGACCTGTGTCAATTTGCCCGGCTCCTACCGCTGCCAGTGCAAGCCAGGCTACACGGGGCACCGCTGCGAGAGCGTGTACGTGCCCTGCTCCCCGTCACCCTGCATGAATGGAGGGACGTGCCATCAAACAAGTGACTTCACCTTCGAGTGCAACTGCCTGCCAGGTAAGTGCTCCGGAGCGCTCGGCTTCGTCGTCTCGTCCCTGCGCTCCCATCTGTGCTCCTCCGAAAAACTGCTCTCGGAAAAACCGTCTCTGTGTGGTATGTCTGTAGTGGGAGGTAGAAGGGAGAGAAAGCTCAGGGAGGCGGGAAGCTCTGCCAGGATGTCGATTTCTGAGTGTTGGAATTTCATAACGTGGAAGGGAAGGAGAGGGAAGGTGGCTGGAAATGGCAAATTTGCTTGGAACCCGATTAGAGGCAGAGAATCAAATAGGTAAGAACTACGAGGTACATTCAAGGAGGTTAGGATGGTATCTCCTAATGCCTATTTGGAATGCAAAATGCCATTAACACAAGCCTCCATAATACACAGTTTTGTATCAGTCAAGTCCACAAGTAACTTCAGTGCTTGAGTGAATGTGTATCTTCCTCCTTCTCTATCTTTACCCCTAAAACACATTAAGTTCTATTATCTTCCTTTTTATTTCTCCAGTTCCTTCAAATCTAACAAGATATCATTTCCAACTCACCACACCATTTTTTGTCTCCAAATAAATGATGACTGCTTGTTTTCTGATGCTGTTAGCTGCCCTGAGTTCATCCACAGCAGGGATGATGTGCTTGCTCGGGATCACGGGCGGCGTTGGTTTTGTGTGTCAAGCTGGGCTCCAGTCTCTACACGTGACCTTATGTCACCTGGCTGGGGCCCTGGTGGTCTCATCCCTCTTGCTCCCTATCCACTTGTCATACTCGACCACAGAGCAGTACTAGTCATCTTTGAATATCAGAGTATTTTTAGGCTGATATTTTTTTACTGAGTAATTCAACTCCATGGGAAACAGACTGTTTGGAAATGCTTTGGACTAGACTTCCTACTTAAGTGTATTGCAGTCTGGCATACAAGCAGTTGGTGTGTGGCAATCTGGAAAAGTAAACTCTCTCCCCTTAAGCATTTCTCTGTTGTTATTTATGTGAAAGATGTAGCTGCCATACACTGTTTAGGATGAATATAGAACTGACTGTCTTCTCATGAGGATCATTTGGAGTCAATGGTACATGTGGGAAGTCCATTTAGAACTTCTGAAAAATGTTCACTTTTTGGAGACCTTTTCTTGAGATGCTGACTCAAATGACCTTAAATATATATTGCCAACCTTAGCAAGTGACTGCTCAACAACTTCCTGGCTTGCCTGAGTAAGCATGTGACATTGAAGAATTTATCAAAGTCGATCTTAAAATAGAAGGATGGATCTTTATTTTTCAAAGCATTTATTTCTATGCTTGAAGAAAGAGTACTTTGAAAATGCTGGTGTCTTAACTAACACTTGCTCTCAAGGAATTTATTGTGTTTCTGCTTTGCATCTTTTTAAAATGAAATTATAAACCAAGTATCTCTGGATTAACAGTCATGATCAGAATTTCAGAATTTTCTGAAAGTTGGATCTGTTTAGCCAGTTCAAGGAATTTAAGGCCTCATGTGGGAGCAGTGTGGTGAGGGGAAGAAGTGGGGAAGATGAAATTGGAGGGACTTGATCCTGTAAAGCTGACAAGACAGTTTACTGTAGTGATTCCCTTACAGGGACACAAGACTGAGTAGAAGCAGATTTTCCCTTAGGGAAGTGTGTGGGCTGGCTGAACTATGGTCAGGAAATGAAAATGAGATTACTATAGTAACAGCTACACACCTACACTGCTCACACATTTTGGATTATTAGCTGCTTTTTTTAACTTGTACACAATGTGTATAGTGGGGTTGAGTTTAGTGCGGCTTTGAGAGCCTTCACATCTGTATTTCCTGTATTTGTTTAAGTTGGCCACGGTGTTTTGCTAGCTTGAATTTTTAAAACAAGTCATTTGAAAAAACAGCAAGAAAGGGAGCTGTTGGAGAGGCCCAAATGCTTACATTAGACTGATAAAGGCAAGGCACCCAGCCATTTCTTCCCTCTTAGCGCAGAGCAGAATTTCTGAAATGTTGGAGAAGGTTCTGTCTGGGAAGGAGAGGTCAGCAGAAAGAGAAGAGAAATGGTGGCCTGTCACGCCTAGGGAGGATGTGAACAAGGCCTGCTCCTCTGGAAGAGTGTGCCAGGATTATGGACTAGAAATTCCTCTTTAGCCTCCCTCTCTGAACTGGAGCAACGCCGATGATACTGTGACTATAAATGGAATTGCTCTAGCCCTTTTGGACTGCCTTAAGATGTTGCCATTGCTCAGGGTTATGGCCACAGATGCAGGAGGCATCTTGAACTGCTGGAGTGGGTTTTGATATGATTTTGCATCTTGTGACCTGTAAAACTACTTTGAAGAAACTGTTAAGCAGCAATTTAGGCATAATTAAGCTATTTCTGGCCTGGCCCTGAAATGGGTTCTAATTTCCTGTGGATGTTTTCTTCTTGGCTTTTCAGTGAATTTAATTTTTTGTAAAGGCAGATACATGAGAATAAGAGCTTGAAAATGTAGTAAAACCCTAGAACCTGGAGTTACATGTCACAGCAGCTTTTTCTACTGGTGCACAAGTTCTGTGTATGTCACTTGAGGATGTCCACAAACAAATCTTGCATTAGGTAATTAATGAAGTAATGTGTGTTAAGTCATCATTTGGTGGTGAGTGTAGAGTGAAGTTATATGTACTGTCCCTGTTGCATCTGTCTGAAAGGTAACCTCATATTTCCTATCCATCTGGTGTAATCACTTTTCCTCTGGGCTTTGTTGATTTAGGTAGAAGCGGGCTTGTAGACAAGTGAGCATCTTAGGTCAATCATAACAGAGTAGTAGTGAAAAAAAATATTTCCTTGAAAGAGACTTAACCTGAAGCATTAGCAACTCCTTTAAATAGAAGAATGAGCTTGTAGTGATAAATATTTGACAAAAAAGGAGTTCATTTGGCAACTAACCTTTAATGGAATGTTAAACAAGTCAATAGAGGAAGTTCTTAGCTGGGAAAGTGATTATTCATTGTTATCCATCAAAATAATTACCCATTAACTAAGATAAGGACCCAAGGGAATTCCAAGGGCTTGTTCAGGAAACGATCTGTCAGGCTGGAGCAGGCTGTTTGTGAGAGCTGGAACACTTCCTGGGAAGAGGAAGTAACCTCACGCCGGTTCCTAGCGGAGCGTCGCGCTGTGCCGTGCAGTGAGCATCACCACTGGGGTCCAACACATACTGAATTTCCATGGCAGGAAGGCTCTGCTTGCTGGGATTTGGGGATGAACACCTTCCTGTGGGCTGGGAGGTTTTCCATGCCAGCAGCCCTGGGGTATACCAGGTGGCATGTGTGCCTCTGTGGTCTGGATGAGTTGGCTCTCTGACCTGGAGTAGCCCAGCTCAGATTTAGCTCTCTACATCCCTAATTTCCCTTCATCAGGCCCGAAGTCTGGCAATAACTTGACATTTTTGTTCAGGTGTGGTTTCCCGTCCCCATTACTAATTGGTCCTGCAGAAAGTCTGAGGTGTAATTTATAGGTTGAAATAAGGCTAAGGAGTAAGATTTGAAGGGAATTGGGTCTGGTGCTCTGGAATGGGGTGGAGAATTCAGATGACGTAGGAATAAAGTTATCTGCTTGTGTCAGTCTGTGTACTAGGGGAGGAACAACATGCTGTTAGCAGTGGGAATGCTTTTCCCCTTGAGGTTCTCATTCCTTAGTTTGTTCTTGGAGATACAGAGCAAAAGTCAGGATGTGTGTTGCAAACTATTCTCATGCAGGGAGAAAGCAAAGGACAAGAAGTGAGTCCCAGCACAGGAGGGAACAGGAAATAGAGTCAGGTGTCCAAATATATCAAAACATTGAACTCTGTGGCTTTCTGGAAAAGAATCAGGTTATATAACTGCAAAATTAGATCCTGGGGTCCAGCTAGAGAAAAGCTCAAATATCTCAGAGCAACTTTGTGCTTGTCGTGCTCAAATTTAGGCAACCATGACTCCAAAGGACTGATTTTAAGAATGAAATCTAAACTTCACTAGGACAGTTTTATTTACAAATTAAGCAGATTGCAGTATTGCAGTGTAAATGGGACTTCAAGAGGACACAAAAATCATCCTTTACAAGTTTTAGGTATTCTGAAACTGGACCGCAGTTGTTCTTCAGTGTAAAGATAAATTTAAAGGGAACTTGGGAGTTGGGAAGTTAACAAAAAAAATGAAACTTGTATTTTCTTCAGCTGTGCACTCAACATAGTGTTGTCTTCCCTGTTTCAAGCCTTCCTGATTACCTTTCCACTGGAGGTGTTATTTGACTGAGGACTTGGCTGCGTGTCATTTCTCTTGAATCTTTTTACTACATTGGGTTTTTTTTGTAAACTCTTTTTTCTTGTATCAATTTTACTGTCATTATTGCTATCCTCCACCTTTTAGTGTGGGAATAATGGTTTTCTGCATTTATATGGGGTGCTTGAGGTCCAGCTCTTAGGTGGTAGTACAATTGGTTAAAATGTGAAAATGTACAATGGATTTGGTGAGGTTTTCAGTGTTGGTGTGACTTCCACGCTTTCTTATTTCTCAGAATCTGGGCCACTTTAAATTTGTGTGAAGTACAGTGAGGTTCATTTTTTAATAAAGACTTTCTGTCAGGAGTTCATTTACTAGAAAGTAGGATTGGTCTTCATATTGTCGGTGCTGAAGGGATAAGAACTTTAACCTTGTGTCTTTGTGGTTCTGGGTGTATTTCCATGCTGATCACGTGCTGGTGTGAGTGCAGTCTGTGGTCAGTGGGATGATTCCTCTCAAGTTGAAACACAAGCTGATAGAACACCCCTGTGTTTTACAGCTGAGCCTTTGCTCATGCTTGGTAGCTTTATACAGTATTCAACGTAGGGATCTGATACTAATTGAATTCCTTTGTTGTTGTTCAACGTAGGGATCTGATACTAATTGAATTCCTTTGTTGTTGTTCCTCAGCAGCTTTTGCCAGGAAGGTGCTCTTA
>JAWWES010000006.1:29521863-29535512 GCA_035583135.1 Lophotriccus pileatus | reverse complement strand
TTCAACGTAGGGATCTGATACTAATTGAATTCCTTTGTTGTTGTTCCTCAGCAGCTTTTGCCAGGAAGGTGCTCTTAGTTTTAAACTTCCTTACTGTCATGAAATTTCTAGGATCTTGGGTGGAGGTCAGAAGGGCTGTGAAGTGAGAGAGTAATACTGAAGGTCTTTTGGTTTGGATTTTGTGTGGGGTGAGTTTTTTTGTTTTGGTTTGGTTTTGTTATTGTTTGGTTTTTTGTTTGTTTGTTTTTATGTTGAGTGTCTTTCCTTTGTGATGGATGCTAATGCACTTGATACGGGTTGGCAACAGCACTTCTCATCACTTCTGATGAGCTGGAGAAATTCAAGAGATGGGAATACACACGAATCACCTAAGTCTCTTGAGAGTAGCAGTAGTCTGGAGAGGCTGCTTCAGAGATTTATAGTCTCATCTCATCTGCCACACAGCATGATCTGTGTTGGACCAGATGTTGCTTAGAGGGTCTGTGTGACTTGACACAGATGTTATGGAAGCGTCTGGAATGGGGCATCAAAAGTAGAGGGGTTAAAGCATAATTCTGGATGAGAGAACTCTGTCATGTTAATATTACATTCCAAAGCAGTGAAGAGGCAGAGCTGATGTTTTAAATTAACATGTGTGTTCTGGAATCATTTACTTCATCCACATTAGCATGCATCCACTTGTGCTTTGATAAATAGCTCTCTCATGGAGCAGAAATAGCAGGTTTATTTAATGAAGCATGAACTAAATCAGCAGGGGAAATCAAGGGGAAGACAGATCATTGAAAGCTCCCCTCCCTAATGTCCCAACTTCTTTGAAAAGGAGGGGGAGATCTAGCAAGGATAACTTGTCAGTGTGGCTATCTTCATTAGAAGCTTGGGTTTTCATTGGGGAATGGTATCTACTTTTTGATCAGGGCTTGGTGTGTAAGCATCACTTGGGTGGTGGCTAATTTGTTGATTGACTGACTTGTGTAACACCAAAGAGGGCTGGATCAGGACTTTAGAAGCTCATTTTCAAAGCATGAAAGATCTTTCTTTGACGTCGCCAAGGCAGACTGTGTTGAACTATTCATGAAGTGAATGCCAGGCACTTTTTTGCCATGGGAAAAGCTTGTCCTTGTTGCTGCTCTAACTGCAGCTTGGTGGGCAGTGATAAGCTTATCTCATAGTAAACTGTCTTGGTCTTGCTTTGAATGGTTTTTGAATGGTTTGCTTTGATGGACAATGCTCCTTAGTCACTTAAAGAGAAAATCCTCGTGTCTTTTTGGTTGTGAAAACATATTTGGCCATCTACCCATGGTAGTAGTGTTTTAACTGTGTCACCTGACCTGCATGCTATTAGCAAAGCCATTCAACGGAGTCTCTGTTCAACGTGCTACGTGGAGGTTCCTCAGGATTAGGGTAACAGGGCGAATGTTTAAGGAAGAAAAAAGGGCAAGCTGCGTGAAGGGTGAATTGTCTTCAAAAGAGATGGGAAGCCCATTTCATTCTGCTGTGTTTGTGCCCTGTCCAGGTTTCGAGGGAACTGTCTGTGGCCACAACGTTGACGACTGCCCGAATCACAAGTGCCTGAACGGCGGTGTCTGTGTGGATGGTGTGAACACCTACAACTGCCGCTGCCCGCCCCAGTGGACAGGTATGTGCCGTGGAAAACAGACACAGGGCTTGTGGCCTTGGCCCATGCACCGCAGGAGTCCTGCCCAGCTGAGCACAGAGCGTGTCTGTGCCTGTTCCTGCACTCGGGGGGGCAGATGTCGGTGCTACCCCCGACAGAAAACTGTATCAAAGCCACCACAGTGGCTTGACTGACTTTTATCTGGAGTAGCAAAGCTACTTTTGCTTCATAAATGAATCTGTATTATTCTGAGTCTGTAGGGGAAAAGAGTGTGAATTTCAAGAAAGTGTTATGCATGATGTAAGGAAGCAGCTTACAGGAAACTCAGTGTCATATTTAGTTGCAAAATGTCTCCATACCTCAAAAATAAACAAATACCTCCGGTTATGGGGTGAGTTTGAGTCATACTAGTCATTCTTAGCTGGTGCACTTTTTCAGTTGAGTACGCTTTTACCCTTTTTTCAAAATCATAGGTAAAACACACAGACTTAAAACTGGCCTTAAAAAAGCTTTTTTCCTCAGAGAACATTCATTCTTACTGTAAACAGTTTGTCACTAACTGCAAAGGAGGCTGCCAGTAAAGAACCCTCATTAGCTTGAAAAAAAATAAATTCTTGAACGAAGATAAAACCACATAAAACGGGGAAGTGCTCCACAGCTCACATAGCTCTGTGAAACTAGGTATAAATAGGAGAGAATGAGTCCTCTCCTCGATGAGCAAATGTCCTTGCTTCTGTACTACTTCTCTATGTCCTTAAAGCATGTGGAAAGTGAAACCTGTCAAGGAAAACATGAAGAGAGCTTGAGTGTGGAGACAGCAAACTCTTAGTGACCCCTCAAATCTTGTTCCACGCCACAGGAATTATAAAACTTGTTATGACTTCTGTCGTCTGTCAGTAGCAAATTAATCTCAGGCTTATTCCTGAGCATAGAGAATATGATGGTCACCAGTGTATAATCTACAGGGGGTTATTCTGCTGTCATGAATTTAGCTTGGTTTGCAGGATTTGGGTGGGTGCCTGCTGTCAGCTAGGGATGACTTCTGCAAGTCACTTGGAAGAGACCTTGGTGGTAACAGGCTGTGGTTCTGTTTGGTTTTGTGATAGATTGTCTCTCTGATCAACCACTGAAATTTTCTGCAGTGCAGTTGTGGTGCTTCCTTCTCTGAACCTGTTATGGGCTCTAAACAGCATTGAGAAAAATCAGTGGACCTGTGTTGTGGCCTAGTCTTGTGCCATCTTTCTTCTGTGTGAACAGTCTCTCCAGAAAACCTTGTGTGTGTGAAGGATGCTTCCTTCCAGTGAACCCCTGGAAAGAGAGGAACTCTCCAAGCCTTGTGTTCCCATGGCTTTCTAACGTGATTTAATGGAATGGGCTTTCTGAGAATTTCTTTTGTTTGTGGTACAGTTAAGGTTATCAGTGCAGCAGTGGTTTTAGGTGATGGGTTCTTAAGGCCATTGCCTTTCTAGACTTAGAGTTGGGTCACTTTAGAATTTAAAATGATCTCACAGTTTAGGAAACAGCAGCTTGGCTATTCGAACAATGAAAATTAGAGCCTTTGGGGAACTGAACTGTCTTGTCTGAAATGCACAGTGCCAGTTTCTGTGGCTCTTCTCTGTCATCTCAGTAGCATTTTCTTGAAAGAAATTTGTTTCTCTCAGTGGGCTTCAATCCCTTTATTGCATCTTCAAATAGAGACCAAGGAGGTGCAAGAAAACAGTACATGTCCTGCTTGGAAACATGAGAGGTGATACTGAGGCAGGACACAAAACAGGGAAGGTGGTTAGAGGACTTTTGGAATAGTTTGGAGGGAGAGATGACTTTTTTTCCCAAGATTAAACTGCTCTTGATGCTGACAGAAAAAAATGACAACACACTTATTCAGCAGTAAGGAAATGCATAAGTACAGGTCCATCCTTTGCGCAAAGTGGGTTTATAACATATTAAGTCTTCTCTAAGGTAAGTGAAACAGAGAGAGTTGAGCAGACAACTCTTTTGGAGTCTGTCCTGATAAACGTTACAGCCCAACAGTGTCAAACCATGAGAATGAACGCTTCAGGAAATCAGAAGCATCCAGTAAGACCTTGAGGTTAGAGGACATTGTGTACTGCTCAAAAAAAAAAAAAAAAAGAATCCAAATACACATGTCTGTAAGTAAACGTCAGCCAAAACTGAAAGGATGTTAAATTTTCTAAAAATACCTAAGAATATTAATGTGCTGTCTTCATAACAGTCTCCTTTTTTGAATACTTGTCAACTAATTTTGGGGTAGTTTAAGTTTGTCTGTTTGCAGTTTTAGTCTTTATTTAATCTTTGTGCTGTGAGTGATGCTCTGTTGTGCTTGTTAATGCAGTCTGTGCTTCATGGCTTAGAGAAACCAGTCGCATTCCTTGATAGGAAAATCAAGAAGCTGTATTGCATCCCGTGAAGAAAAGTTTTGTGTAAAATAATACTGAAGCATCCTTTCCTGAATCTGTTCCAGTTCATTTTGGTAACCATCTGCCTCTTGGCAGGTGGTAGGCTGGCCTACATTGTTATGCATTTTTTAAAGAAAAATACCTTTTTTTTTTTTCCTACTTGCTCCCACCTTTTGTGACGCTGTTTGCTTTCGGTCTTATTTCCTGCTCTTCAAACAGAGCTCGCTGCTCCTTTTCTGTTGAAGTGCCTGCCTTCTCATTCTCATCTTGCTGCTTTTTCCGGACAGATAAAATCTTGCCTTTCGAAAACAATGACGAAAAATTCCTACTGTCACTAATGTTTTTGTCACCTTCAAGTTCTCCTATTGCACACAGTTATAGTGATCATCAACCTCATAGACTTGTAAGTGACAAGACACTCTTAGATGTTTGGGTGAAACTGCCCCAGACCTTTCCTGTTGCTGAATGTTAACGGATTGTTTGTTTAAGGATGACTTTATCTTGTCCTAGGGTAAGTCCTTTGTTAGAACCAGTGTTTGTTGGGTCCTTTCAAAAGCACAGTGTTGCAGATGTGTAAGGAAACTCCACCTTTTCTTGGAAATAGACCTGGATGCTTTTATATAAGGCTGAAGTCTATTCCTCTGTGCATGACAGGCCAGAGAATTTGGTGTACATGTGATTCGAGTCAAAGCTAGCCAAAAATCCTGGCTAACATCTGTGTCATGTGAAGACTCTGCTTTATGCTGCTGTTCTGCAGTTAAACCAGCCTCATGGGCTCGCTGTGGTCTGAGGAGGAAGGTGTCTTTGCCTTCTCTCCCTGTTCCCAGCCACTCTTCCCCTTCCCCTGAGTTGGCTCTGATGTTTTTCAGATTGTGCCACTTTAACTCACTAATCTAATAAAACATCCCATCCAGCTGCCGTTTTGGTTTTTTTACCCTCTTGCCTTTTTTTTTTTTTTTTTTTCCTCTGGGATCAGGAATTAAAATTCACAGACCAGTCTCATGGGTGAGTGGATGCAGAGGAAGTGATGGTGGCAGTCCAGGGCTGTAAAGTCAGATGGAAGGTTAGGGTGTCCTTCCACAGCCACAGTGAAACCACCTGAGAATTTAAAGGATACTCAGTCATTCCAGACTACATTTCATCTAAAGAAACAAAGCTGTGTTTAAAATGCACCTGTTTATTCTGTTGATCTAACCTGTGCAGCTTTAGGTCAAGAAAGCTGACTTGATAGTTTGTGTACTAAAGTGATTAACAACATAAAATGCCGTAAATGCTTTTGTTTTTCTTGGCTGAGAAGGACTCCTGCCTCACTGTAAAGTTTGCAGTATTTCAGAGGATCACTGTGGATCTGTGTTTGGCCCAAATCAAGTTTCAGGAACAAGGCACAGCAGAGACTGATTTGTATCTTCCGTGGAGTTAAGCCTTTTGCACAGTTCACTCCTGAAGTGCTGCATCAGAAGCTGTGGGATGAGTCTCTGGGTTTGGGGACACACTGTGTCCACACTCCAGGGGGTTTTGGAAGACCTACACTGTAGTCCTTTAGTTGCAGGCTTGACCTGCTTGCTGCCTTTCATCCCCTGTGGCTGGGAAGGCGAGGCTCCCATGGCAGTTGTATTTATTTAGGCTTTGTTTTCCCCTGAAAAGAGGGCTCCAGTGAACTGTATATTTTAAAATCTGGGCGACCTTTGTCTCAAGGGAAGCGCAGTGTGCTAACAGCTGACTCCACCAAAGAACTCCAGCACTGGGAGCTAGCTTAAGCAGCAAATGTTTGTCTTGAGCAGAAAAGCTCTTCAGGCAGCAGGGCTGTGCTTTTTAATTAAAATAGCTGTTAGCTTGGTCATATGTTCTTACACACTAGCACAAGGGTTACTTTTTCTGCGGAGCTTTAGGCAGGAATTTTCAACGCAGGGAGTTAAGGGTTCGATTCCTATTTAATTAGAGTAATATTTGCTCCCTACCTTGGTTTTCTTTGAAAATCCCAGCCTTAAACTCTGGGCAGACATGACTTTTCTTTGCTGAGAAGGGAGGATAAACATCAAAAGGCTAATGTTTAACATTTTTATGCAAGTTCATATGCTCTGGTATTTTGTTTCTTAAAACTTTCTTTGCCAAATACCACTTCCCCCAGCTTCTGTGTCACAAAGCATACTGTAGCAAGTCGTGTTAGCTTAGTGTTCAAAAAGTTACTGCCTTCCTGGAGTACTTAGACTCAAAATGTGGAGGAACTAACTCTGACAATAGGTGGCTTGGATCGTAAATGGTGGAACATGCCAGCCTCCTAAGTCACTGAATATACATCCTTGCCATTCTCTTGAGGGTGTTGATTATTACGTGGCAGCGCTGTTGGGGCTGTACTTCTTCCCGATCCTGGTTGCGTTATCCGAGATGACGTCCAAAGACCTTTGTATTAGCTCAGGGAGGCTGGGTCACACTCCTGTGAGAAGTGCAGTCATCTTCCCCAGTGGTGTAGCAATGATCAGCTTTCTGGTGTTTTTCCAGGCTTTATTAAAAAGCATAGTGGCCTCTTTGGTAGTGGCTGAGATCTGTCTGTGCCAAACTTGACAAGCTGGCTGGTGTCGCTACAGTAGTATCTCCAAGAGACAGCTCGGAAAGAGGCCAAGAGGGATTATGATTCCTTTTCTTCCTTCGTGTTTGAACTGTCAGATACAAAGGGAGCAGGGAGCACGTGGAAGCCTCTGGAGGTGGCAGCTCTGAGTTTGTGAGTGTACAGAAGGTTTGAAGTATCGGACACAGACTTTATCCTGTGTGTTGTTTGTTTCTCTTGCGGCACTTGATCCCAGTGTTGTGCAGAGCAGATGGATTTCAGAGGCATTAAAAGTTACACCCTTAGCCAGTACTTTATGTGGTATGGATTCTGGAACACCTACCACAACCTCCTGTTTGTTTCATGCTGCTTTTCATTTCCCAACTGCAAGCCTTGGGTAGGAGGTAGCTGTAATAAAACACCTGAGGTGTTAACAGCTGAACTGATCCGATGACAGAATGACAGCATCCATTTAGACCACACTGCTGCTTCTTCCTTTGTGTCTTTAGTGGCTTTCCAGGTTGGGAAATACTCTTTGCAATCAAATGTGCCAAAGAATCTCTTGTGGAGGTGTCCTTTTCATGTGTTTGGCACTAAACCAAAACAGACCAGACCCCTCTGGTGAGGCTGGCTTGGTGGATGTGTGCTGTGAGACCAGACTAATAGGTAACAGTTGTTTTATCTGCAGCTGACTTGTTCCTGGCAGTTTCTGTCCCTTCCCTTGTACTTAGAGTGAGTGATTTGTCTTTGGGTAATTAGTGAAGATGTGTTGCTGAGATAGCTTGAGAATAGGAAGCTTTCATTGTAAGTTTTGGCTCCAACTGTTAATTTTTTTTTTGCCTTGGAGATCTTTTCACTTGTTAGGTATTTCCCTGATTCACTGGGGTTTTCAGAGAAGGCAAAGAGAAGGACGAAGCCAAGAGTAGCTTGGTGATGTGTATTTCTTGTTGTTCACTTCTCTGTCCTGCTGCTGTCCACAGTCATTTCACCTACCACCACCATATTAAATCAGTCTGTTATTAGCACATCAGTAATAATTTTTAATGAATTGTGTTCTGATAATTTGTATTATTGCCTTTGAAGAGCTCAGTCAGGACTGCCCTCACTACCCAGTAGTCCATGGGGAGTAATTTAAGGCAGTATTTAATGGATCAGGCTGTGCATAAGTCTCTTAAAGCCCAGAGTTTTGTATTTGAGGGTTGTAAAATCCCTTGTAAAAGCCCATTAGTTCCACTACATGCTTCCCAGTGTGGTTATGAAATTAAACTCTTTTCTCCACCATATTAGCCTAAAATAAACACAGATGTTTACTCTGCTTTCTACAACTGTAGATTCGTCTTCAATTGTTCAAATTCTATATTAAGCTCTTAAAATTTATGGTATTTTGGATGGTATTTAACATTGCCCAAGATATAATTAGATCTATTAAAACCAAAACCAGAAAGCCAACACCTGAGGTTTGGGAATGGCTGCTGCTGCTTTGCTGCTCTGGGAGAAAGATGCTGTGAGATCCTGGGGAAGGAGCATGTTTTTGGGAGTGTGATGCTTCTTAGAAAAGAAGGGCAAAAATAGTTGGCATCAGTCCTTTTTTCCAGGGAAACTACTGTAATACTTAAGCAGGGAAGACCTTTAATAAACACAACACGCAACTGGAGGCACTTCTGGCAGATGTAAACAGTGTAGTCCATGGAATTCTGTGTGTGCCTGGAGCCATCCTTGGAACTGAAGACATCAGCTGTATTGATTGGATTGCCTGCAGTGAGCTGTGGAGGTGGCTGTGTGGGAGGATCTGGAACTTGGATGTGATCTGGATATGACACTTGAGATCCCTTTCGGTATTACCTGTTTATTGCTCTGAACATTTTGGCCTATATAAAAGCGTTCCGTCCTTCAGAGAAGTTTGAAGTTATCGGCTTTGAGATACCTTGTGTCAATAAAGCACATTATATAAATGATCAGATATTTTCTTTTGTATCCTTTGCCATGTGCTGTGTCTTCCCAGCACTAACTCTTGTATTATACTTTTTACCAGCTGCCTTTCTCCCTCTGTGGGTAGCAATTGCTTTGTAAGTCTCTTGGGAAAGTCTTCTCTCTGTTGCTCTGTCAGACTATGAACTCTACCTCTTTTCAGTGTCTTTCTTTACTGAGACGTGGTGGCTTCCATGCTGCAAAATATGTTCCAGACTGAAGCAGTGCCATCACTGTTGCACAACAAATGTTTGCATTAGTTATTCTTCCTTGTAGTCAAATGTCTGCTCAGCGGTGTTTATTTTGTTGATTAAACCTGTGATTGAGCAGAGATCCCCGCTGAATTGTTCCAGGGAAACTGATGTTTCCTCAAGGAGTGCCTAACCTAAACCTTCTTCAGCAAGTCTGTTTGCCTTTGTATTTTAGTTGGTTTTGTGCATCAAACCTTGTCTGCCCTTGCACTGCCCAACAACCTCGCTTGGTTGAATCTGTCTGAAACCCCCTGGCTTCCTCCTGGGAAACATAAATGTTATTTTGCAAAAGATACCACTGCCTACTGTTCTTCTCCTTCCAGGCCTTTAATTAGGCACTCCAGTGCCTGTGAGCATTAAATTTAACTGGGTTATTTCAGTGAATATGGAAAATTCTGTGGGTTAAAGATTAAACTGAGTGCTTTTACAAATACACAATTCAAAAACAGGAGAGCTAAAGTCTTTTTCATAAACATCATTTTCCCAGAAGGCCCGATGAATCCTTGTGATTTTTCCTTTTGCTGAGGAGACTCAGACAACAGCACGGGGGGGATTGAGCTTTGACCTGATGGATCAATACACGTTGGGTTGCACTGTCAATGCAGGTGGTTTTTCTTGTGTTAAAAGACAGAACTGGACAGAGAAATGTCCTCCCCCAGCCAGCTGTGAATATACACATGTGTGGTTAGAGAGGAGAAGAAACTGCCTGGTCCTCTGCGGTGTGGCACTAATGACCTTCTGCCACTGTTAGATTTGGTCCTTTATACAAATACTGTTCCTTATCTCTTAGCCCTTTCTTGAGTCTTGATAAGATGCTTCACCTTCTCACTTAGTAGTCCTTTGAAACCTGGAGAAAAAATGCAAACAGTTCTAGTGAGCCATGCTTTCTTTAGCTACACTGATTGTATTCAAAACTCGTACAGCAATCTTTGGAATACTTTGTGAATTAAATTACTCTTTCAGAGAGTTTCTGCCTAGATCTGGTTTATAGTTCCCAGGTAGCCCTTTCAGGAGAGCTAGTGAGCTCTTTCCTGTGTACTGGAGTGATAGTCTGAGATAAGTGGCAAACTTTTAGTGAGCTACTGAGGGGATGGGGGCATAAACCTGCTTGAAACTTGATGCTCCTCTTCCAGTGAGTCTCTTAAGACCCTGATGACCAGTCTGTGATTCTCACTCAATTTTACCAGTAAGATATTCTGACTTCCAATTCAGTTTGAATCTACTGCTGTGGCAGTTGTGATCTTGAGAGAAATGGGTCATTGCTGTCTACTCCTAGCTCAGTTTTCAACAAACTGGTTTTTTTCAAGGCACAGGAAGGTATTTTGACCCTTTGTCCTACTAAATGTTTTTAGTTTTTAAACTGCATTAGATCTGCTCTCAGGAGCTTTAGCCTCTGGTACTCCAGCTGTGCATCAGCAGACTTTCCTGCTGGAGAGCTGTTAAGAGGCCAAGAAAACTTTTCCCTTTACGGAAAGTCTGTTCTGCCAAAGATGAAGGCCTCTGATTGAACTGACTGAAGGTCCTGCATTCACCTGCAGGTTCAGTGCAGTTGGAACTGAGGTTTGTGTAAACCCTCTATGGTTTGGGAGGATCAACTTTTGAACATGGCTGGGTGCTGCTTCCCAGGGTGACTGTTTGGGTTTCTTGTTTGCTCAAGCTAATGTTCCTCTCTTTCAGTGTAGGATTGTACTCATCTTGTGTGCTGCCTTATCTGTATAAATAAGGCTTTATTTTTCTTTTTAACACAAAGACCTGTAAGAGACAGGGCTGGCTGTTTCTCATCAGTGATATCTGGTACAACTGCTTGAGGGGCCTTGAACCACTGCATCCTGTGTCTGCCTAAAGAGAACCTGCTGGAGTTCCTGTTCAGTTCCTGAGGGTCTGAAAATGGGAGTAATCAAAGCAGCAAACGTCTGACTTGTTCCATGTGGTTTTTCTTTTTTTTTTTTTAGGGGAAATATGCAGGAAGTAACTTAGTTTCATAGTGGGCAAAAAGTGCTAAGAGTTGAAGGCTGTTCCCTTTTTCTGCTTCTAGTTTTCAATTTTGAAATACCGCGTGGACTAGCTGTTTACTTTGTACAAGGTCACTTAGAACCTGAGTCGGCATTTTACTGATTTCCCAGGCTCTGCAAATATCAAGGTCAGGTTAGGTTTTTATTAGCTTCTTGGAGTAATTTGTTTTCTTTCTTGTTGTCTTTTATGTGTTTGTTTCTACACATCCATTAAAATATGTTACAGTTAGTGTATTGCACTTGCCTTTACTAGTTCACCCTGTATTTACTATGTTTTGTTTAGGAATGTAGTGGAAAGTAGCAAGAGCACAAGAAAAGAAATACCTACAGACATTTGCAGCTAGATGAATTAACTTCAGCTGAAGTGGTTGTGGCATTCAGAAGTCACTGGGGTTATGAAAATGTGTATTACACTGTACACTTCATACAGTTCATAGTGGACTTTGCACTTGGAAGTTGAATTTCAGTTCTGCCTAAAGACTTGATTCTGCCTAAAACTCTTGACAAGGAGAAAAACAGCTTACCAACTACGTGGCTACAAATAAGTATACTTGATTTTGTTACATTTAAGTCAAAGCAGCATCCCATAAGTAAACTGTCCCAGAGATCTTTTGTCCATTTGATTTTAAAGCTAACTAACCTGGCAGGGAGAAGTGTTGTGCAGAGTACTCATTGAGAATTTTTAGAATTAAATCCTGGTTTATGTCCAGCACTGAAAGAGATTTCTGCCTCTGCCATAAAAAATCATTCTGGAATCCCAGACATTGTTGAAGACATAGGTCAGTAACAATGGAAGTGTCAAATCTTTTCTCTGCAGCACCTGCCCAAGGTATTAATCTATTTCTCTCATTTGAAGTGTCTGCTGAGAGCAAATCAGCCCTTTTGGGAGGAGAGTTTGTGACCATTCCAAAAACCTGTGCTGAAAAATTACTATGTTGACCATTAATCCTATGCTGTTAACACCTAAATATTCAAGAATACCACGTAAGCAACCATAACTTCTCTGAAAACCCAAACCTCACCAAACCACCCAACCTAAAAACCCCTTTTGTTTTGTCCTTTGTGGGCTGCAGAACACATGTCCAAACCACTCAAGCCCCACGTCAGCAATTAGAGTTCAAGCATTTTCACCCAATTCACCAGCTCCAGTTAAGAAACATGACCATCTCAGGCTTTAGCCTGGGATCTGTAGTGTTTCAAAACATAATTCCAAAATCTTTCAGAAGACTCTTGCCCTTACATTGTCTGATGGTGGTGAGCCTGAGTATTGTACATTTAATTAATGTGGTTAAATTGATATGCTTTACTTGACTTATGTTGCTTTTAAGTCCTAATGCTTCTGCCCATAAATTGAGTCTTTATTTCAATTATAACTTCAGTAAATAATAAGATCTTTTCACTAAAATACTCAATAGTAAAACACAACAGTTAATAGCTCATTTATGCCTCTTGATATATTGAATTGAATTTCCTCTGTTTTTAAAACAAACTGCATTAAGCTGGAGCTCTGTTTGATTCATATTCATAATTAAACACAAATATGACTGTGGTCTGGTAGCTGCAAAAGGAGCGTTAGAAATCCAGAGGAGGTAAGTGAGGATCAGATTGAAGGAGCTCAGATGTGGTTTGCTTTTAAAATATGACTGAATTGGTTGAAGAAGTTTAAGCTCTGCTTTTTTCTTCTCTTGTGGAGACACTGATAGACCTTTTAGAAATTCCTTTTGGTTTAGGAGTAGCCTAGGACACGGGGTTATTGCAAGGACATCAGTGATGTCACTTGGTACTGTCCTTTCTGGAAGTGGAGACATAAAGTACTTTTACCAGTATTTTTTAAGTACTGGTAAAAAAAAAAAATACTCAGAAAGGTCCTAAGTTGATATTACTAGTAACACTTGGAATGGAAATGGAAAGTCAAAATGGAATGGAAAGTCAAAAAGAAAGTTTGATAATATATAGGAGGGAGTAGTTTGCCCATCTTGCTTTAACAAAACCCACACACAGCCACACTCAGTCGCCCTCCCCAAAAGTCCATAAAAGGTTATATTTCAGGAGTTCTATTCAGCCAGTCACAAGGCAACTGATTTTTTTTTGTTTTTGGGAGGCATTACAGTCTGTGTGGCAACTTCAGCACGGAGACCCTCTTCACGCTTTAGTGACAGCAGTTTGAATTGGCTGCAGCTAAAAGGAGGATGTAAAGGCTGCAAGGGTGCTGATGGCTGTGCTATGGATGAGTGTTTGTCAGAGAGTGTGTCCTTTGATCTGGGTTGGGCCCCCTCCAAGAAAAGAAGGAAAATCACTTTTGTAATAAGCAAATAACGTCTTGATTATTTTTATTTTTTTTTTAAGAGGAAGTCGATTGTGTTGAGTTGCGAGATACGCGTGACTGCAAAGGACCAGCCCCAGCCAACTGACTCTTTTCAGTCTGGCCACTGATAAGCCAACCCTGAAAGCTCATAAACAAACCACTTCTAGTATGACAAATGCGTGGTTTGTTTCTTCATAATGCAGAGAGGTGTTTTACAGATAATACCAAGTGTTGGATTGCCCCCCCAGCTGTTTTACTAAGCAAACTGGGATTTGAAGATCAATTACAATAGAGATTTCAGAATTATTATTACTGTTCAGATTTTGTTACGGTTTTAAAAGTGATAGCATTCTTGATTTGAAGTAATCCTACTGGTGAAAGGAGCATAGGCACAGAACACAGTCAGTTGTGCAACTCATTTTTTTAATAATAATTGTAGTTCTTTGCCCCTGAGTGGGCAAATCCAGGATCTCACAGGATCAAAGGCAAAGATTTATTTAAGTACTTTGAAAACAAAAGAAATCATGCTATGAGTA